>CM033642.1:44194355-44685382 GCA_019512145.1 Engystomops pustulosus | reverse complement strand
AACTTCTGGACCAAATCCTGACTGGTAGCCGTCCATTCCCGCACAATCAATGCTTGCATTTTGTCACAATTTGTTGGTTTTTGTTTGTCCCCCCGTCTCTTGATGATTGACCAAAAGTTCTCAATGGGATTAAGATCTGGGGAGTTTGCATCTGACAATTATGATGTGCATGATGATGATGTGCATTTAACAGAGAGAATGTGCATCTAACTGCATTATACATCGATCTATAGTGGAAGGCTATACAGACTGAGTACCCACTAACGGGATAGAGTATATGTGAATTGTGCATCCAACAACAATGGTGTACATGGAGATGATGTGCATGTAAAGAACAAATGTGCATCTAGGCTTCGATTGGTTGTGTGTTCACGTTTAGAAAACACTCACGGTGTGCACCACCTACTAGAAATAGTTTGCATCCGAAGGGGAAAAAAGAGGAATATAGAAAAAGTTGTGAGTGTGTAAGAGAATAAAATATAACTTTTAATTCATTTTTTAAAAACCCATGTGTGTGATTTTGTAATAATTAATAATTTTACTAGTATGACATTTTTTATTGTCATACTTAATCCAGGCCAAGTCGGATGTATAATGACATCCGGGGATGTATTAATGGGTAGGGGTCCCCTTTTTTTTGTCACAATTAACCCCCCCCCCCCCTCCACCGTTAATTCTGGTAGAAACAAGCAGTGGGACAGGCTATGCGTCACCGGAGTCCTCGGCGATCCGCTCTAAGAAATTTGCAGACCACTGAGGACACCAGCAGTACCGCTGTGATTCGCCGCACTGCACATACACTGATTGTAATAGACAGAGAGGATCGCAGTAAGAGTCGCGACCCGTCGCGTCTCTACTGACCACAGCTGCGCTGTCAGGTAAATCTCAGGTCGCGTGCCACTTTGCGACTCAGGCTGCCGGCTGAGATAACCTCTCGTCGCGCTATCTCTTCGATCCTGCTCTGAACCCAGGTGTGATTCTAACGCTGTCTCTCTGATGTTATATCCCTATGCTATGGCCTTGGATACTAAACGTATGTCCCAACACGTGTTTCACCAGGATTACCCGGCTTCTTCTAGGGGCGGGGGCGGCCGGGTTCGGGCGCCTTTTGTATTGAAGTCCGTGATTGACAGCTTCATTGACCAATTGGGTTTGGCTGTTAAACTCTTGCTATTTTGTTTCATACATGGAATTATTTGTTGTGAATTATTGTTGATATAGTTATGTTTCATTAAGTATTGCAAAAGTAGTATGTTTCCTATTTCTGTTATATTTTTGTATAATGGAGCAAATTACTACTCCAGCTTTTTAGTCACAGTTTTAAATGGCTGGCAAGTGTAACAACACTCTTATGTTCTTTGTAGGTGTCGATCAGTTGACGTTTTGCAAGATATGGATGTTTATAATTCTCTTTTTTCTTAAAAGAATTCTATTTCCAACCAGGCAAAAAACCTGGTTATTCCTATTTTTTATTTTACATGAAGTCATCCTATCATTTTATCAGTAATTATTATCCATATGTACATTGGCACAATAAGAATCAGCAGTTGTATTTATAGATGAAAATATCACTCTATAGACGTCTTAAAGATCACCCTAACCTCCGCTCTCCAAGTCTATCAGTAATATACAGAAAAAGAGTGATATTTTCATCTATAAATACAACTGCTGATTCTTATTGTGCCAATGTACATATGGATATTAATTACTGATAAAATGATAGGATGAATACTCACGACACCTAGTGGTAGAAGTAGGGACTGGGATGCGTTTAAAAGAATCCACTAACCCCGACCTTAAAGGGGTATTCCGGGAATATGAACGTCTGACACAAAAACCCATGACGATATATATAAATGAATACAACAATACTCAATGTCATTAGTCACAAAACGGAGCTAAAATAATATGATTTTATGATTTACAAAATTTATGGCCTCTCTAAAGTAGGTGGAGTTATCACTAAGATGGCCGCCACTGGAAACTACATGTTCCATGATCCTTTAGTTCTCAGTAATACCTCCTACCACTTATGCTCTGCTAACAGTGATGATTTTTCTTGCTCTGTTACCATAGTAATGATGTGTAACTGTCATCACCACAACACCGGCCATACTGGATGCACTGCAACCAACCGACTACTGCCAAACTTAGTGGTGATCACATGACCTGCCCAGGCAGCTACAGGACATGTGATGTGGACATGTGACCAGCAGCCATCTTCTTTTCTGCAACGGACCGCACGGAGGAAATTAACGGACTGATTAAAGGGCCGGTAGCATTTTAATTGTCACCATTTAAATGTCACCAGCATTTTCTGCTAACGGGAGAAAAAATTTAAATAACAACTAATTACACATTGGCTTATATTTTGAGTGCCCACTTGTATATGAATTATGCTGATTCCTGGAATACCCCTTTAAAGAGCCGTTGCAGACGATAATGGTAGACTTTTATTGGTTTGTCCCTCCCAAATTTTTTTTATATTAGACGTCTATTAAAAGTAAAGTTTTATCTTAGATCCGTTTTGTCAGTGAAATCTTGTCACTTTGGAACGCTTTATCTTACCAAGTTTATTTTCAGACTGTTTTTCATGACATGTTGTACTTCAGATTAATGTTATATTTTAGTTGAAATATATTGCACTTGTGTAAAAAAAATGGAAATTTTAAAAATGTTACTATAATGGCAAGGTTTTATAATGGCAATTTGCATATACTCCAGATTGCTATAAAGAGTGATCATCTTAACAGCAATTAATTGCAAAGTCAATATATGCCTAGAAAATGAACTTTTCCCCCCAAAACACATTTCATTTCACTTCATTGCAGGCCTGCCTTAGAAGGAGCAGCTATCATCGTTTCAGTGATGGCTCCAGTAACACAGGTGTGGGTGCTGATGAGGACAGGGCGGGAGATCAATCTGTCATGATTAAGTAAGATTCACACCACTGGACATTTTAAAAGGAGGCTGGTGCTTGGCGTCATTGTTTCTCTTCTGTTAACCATGGTTATCTCTAAAGAAACACGTGCAGTCATCACTGCACTGCACAAAACTGGCCTAACAGGGAAGAGTATCGCAGCTAGAAAGATTGCACCTCAGTCACCAATCTATCGCATCATCAAGGAGAGAGGTTCCATTGTTGCCAAAAAGGCTCCAGGGAGCCCAGAAAGGACGAACAGGATCAGGGACAGATTGATAGTCTACAAAAGGTACAGGGAGTGGACTGCTGAGGACTGGGGTAAACTCATTTTCTCTGATGAATCCTTCCAATTGTTTGGAACATCTGGTCAATCATCAAGAGACGGGTGGACAAACAAAAACCAACAAATTGTGACAAAATGCAAGCATTAATTGTGCGGGAATGGACGGCTACCAGTCAGGATTTGGTCCAGAAGTTGGGCATGATAAAATAAAAGGGAGTAGAGCACCTTGTTCGTCAAAGCATCGGAGGTTATAATCCAAGGTGTCATAAACGTGCAGAAACTGTACAGGTAACGATCTTCTTAAGATGTTTTTATTATAGATATAAACTTTGGACTAAAACAACACATTGCTGCATCGCAAGAAGCCTCATCAGGTTAGTGTTAATGAAAAGGCATATTTACCTTACCTGATAAAGGCTCCGGTTCAAAGCCAAAACGTGTTGTTTTTATTCAATTTTTATATCTATAACAAAAAAACCAATCTTAAGAAGCTCTGACCTGGTAGTTTGCACTTTTATGTCAGTGGCAGGAGTTAGGACACAGGGGAGGGGCAAACAGCTGATACCACTCTATAGTGTCCAATCTAATACAACTGCAATGGGCTGTTAGCCTCAAATGAGATCCATGACAGATGCAGCCTGGGATGATGACTACCATTTTCTTTTATGATAAGACTCCATGCTCTTCGATATTCATCACAGCTGTGGGATGTGCTGGGCAACAAGCAAATAATGGAGCCTGTTCCTCACAACTAGGGCCACATGAACGCTGTGGGTGAAAGAGAGAAAAGACGATCAAGCTGCAGCTTGTCCTCTAAAAATATTTAATCTGAAATTTGGATAATCGCTTTTCGAACTGTACAGTCATGGCCAAAGTTTTGAGAATGACACAAATATTATATTTTCACATGATCTGTTGCCTCTGGTTTTTATGTGGTGTTGTCAGATGTTTTTATCACATACAGAAATACAAGTGCATCATATTATGAGTAAAAAAAGCTTTTATTGACAGTTACAATGAGTTAGCTGCAGCAAGTCAATATTTGCAGTGTTGACCCTTCTTCTCAGGACCTCTGCAATTCTCCCTGGAGCTCCTCAATCACCAGGTGTGGACAGTGGTTGTCCGCACCTGGTAGTGGTTAGGAGGATGGGGCGCGTGCCAGCAGTGAGGGCTCTGCGTGCCCTCTCTGGCACGCGTGCCATAAGTTCGCCATCGCTGCTCTATACTATAAATTGTTGTATACAAAAAAAAAAAAAAAAAGTAGGCCCTATTCCTGCTCGGATGGTCATTTTAAATTGTCATCGGCATGTGAGCAGAGCAGGATCAAAAACATGCATGTATGTACGGCTACCCACATTCACGAGTTATATATATATATATATACACATACATACATACTCACACAAAAGACGCAAACAAGGGTCCCGTGGATCTTTGTTTGCACCCTGTGTGTCATATGCAGGTGAGCTCCACTCATGCACTGATGACCATTAAAGATGACTGCACAGGATATATACACGGACAGGAAAATGACTTACTGTATCTTTTGCGTCAGTCATGTGCACTACAACATAGCTAGCGCATTTCCTCTTTTGCTTCTATTTGTAAAACACAGATGGCACATGTACTCATATTACAGGGTCGGCTCTCCTGCATATGGGGGAAACTGGAACTCTATGCATCATATATTTGTTAGCGAGGGGTTGTTCGCCATTGTAGCAAACACCTGGCGAGTATGAAGAGGGGCTCTCAGCCGTGTGAGCCCACTTCATGCCTCCCCTACACAACAGGAGTACAGTCAGTGGTTATGGTACTGCTTTCGTAAGAACCGTAGTTTTACTATACGCACCTGATTACTGGTGAAGTTTTTTCTGGACCGTTAGAAAGATATTTATCTATCCATTGATGTTGTACTGAGCAGAAATTTGCTTGTGTATTTTAAGTCGGCAATTAGGGTACGGTTGTCGGGGATAGTGCCTCCTACCCCATCTCATCTAGCGATTATCCAAATTTCAGATTAAATATTTTTAGAGGACAAGTCTGCAGCTTGATCAGTCTTTTCTCTCTTTCACACACAGCGTTCATGTGGCCCTAGTTGTGAGGAACAGGCTCCATTGATTTGGCTTGTTTGCCCAGCACATCCCACAGCTGTGATGAATATCTGAAGAGCATGGAGGTCTTATCATAAAAGAAAAGTGGTAGTCATCATCCCAGGCTGCAATCTTTCATGGATCTCATTTGAGGCTAACATGCCCATTGCAGTTGTATTTGATGTGGACACTATAGATGGTATCAAGCTGTTTGCCTCCCTCTGTGTCCTAACTCCTGCCACTGATCATAAAAGTGCAAACTAACAGGTCAGAGCTTCTTCTAAGATTGTTTTTGTTATAGATATAAAAAATTGTATAAAAACAACACGTTTTGGCTTTGAAACCGGAGCCTTTATCAGGTTAAGTGTAAATATGCCTTTTTCATTAACACTTAACCTGATGAAGGCTTCAGTGCGATGCAGCAATGTGTTGTTTTAGTCCAAAAGTTTATATCTATAATAAAAACAATCTTAAGAAGAATCGTTTACCTGTCAGTTTGCTTGCACGTTTATGATCACCTTGGATTATAACCTCCGATGCCTTCTGACGAACAAGGTGCTCTACTCCACTTTTATTTTACATGCCCGTTACCAAGTTTCCTACAAGGTGCGCACCCTGATCAACCATTATATTTATTATTCATCAAAACACTTGTGCTCTGTTTCATGTGTCTTTTTTTTTTCCCCTCTCTGGCGATCACTTCCCCTGGATCTACTCAGTTCCAGTCCTGCATATTCATGACACTGGTTGTATCGTCGAGGTCAGGAGCCAGAGCAGAGCGCCCACAGGAGAGGACCCAATGCTGATGCATACAACCAGCACGGGACACAGAGCGGTGCATGGAGGAGAAGAAAAGGCAGGAAATCAGAGGAAAATTTTTTTGTCTGCTTTCGGGTCTTCAGTATTATTAGTTTTATACCGGGGTATCAGTATATGTCTGATCTGGAGGACTCCAGTATTGTTAGTCTACTATGGAGGCTCCTGAATTATTATTTGCAATGGGGCCTCCAGTATCATTATCTGCTCTGGGGGTCTCCAATACTATTTTTTGCTCTGGAGGAGGACATGCCACCACGTGGGATCGGCAGGGCCTACAGGGGCGTGGAGTAGTCTTTGTTCACACACCCCTGTAGCTTCTGGCGATAGAGTTTCGCCTGCTATGGCTTCTTCTGGGGCAACGCTGTATGCCCCAGAAGATGCTGTAGCATGCGAAACTCAAGACGGGTGATCATCTGTTATGTTTTAATGTTTCAACTCAGGCTATAGTATATATTAAGAGTATAATAAAAAGTATTTTTGCCTGGATTATTAATGGTGGTGCACTAGTGTCGTCCTTCTTTGTTGCGATTGCACCCTTTGGACAACAGCCTGACAGATAGAACCTCCGAGTGAAAGGTGTTTTCCTGGAGGGAAAACGGCAAATGTAACATCGTCGGTGTGGAACACGCTGCACTTGAGGCTGACAGTGAACTCCATGGTTTTTCAACAGAACTCTACTCAGATGTCGGACTCTCTGAAATATTAACCCCTTAAGGACTAGGCCCTTTTTCGTTTTTGCATTTTCATTTTTCACCCCCCCCCCTTCAAAAATCTATAACTTTTTTTATTTTTCCATGTAAAGAGCTGTGTGATGGCTTGTTTTCTGCATAACAAATTGCAATTCATAGTGACGATATTTAATATTCCATGTCGTGTACAGGGAAGTGGGAAAGAAATTCTGAATGCAGTGAAAATGATGGAAAACGCATTTGCGCTATTTTCTTGTGGGAATGACAGGTCTACTTTATTCTTTGGATCAGTACGATCAGGGCTATAACAAATTTGTAAAGGTTTTATAATGTTTTCATACATTTACAAGAATGAAAACCTGTTAAAAAAAAAAAAGATTCCTTATTTTGCCGTCTTCTGGCACTAATAACTTTTTTATACTTCAGTGTACGGAGCTGTGGGTGGTGTAATTTTTTGCAACTTTTGATGACTTTTTCAATGATACCATTTTTAGGACTGTACGACCCTTTGATCACTTTTTATCTTTTTTTTTTTTTTCCAAATGGCAAAAGTGCCATTTGCGACTTTTTGCTATTTTCTTTTACAGGGTTAAACACAGTGAAAAACATTATTATATTTTGATAGATTGGGTATTGTCACATCCGAAAATGCCCAATGTGTTTATGAATTTTCCTGTTTATTTATATGACTTTTAAGAAATCGCACATTGTAATATATAGCCCAAAACATAATAGCCCCGGATCTTTGTGTAACCTTAGGCTGTCATGGCAACGGTTCAGTGTTCTCCGAGGACGTCACGGGGAGCACCGATTCGAGCCAAGATGGTGGCACCCTTGCTGGCTACGATCAAAGGGTTAACACCGCGACTGGTGCTAGGGAGGGGTGTTTGCGCCATTGTGAAGCAAACACCTGGCGAGTATGAAGAGGGCTCTCAGCCTGTGAGCCCACTTCATACTCCCTCCTACACAACAGGACGTACAGGTTAAGTGGTTATGGTACTGCTTTCGTAAGAACCGTAGTTTTACTATATGCACCCTGGATTACTGGTGAAGTTTTTTCTGGACAGTTTAGAAAGATATATTTATCTATCCATTGATGTACTGAGCAGAAAATTCTGCTTGTGTATGTTTTAAGTCGGCAATTTAGGGACGGTTGTCGGGGTCCTCCTAGCTCCATCTCATCTCACATGTACTCATATTACAGGGTCAGCTCTCCTGCATATGGGGGAAACTGGAACTCTATGCATCATATATTGATATGTCCCCTGCAGTGTGATCAATCTGTAAAAGACACTTCTGTGATTGCAAGTGTTTTAGCCTTTAATATGTTAAATCTCCTGTTTGCAGTATAGCAAAGTAAAAAAAAACTTTATAAAAATTAGCAACAAAATGCATGAGAAAGATACATGTAGCCTCCAGGTCAAATTGGTGCAGTCATGCAGCAAAAATCCTGAACTCGGCCCAGACCATTGCCAAAAATGTTAGGCTACACTGCCATCTACTGGGAGATATGATAAGTGTTTAGTGAATGGAGTCTATCAACACACAATGTAAAAACTGTAATGGGTAGGGAACCTCATTATTCCAGATATACCGTTCCCTTTTCTTGTTAATCTGTCATTCTAAAGCAAAAGATACTATCACTGCCATCTCTATAAAAAGTAGAAAACTGGTGCACAGTGAGGCCGAGTTGCAGAAATATCTCTAGGTAAATGGTTGCTGGGAAATAAAAGGCAAGTACAGAAAGCTTCTTTAGTTCTTACAATGCCACTTTTGCTTGCGGGAGATATGCAAATTATAGTTGCAACTATTGTGACTGGTACACAATGGGTTTTTCAGCCTGAACAGGATCATGAGAACTCTGCCATGTTTTCAACACTAACTAACCTCAATAAGCCCTTATGTCTTCCTGACTATAAAGAGCCAAAAGAGACTTTGGACTTTTGTACAAGTCCATTTCCCAACCCATAAATAGAACTGCTCAATTGAACTCAACACTTCAGTATTTCTATGTTGGGGCCGGCAAAAAACAAACTTGTGCATGTACAACCAGCCTTAGCCAACCTGCACTGGAATGTGTGGTGTTCTTGGACTACAAACTATGGTTCTGTATTCAATGTGTCATCAGTGTATAATCCACAAAAATTATTTATGCTTCACCCAGTTTTGTAGGTAGGTCTGAACCCAACCTGAAGTTCTGGTGGAGTCACGGGTTCTGCTTCATTTTACCTCCTCAGACATTGTCAACTGCTCAGGAGACGGCCGCAAATTGGATGATGCAGCTGCTGGTTCAAGAGGCCTTATTACATGGATAAAGAGAAGTTGAGCGGTTTTCTGAATTTTTTCAATGTGTTGTAAATACAAAAGTTTTGTTGCTGTTGAGAAACATCTGTGTTGGTTCAAGCAGCATCATTTTTGTTTATTAAATTTTTATTCTGTTCCGTTGTAAAGAATTACTGGACCATTATACAACCTCTTATACCGTGTCACCTCCTTCACTTTCAGACTAAGCTCTTGCTAGCAAGGCCCTCACTCTGATTGTTCCATATGACTAGGTTATTACGCTGTGTTGTCTAATTTTACTTGTATATGTCCCCATCATTTGTAAAGCGCTGCGGAATATGATGGTGCTATATAAAGATTATTATGTTGCTACTATTCTTGAAGAGAAAATCACAAACAGAAGGTCAGTAGTGATGTGTTGTTCTTGAACGAATGTGTTATAAGAGTGGACTCCTGCCACCGAAGGATAAGAATCAATGTCCAAGTCAGCCCTATTAAATTGGGTTGGAGACAAAGTGCTGCATTCTATACTGAGGTGAGGAACCCACTGCACAACAACAATAGACAATGTAGTCTCATGTGTGGAAATACTGCAGAACAACTAATGTTTGCTAAGGGCATAGGAACAGGTAAATAATTAGGTTTACTCAAAATGTTCCCATTGATTCTGAAATTATTTCTGTAGCCCTGAACACTGCCACTTGATTAACATCAGAATATTTAGCTCTCCGCTGTCATATGGGCATCCCATGACTATCTTCTCCAGCCCAGCACCACTAATCTGACACGGGAGAGCATAAAACTTACCGTATATACTTGTGTATAAGCTGAGTTTTTCAGCACAAAAAAAATGTGCTGAAAATCCTCAACTCTGCTTATACACGAGACAATAGCAAGCCCATCACTAAAGGGATTTTTGTTTTTAATATACTCATCCTCCGGTAGCCTCGATGCCCATGCTGACATCTTCGGTAACATCCTGCAGGATGTTAGGGAAGACAGAAGAGGACCCGCGCTGACATCAGAGGAGCAGTGCTGCCCATCGGGGCCACCGGAGGGTGAGCATACAAGTTTGTTTTTTTTTTTAGTGCTGGGCTGGCTGTATACTACTGGGGGCAAGCTGGGCTGGCTGTATACCACATGGGACAGGCTGACTGTATACTACTGGGGACTTGCTGGCAATATACTGGGAGAATCTGATCAATTTATTTTCCATCCTCAGCTTATACTCTAGTCAATAGGTTTTCCCAGTTTTTGGTGGTAAAATTAGGGGTCTCTGCTTATACTCGAGTATATACGGTAATTCCACTCCTGGCAATATAGAAACTGTTGGCTTGGTACCATTATGGGATGCACTACAGAGAATAATCATTTCTATAGTTTGATACATTATGGAAATATGCTTTAGGTATGCAAAGAGTTAATAAACAGCCCAATCTGCCTGAGGTGGAAAGACGTTGGCTACATTGCACTACAAAAAAAAGAGTAGAAAAGTCAGACTTAAATATACAAAGCCCTGCACAGTTGGGAGAAATTCTGTATTAAGGACAAAAACACAGAGTAAAGATTTGAGACTTTATATACTTCACAAGAACTCTACAAATGGTCATTTTTATTTCCTACATCACATTGAACAACTGAAATGATATGCTGCCATACACCATGCAAAAGGAAAATCGATCACAACATTAAGCAATGGTCAGTGAGAAAGTACAGGAGCCAATATAAAGTAACTTGTTTAAATTAGCCCATAAATTCTTTCGTTACTGGGGATGCAATTCCCCATTTTCCCTACATTATAGGAATTTAGAATCATCCAACATTCCAAAGCATCATGTAGGTGAAACTCTTCTCCGTCAGCTTCTGAGAGAAAAGGTTAAAGTTGAGACCATCACAACCATATGTACAGACCTAGACTTTTTGCCCTGCCGCACTAAACATGATGCAGCTGCAGAATGAACACCGATTTGACTAACTCTTTCCAGATGTATGTTTGAAGTTTTTCTACCAAAAAATCTATTTTATTTACATGGCATCTACAGGGGGGCAGTAAATTAATGACTCCCCTGAACTTCCCACGTGAATGGATACATACCCTTTAGATTCTAGTATATTGGCTGGAAATAGTTTGTAATGTATACAGACAGCCTTACAATCGGTACCATAACTTCAAGACTGTAGAAGAAGCAGCTGTTTAAACATGGCCTTCAGCCTAAATCAAGCATTTTTTCACACAGCTGCAAGAATGAAAAAAAAAAACTAACACAAAATAAGCCCCCCCCCCCCCCCCCCCCCCAAAACAAAAAAAAACTAGTCACCCAATATCGATTTTCACACTCATAATACAGAGAATCAGAAGGGGAGAAAATAAAAAGCAGAAAATGCAACGCTCCAACCTCTTCAAAGTGTCTCAAGTTTTGTCACACATAAAATTGAGACTGCCAGGGAATATATTATCTATTTTAAGTGGGTTTTTATGTAAGGGAAACTACTGCTTTCCTGACAGATTCTAATTAGAATATATATGCATCATGTACTGTGAACACAAAACATGAGTTATAAGTTTTCATTAAAAAAAAAAAAAGTTAGAAACCCAGCTTTATAAAATGTTAACTGTCCATGTGTATAAAAAATACACATTTTCTGGCCCCTAGTGTAAGCACCCACATGCACCACACTGATGGTACCCAATGCCATGGACATCAAAAACAACGGACTAACAGGTTAGTGAGGCATGGCTGTTATGCGCATGCTTTGTGAAGCAATGGGATAAGTTACCATGGGTGTAGTGGCATGACTCATTGTGATGCCAGGAAGTGGCTGTGCCATAGAAACAGCCACTGGAGCAACAGATACTGCTACAGGTGCCATGGAGACAGGTGGAGGAGCCATGCCTTGAGCAATGGTTTGCGCAAGCGCAGCAGAAAGTGGCGCAATTTCAGGGTTTAACTGAGGGGCTGCATTGGTCTGTGTGGGAGCAGGGGCACCAGTGGAAGCCACCAGTTCCTGCTGTGTGACTGGTCGGGGTTGCAATGCCTGGCTGCTTAAAGTGGTGTGCGTTTGTGCTATGCCATGGTTATAATTTGTTACTGTGCCCACAGCCTGTTCACTGGTTGGAGCAGTGGTGCTTAGGGTACTAAGTGTAACCACTTTGGCTTGACTACGAAACTGAGCATTTTGGTCAAGCAAAACTTCGTTGGTTGCTGCCAGAACAGACACTTGCTTCTTCAGCTCCTCAATACGCCTCCTAAGCATGACATTTTCTTCTTCCAACATACGGTATTCGACCGGGGATGCGCTGTAGTAGCCATCATATCCCACACGCCTCCTTTTCATTACAGGATCATCAAAACGATCACCATAACGATACAAAGATGAAAAGTGTTCAGTTTCTGAAATCCCATCAGGTCCTCCATAATGCTCATAAGAGCGTGTTGTGGTAGCAGGCAGGCCTCCAGAACTTAGACCTGTATTGAGGGCCCCTCCACGCATATCACATGAAAATTCATATTGATAATCATAGTCCCTTTGCAAATGGCGGAACTTGCACCTATCCCCACGCTGGCAGTCACCTTTTAGGAAGTCCCGACAGATGGGAATCTCATCCTTACTAGCCAGGTCAGTGGGAGACAAGCCAAGGCCAGCTGCCACTTTGTGTCGCAAGCGAGCAGGCAACTCCCCGGTTGTCTTGTAATGTTCTTCATCCTCTTTTGTACCATGAATAAATCGGCAATTGATGCGAACGCACTGCTTATTCTGAAAGTCATGACAGAAGACAAACTCATTCTTTTGCACCCCAAGATCAGAGACATCAGTGGAGTCTGGATGCTTAAAGCGGCAGCGCTTGCCTCGCTTGCATACATTGCGGAGAAAGTCACGACACACAAAATCCACGCCCGATGCCGCTTCCTCACTGCCACTACCACTGCTGGCACCATTCGCATAATTTTCCCTGTTCGGCATTGCTTTAGCAGCGCTTATTTGGGAGCGTTTTACAAATCGTCAAGACTTATCGCTGCGCCTTAGAACGTGAGATGCACCCGGCAAAGCGCTCTGCGTAGCAGCTGTAAGAGAGAACATTACATTCAGCAATATTACAGACAGTGATGTACATAGTTACTATATAAACTAGAACAAGCAGAAAAGATAATTCCTCATCGGAACAATATCCATTTTATTTACATACATCAATTGAGAATGGTTTATTACCATTTGTGTTCAACAAATCCTTTATATAGGCAAAGGAAATCTAACACTAGAGAATTGTGTACGGTCTTAGAATTTAAAATGATGAACTATCTCTGATGAATCAGTCTGAACATAGACAGAAACCATATAACTGCAGCTCCAATTGTAAGTAAATTGGAGCCACAGCTACTGGTATGGCTTCCGGCTATTAAATGAAACCGCTTCCAGCTCTGTGTCCTAGGTTATAATGCAAGACTAGGCCATCAATATTAATTCCTGGACAACCCCTTTAAAAATTGTACGTCATATGAAGGCAATATTGACAAATTTTCTATTGAAGGGAGTTTGCACTATACGGATGTGTGTATGGAGCCTTAGATGAATCGGTGCCTTTTCATTTGTGGAAAATCTAATATGTGCAGCTCTAACCCAAGGGTTTGTTCACATCTGCATATCCAGTCCAAATACTAGAAAACCTTGATGTTGGACTCCCACCACCATGTTTCCATCCCATCTATGGACCTAAAGAGAACCCATCAGGGCGATCAGGGACCACCGGTCCATAAGAACCCACGGGTGGTTCAGTGTCCCAAATTGCCCTGTTTGATTTTTAGGCATATCACAAGAGGAGGCGCCACTGTGGGATCCTCTGATGAGAGTATGATGTGTCCAAGACTCTCATCCGCGTAAGTAAAAGTTTATTTTTTAAGTTTTAACAAATAAACAGTCTAAAAAGCTTGATTTGGTACCCCAAGGATGATGCCACATGGCGTTTTGAACCCGTTTTTGGTCTGTTTTAAAGTAGTCCGTTAAAAACTCTTGGGTTTTTGAAAAACCTGTCAAAATCAGATGCGTTTTACCAATTATCTAAATTTAAACTGGTCAAAAACAGATGCATTTTCAAACAATGCATGCATTTTTTTTACAGACTGCTTAAAAACAGACCAAAAACGGGTTCAAAACGCCATGTGTGTCATCACCCTTAGGCCGGGTTCACATTGGTATATGATCACGGACTGAACACACTGCATAATATTGTTATATGCTACAGAGTTCTTGCAGTAGAGCCAACAATGCCATGTACAAAAACCCTGTGCATCATATCAATATTATGCATGGTGTTCAGTTCACAGGATAGTCCATAGCACAGCACTTCTCACATCAGTGATCATAGACCAATGTGAAACCGGCCTAAACCACAAATCTATCGACCTGTCAGGTCTTCATTAACCCTATGGCTGGGGTCACAATTGCTCAGACATTACAAGGGTTTTCTTAACATACTTAAGGAGTGTAATGGGAACTAATAAGGTCAGGTGAACAGAAGTATTACCTATTACCTTCCCTCACAATACTCTTATAATAGCGGAAATAAAAAGACGCTGCTGTGCTACAATTTCCCTTGTTTTATAAAAGAAACACAGTAACCGACTACCGATGAATCGTGTGAACTGGGCCTTCCACGCATAAGAAGCCTACCTAGGCTGTAGAGCAAACAATAGGACCCTTGAAAACTAAAACACCCGCCTTACCCCCCACCCCCCTAGGCCGTCAGTTGGGGGTTGTGTGTGCAGCATCTTATGCGTGTTCTGATTATAGTAACCATTAAGCAGCTCTATACACTGGAGCATTGATGCGGTCCCGGAAAACCCGGCGCTTAAAGCAGCTGAAAGCTCCCGCCACAAATACGTGGTAAGGAGGAAAGCCGCCAATACGTCAGCGCTGGCCGCCATTCACACATGACGTGGGTACTGAACCCGCTCGCTGCGCACATAACACAAGCGTGGTGCCGCTACCATACAGAAACAGGCCCATACGTACCAAGATGCGTCCTACAGCCGAGTCCTGCTTAGCTACACCGCGGCCTCTACCACTAACACCGGAGCACTAATCTAGCGTCGTCGTAGACACAAAGCAGCAGAAATTCGCTTAAAACAACGCCACAAGACGTACACGCCCGCACGTCATCAAGAAACTCCTACTTCCGGCGCGGTAGCTACGTCAACGTAGCGTAAGTGGGCGGGGTTCAGTGGAACGATGTTTGTGAGCGGAGCCTAGAATGGGCCAGGAGAAAGCATGCGCCTAATGTCCCACAGAGCCCACAGCCATAAGGTCACGTGACGAGGACATGCGCTAGGCGTATTTTCCAAGGATAGAATATGTCCTCTTTGACTTGTCTAGGCTCATGCATACAGCCGTGAATTCACTGTACACAGTACATTACGGTACATGAGCCGACTGCCCGAGACGCAAAAGAGATATTGCAGGTTCTATTCCTGCCCGTGATTCAATGGTAATCGGCGCCTGCAGATCTTACACAGGACAGCTTGTTTGACATATACATGCTGAAGGTGTGTGCAGGTAGATTAAAGGAAACCTACCATCTGGAACCTATCTATTGGGGTAGATCTGATGGTAGGTTCCCACCTATCCTTCCGTAAGCCTATAATGTTTTCTAACCTAATCTACAGTTTCTTATATATTGCTAATTTTCTGCAGAGGCTTCTGGGCATGGAGTAGCCACTTTGGAGAACGGCCCCTCTGCCCCTCCCTACCTACATACGGCCAAGTCCAACCTTCTGTCATGCTATTGACCCCCAGAGCTCTGCGCATATGCAGTACCTCTGGCTGCAATGCAACAGATTAGATTTGGCTGCACTCAGGTAGGGAGGGATCACAGAGGCTACTGGGGCATGGAGTAAACTTTGCTCCCACTCTCCAGAGAGGCAACTACACGCCCCAGGGGGCATTCACACGTTGCAGTTAAAACTGCATCGCAATCAGGTTTTAGGTGCAGTTTTGTCAATTTCACAGGTGAAAGACATGAACTGAATGGGTGAATTTGATTTTGAAGGAGAAAGCTGTTCCACAAATTTCATTCACCTGTTGATTTGATGTCTTTCACTTGTTAAAATAAGTAATATCACCTAAAAACACCCCAAAACTAATTGCGATGCAGTTTTAACTGCAACGTGTGAACGCACCCACAGTGGCTTCTGCAGAAAATTAGCATATTAGTATTATAGGGTCAGGTAAGGATAATTTAGGATATTACTGGGAATCTACCATCAGATCTTGGCCACTATTATAAAAAAAAAAAAAAAAGTTACGCGCTCCTAGCACCTGAGCTATGTGTCAATCAACTCAATTAACCTGGTGCAGTACACCCTATAGCACAAGCTCTTTGGAGTGCATTATGTCAGCATCATTGAATTACGGTGCAAATGCCAAACGATCCAGACCATTTCTAGTAAAAAGGTTTCTTTATTTCTCACGGCTACAAACAGAAATAATATAGTATGATTTGGGACCCTAAACCACGGGTCCTTAAAGGACACTTGTCATCAGTTCTCTGTCACCGCTACCTGTAGGAGTATTTTCTTTATTATGCAAATGAGCTTGGGCACATGGAAAGTGATTTCACTCCTGTTACCCCTTCCCTCGCTCATGTCTATGTGTAATGTATAGTAAAGCATTTCTAGTGTCTGTGCTTTATCTGCTTCCTGTGTGAAACACAGACATCAGCTACACAAGTACCTGACGTGTTCTTCTATACACATGTGAGAGACACAGACATCAGCTACACATGTATCTGACATGCTGTGTTCTCCTATACACATATGAGAAACACAGACATCAGCTACACATGTATCTGACATGCTGTGTTCTCCTATACACAAGTGAGAGACACAGACATCCCATACACATGTACCTGACATGTTCTGCTATACAAATGTGTGGGACACAGATATCCCATACACTAGTACTTGACATGTTCGGCTATACACATGTGTGAGACACAGACATCAGCTACACAAGTACCTGACATGTTCTGCTATGCACATGTGAGACAGACATCAGCTACACAAATACCTGATGTGTTCTGCTATACACATCTGAGAGAAACAGACATCAGCTACACAAGTACCTGACATGCTGTGTTCTCCTATACACATGTGAGAGACACAGACATCAGCTACACAAGTACCTGACATGTTCTGCTATACACATGTGAGAGACACAGACATCAGCTACACAAATACCTGACGTGTTCTCCTATACACATGTGAGACACAGACATCAGCTACACAAGTACCTGACATGTTCTGCTATACACATGTGAGACACATACATCAGCTACACAAATACCTGATGTGTTCTCCTATACACATGTGAGACACAGACATCAGCTACACAAGTACCTGTCATGCTGTGTTCTCCTATACACATGTGAGAGACACAGACATCAGCTACACAAGTACCTGACATCCTCTTTTCTCCTATACACATGTGAGAGACACAGACATCAGCTACACAAGTACCTGACATGCTGTGTTTCTCCTATACACATGTGAGAGACACAGACATCAGCTACACAAGTATCTGACATGTTTTACTATACACATGAGAGACACAGACATCAGCTACACAACTACCTGACATGCTGTGTTCTCCTATACATGGCCAGATCCTATAGCAGTTTTATCTCTCATACAAACACAGATAGTAGCAAAATGCCTTATAGGTCTAAACATAACTTTTAATATATAAAATCGATACTCACATCACATAAATGCAATATTACAAAGTGACTCTGTTGTCACAAAAGCCTAGTGTGGAGGGACATACAACACACTTAAACGCGAAATCACGTGTTACCTTATATCACTCCAAGCCCAAAACAAGGAGTAGTATAGTCACTGCAATTTATAAAGTGCAACAAATGAAGAAAGGTTTGATGTCACTAGTCTTCAAACGCGCGTTTCAGGAATAGAGTTCAGGTTAAAGAGAACCCGTCATGCAAAATAACCCCCCTAAACTAAATAGATTTTCATAAACTGCCATTAGAGAGCATTGCCTCTATCCCTACATTGTCCCTCTACATGCCTGTAAACCTAAGCAATGAGGTCCTAAAGTTGTATGCAAATGACCTGTGAAATGTCCAATGAAGCATTAGCATATTCAAGCTGTCCACTCTATTCATGAGTGGGAGGCACAGTCTCACCCCCAGTGCTTGACTGACAGCCTGTATAATGATGTGCTTCCTGGTGCTGGTGGCCACGCCCCCTGCAGCCTGTGTGTGCATGTGTGTGTATAGGAGAGATACAGCAGCTCCAAGCAGCCATGTTACAGCAGAACATGTCAGATTCATGTGTAGCTGATGTCTGTGTCTGTCACCTGTATATTAGGAGGATGCAGCATGTCAGCAGATGCAGCACACACACTAGCCATGCTTTACTATACATTACACACAGACATGAGCAGGGGGAGGAGAGGGGAGGGGTAACAGGGGTGACATCACTGCCTCTGACCATGTGACCAGCCTCATTTACATAATAAAGAAAAGATGATTTTATAATGATTAATGTCTGAAATAACTAGATAAAGGCTGGGATGGGATCCTTGTGAGCTGCTCCAACATGTAGTAGTGACAGGACTAGTGGCAGAGACCTGATGACAGGTGTCCTTTAAAGACCACCTATATTTCCCTATAGTAACTTTTCCTAGCCCCGTATGAAAGCTCCCAGCCCTTACAAAGGCTGTCCCAGAGCTGTCCCTAATCATGACTATTATGCCCTAAGGCTGAAGGAAATGGTGTACAATCTTTTCCTACACACACACAGGCTGCAGGGGCCGCCAGAACCAGGAAGCACATAGAGGAGCCAGCACCAGGAGTGTCACAACATTATACAGGCTGTCAGGTAAGCACTGTGCCTCACACTGGTGAATAAGCTGGACAGATGAATATGATAATGACTCAGTGGACCCATCCCAGCTCATTTGCATACAGCTTTAGGACCTGATTGTTTAAATTAACAGGCATGTAAAGGGGCAATGCTTCTTTCTAATGGCAGTGTATATAGTTTTGGGGGATTATCTTTCCTGACAGGTTCTCTTTGAGGAACTACAGGTGGTTCAGTGTCCAAACTGGCCCCAATAGGTCCCATTTAACCCCTTTTGGACGAATTTGGCCTTTAGGACGCGGTCCCATTTTTCAAATCTGCCCTGTGTCACCATAAGTGGTTATAGCTTTGGAACGCTATGAGATATCCAGGGGATTTTGAGATTGTTTTCTTGTGACACATTGTACTTCAAATTAGTTTAACAATTTGGATGATATCTTTTTTTAGTTATTTAAAAACAGGAAATTTGGCAAAAAGTTCTAAATTCTCTACTTTTGATGCAGATGTCATAGCACCCAAATAAATTCATAACTTAATTTCCCAAATGTCTTCTTTATGTTGGATTTTTTATATTTTCCACATATCCCACATATTTTACTAGAATGCTATGAGCCTGAGGGCGTGTACACACGTTTATCTAGCGCCGCGTTCATAACGGGGCGCTAGCGCACAGGGACGGGGCTCGGGCCAATCGCATATGCGTTGCCCGGGAAACACATGCAACTGATAACCCAATCGCACGTGTTTCTCTGGAAACGAATATGCGATCGACCCGAGCCCCGCCCCCTGTGCGCTAGCGAAACGTGTGAACTCGCCCTTAGAATTTGGGTGCCATTTTCACATTTTTTGGAATATCAACCCCATATCAAGAGGGAGCTGCTCAACTGTTAATTGACTGTGAGAGGCCTAAATAAGTTACTCATAAGTTACATTACGGAAACTACAACCCTCAATGTATGAAAAAGCACTTTAAAGAATTTTGTTAACCCTTTAGGTGTTTTGTAGGGGTCATAACAAAATAGGAGGTGTGGTCTACAAATTGTAAAATTTTTGAATATTCATTTTTGGCAGAAAATTAAATATTCACAATAGATTAAATTAAAAAAGCTCCAGTTTGGGACCCAATTTCTCCTGAGTTCACTGATACCCTTTATGTGGCAAGATTGTTTTTTGTTGGGGGGGGGGGGGGCATTCACCATACCATAAAAGTATATTACCATATTTTTATTCTTAGGGTTGCCATGATTACGGAGATACCTCATTTATGTAGGTTTATATTTTCAAATGCATCTTTTCAGCTGACAAATCTGGTTAAAGGGCACCTGTCATCAGGTCTGTGTCACTACTACCTGTTGGAGCAGCTCACAAGGATCCCATTCCAGCCTTTATCTAGTTATTTCATACATTATTCATTGTAAAATCATCTATTCTTTGTTATGTAAATGAGGCTGGTCACATGGTCAGAGGCAGTGATGTCACCCCGTTACCCCTCCCCTCCTCATGTCTGTGTAAAAATGTATAGTAAAGCATGGCTAGTGTGTGTGCTGCATCTGCTGACATGCTGCATCCTCCTAATATACAGGTGAGAGACAGACAGCAGCTACACATGAATCTGACATGTTCTCCTGTAACATGGCTGCCTAGAGCTGCTGTATCTCTCCTAAACACATAGGATGCAGGGGGCGTGGCCACCAGGAAGCACATCATTATACAGCCTCACATCATTACACAGGCTGTCAGTCAAGCACTGGGGTGTGGCTGTGCTTCCCACTCATGAATAAGGTGGACAGCTTGAATATGCTAATGCTTCATTGGACATTTCACAGGTCATTTGCATACAGCTTTAGGACCTCATTGCTTAGGTTTACAGGCATGTAGAGGAACAATGAAGGGATAGAGGCAATGCTCTCTAATGGCAGTTTATGAAAATATATTTAGTTTAGGGGGGTTATTTAGCATGACGGGTTCTCTTTAAGGGCTTATTTTTAGCGAGAAGAGTTGTGGCCTTATTTTAGTGTGTAACTTTTTTTTGCACATTTTAAAAGGTATTAATTTTCAGAACAGTTTTTTCCCCAGTGTTTACCATGCGGATTGAGTAACGATTCTGTTTTACTATACAGATTGTTACGGAAACTGCGATACTAAATGTGGGGAGTTGTGCATTTGTTTTTGTATACTTTAGTGTTTGTATGGGAAAGTGACATTTTTTGGGATTTTATTTAGACCTTGTCGGGGTCTGACTGCAGGAGACCTCAGGCATCCACCAGTAAGATCCGATCCTTACTGGGAAGACCCTTATACGGCACGGTCATGCTCGACCGTGGCGTGTAAGGGGGTTAACACTCACGATCAGAGCCGGCTCGAGTGTCAGCTGTAACATCAAAGTGCACAAAGGGGTTAAAGAGGACCCTACATGAAAAATAGGCACCATAAAAATAACCAAGTCCTGATACACCATGAAAAGTCCCCTTTAAAGAATTTTTTATTATTCACTCCACAATCAAAAATTTGTGTCTGCATAACCAATTGCACTTAATGATTGTATTTAATTTTCCATGTCACATGTACTAGAAGTGGGAAAAATTCAGTGAAATTGGTAAAAAACTGAATCTGCCCATGCGCTGCCAAGCAGCTTTACTAGCACCAATAGTAGGCGTTACCAGTAAGTCTTTGCTGTGACATGCAGCAAAGACTTACCAGCTATGGAGAGGACTCAGCCTTTGAGCCCTCTCCATGCACCTGCAGTCGACCTGTGGCGTGCCATTACGTCTTGGGTCGTGAAAAGGTTAACTGCAACTCACCTATCCTGTAGCCATGAATCACAGGATCACTGAAGCCATCACCTTGAATAAATGTGGCTTGCATTCCCTGCAATCTGTAAATCAGCTATTGCAGAGAAGTTACAGACTGCACCTATAAAAAAAGGTCTACACAAACACATTTTAAATTGGGGTTACCTGCATCCCATGTGCTCTTTGCTCACACCAATGATCCCGAATGCAAATACAGGCAGGAATAGGACTTGTTTAGGCCATCCTCACATGCATGGGCCTGTGAATGTACGAGTCCAGGCAAGCAAGTGAGGAAGTGTGTTAGCTATAGAAACTACAGCTAGCAAGCTACATTTACTTGAATATAGGTAGCCTAAAATACAATTTACCAACTCAAGCCTCCTCACAACTCAATGCAAACACATCACATGAAAGATGTGCAGAATAATTAGTTGGACTCCAATGGTTAAATTTACCAGTATAACTCACCGTAAGCCTTTGTTGGTATATAAAAGGTTTCAGCAGGGTTGCTGCAAAACCTCTCACCCACTACAACAACCCCCATATGGCAGTGTGCCTAGATGAGTGGGCCCTACTCCACACATGCCTGGATCAAGTACCAAAATAGAATACTTGAACAGGGAGATTGTAATGAGTAGTTAACTGGTCCACTGTATAAACACTCTATAAGGGCATTTTAAGGGTCCAACAATTCAGAAAATGGGAAACCCGTTCTTTGATGAGTGGGATGGAAACAACCGAGCAGATTGCCCAGCTATCTGATATCTTCCTATTGGCAGAGGACATGTTGCATCCATTACAAGGAATGGGACTCTTGATTGTTGGGGTCCCAGCAGTCTGAGGCCTTGTTCTCAGAGGGGAAGACTTCACACAAACCCTTTAAAAGTCTACCTCTATCAGGGTCTCTATTCTGTCCCCAAAAAAAGTCAGGAGGATCCCTGGTCTGTAGGGCATAATGACTAAAGTGCAAAATGGAAAAGATAACCTTTCCCATTGTGTATTCTTAATCCAAGTGACTACTTGAAAGTTTTTTTTTTTTTAACCCAAACAAGCCTTGGTATGAAAACCCCTAACAGCTGAACCCACACTTCATGTAAATGATGCAAGACTGCAAATCCTAATAAAAATCTATATAACCATTGCTTGGTTTAACCAAAAACATGTTTATTACACTTGCTGCACAAGACCATAAACTAACAAGTCCATCTCCTGAAAGCATGGGGCATCAGCACGAGACATGGATTTCCCAGCTTCTACAGCGTTGAGTATTCCAGAAGAGGTCACATCCATGCAGACAGCCAACAGGGCCAAGGTGAAAGACCTTTCAGATCACACAGGCTGTAGATTCTTCCTCATCTGGAGGGCTGCATTTAGCCATCAGGTCTTGTAAGCAGCAATGGAGGAGACGTTTACTTGGACCTCTGCCTCATCTTTCTCCTTTTACGCTTCAGTCTATGAAAAAAAGAAAACTTTAGTTCAGTTTAAGGAGTTCCGAGTAGCTTCAGAGCTTTACTAGGAATGATCACAAATATCTGGTCGAGTCCAGCAGTGACAGGAGGTGTGAATAAGATTCCCTGGAACCCAACTGCAAGGGCACAAGGTAACTGAAAGCAGAGAGCCATGTGCTTCACATTTTTTTGGCACACTATTAACAAATGCATAATTGAAGGCTCATTTAAGTCCGAGAAACAGAAGTTTCTAGTTATTCTCTTAAAAAAAAAAGTCTAATAAAAAGCCTAGATACAAAGTGGGCCTAGAGCACAAGTGTACTGTTCTACATTTGTAGATCTATAGCCATTACTGACTTTATAATAGCAGCCCAGTTACTTCAGTGCTTAAAAAGGCATCAATTTCTACACCCCCACATTAGAAGACAATCCTATTGTTTGAACATCTGCAGGTAGTCATTTGAGGATCCACAGATCTAAAGCATAATCAGATGAAGATCCCAAAGGCCATACATGTTATTAACTACCTGGCCATTTATTCTAGACTAGGGCAATATTGTGCAACAAGAGACACTTCCCACTATGGAGCTGTAAACCATTCTTTATTATGAGACTTCCAGGAGAGCTTAGTCATTCCAGTGTCAAAAGATTGAAAGTCCCTGTGTTGCATAAAAATCTTGAATTTTAAGCTTCATAAAAACCACACAAAACTATGCAATGTTGTGTACACGTATATGGCCCCATAATCTATTAGAACTCATCAGGGTGAGCATATAATGGCAGGGTCACTACATGACCTGGTGCCAGGAATAAAACAGCAGCAGGCCCCATATAGGAGGTCCCATGTCCCTGCATCATACACATCCCCTACAAGCATGGCACATGGTGGCACCAGCTCGGTTACATCAGGAAGGAGAAACATGTAGACACCTACCTGCGCATACGCTTCTTCCTCCACTGCAAAGAGAAAACGAATAAAACCAAGTTAGAATCCATTTAAGGCTATGAGGACACACAGATACACGCAACGCCCATGCACCGCAGAGTGTTAATAGCCAGGGCACCCCCACAGCCGCCATGCACATCACACACTACAGACGCCGCCATTACACAGCACCCGGAGACATCAACGATAACAAAAGCAAATATGGCCGCACCCGCCACACTCAATACCGCGCCGCTTACCTTGGCTCTCATCTTGAGAAGAAAAGCCTGTGGACAAAGAACAGATTGGGATTAGTGAACCGGGCGGATGGCATCCGATTGAGTACAGGCCTACACCATGACCACAGCTCCTGCCTACCTTCCTAAGATGGCACCAATGACAAGAGAACGTCACAGTAAGAGGGCACTAGGTGGTAGGAGAGCACTAGGTGATAAGAGGGCACTAGGTGATAAGAGGGCACTAGGTGGTAAGAGGGCAATAGGTGGTAAGAAGGCACTAGGTGGTAAGAGGGCACTAGGTGATAAGAGGGTACTAGGTGGTAAGAGAGCACTAGGTGATAAGAGGGCACTAGGTGGTAAGAGGGCACTAGGTGATAAGATGGCACTAGGTGGTAAGGAGATGCAGTAAGAGGTAGGAGGGCACTTGGTGATAAGAGGGCACTAGGTGATAAGAGGGCACTAGGTGGTAAGGAGATGCAGTAAGAGGTAGGAGGGCACTGGGTGGTAAGAGGGCACTTGGTGATAAGACTCTTTGAGAAGATGAGTAGCAGGTAAAAGGGGAGGAGAACATGAATTGTCAGGGACATTGTGACTGTACACAGATGGAAAAAGCTCCAAAACTGCATGTAACAAAAGGGTAAAATTGTGAAAAGTAAAAATTTTAGAAGGATAAAGGAGACAATACCTTGTTGGAGCAATGTGATGGTGGAGTAATAATAATACTTTATTCATCCGAAACAGGAAAACTCCATATTAGGGGGGTATTTTTGATATACACTGGCGCAAAGATGTAGATGGGTTGGACAAAGTGCTTAAATAAGCAAAAAAAGAGAAAGGAAAAAACCTTCGCTGGTAAGGACAGTGTGCCTCTCCACTGCTACAAACACTACTTAAGTAAAAAACAAGGATACCTGCGCTGGCTATAAAATTAGGACTATTAGGTTCGGATAAACGCTATACCAGTAACGGATCTACAATGATTTAAACATCAGTGTGCACGATGCACTAACTAAGTGTACACAGTATATGGTTTCACAAGGAAGGGTATTGCATATACATAAAAGGACCAACCAAGTCCCTGTACCCTACGATTAAAACACTAAGGCACACATAACATCCGTTTGTGGATATTGCTATACTGTGTGTCATAATTGTATATTAATTGTTTGTTATATTTTAAAAGAATTAACGTCCTATCAGAAGGGTATTCCACATAGATAAAAGGACCAAGCAAGTCTCTGTACCCTACGATTAAAACACTAAGGTGTATATAATATCCGTTTGTAGATATCTCTACATTGTTTGTCATAATTTTATATTAACTGTTTGTTATATTTTAAAAGAACTAACGTTCCATCAGAAATTAAAATTATATTTTTTCACTTCTGAAACTGTTTTTTGAGCGTACCCACATCCACAAAAATTTCTTGTAGACAGCTGCTGTACAGTGGGAGGCTGGTTGTTCAGAAAGCCGCAGAAATAGTAGGTCGGCTGGGTGATCGCGGTAAGCCAGCCGGTCGACCGGGCGCGGATGGAGTGGGCCGGCTGAGCAGCCGCGGAAGAAGTGGACCAGCCGGGTGGCCGTGTAGAGACAGGGCCGCGAATGGACAAGGCCGGCCTGGCAGCCGCGGAGGACCGGCTGGACGGCCGCGGATGGACTAGGCCCTGAGGCCGCAGAAGAAGTTGTCTAGCTGGGCAGCCGTAAAGGGACTGGGCCTCCAATGGACAAGGCCACCTAGTCAGCTGCGGAAGGAGTACGCCGGGCGGCCGCAAACTGACTGGGGCGGGCTACCACTGGGGGACGTGGCTGGCGGGCGGCCACGGATGGTGCCGTCAGGGCGGTCTGCAGTGGGTGGACAGGGACAGAGGTATGGCACAGGGGTCCAAACAAACATCAGAAGAAGACAAAACATGAACACATGAAGAGACCAATGGAACCCACTAGTTTTAATATGGATAATGTCCTAGGAGATTGCACTGGACTCTGGGGTAACAGGGGAGGTTTGGGAAACTAAATTCTAGAACAAGTTAATCATTATGGTTTTGGACATAGGGATGTAAGAATGTTATGTTATTATTATTTGGATGATAATCTAGATTGGCTCTGTTCAGGTAAAATGGTGGGATGGTACAACATGGCCTGGTTAGTAGAGTAGGAAAACTGGGATAAAATGTTAGGGTTCCAGGTAGATGGGGCCAGTGAGGTAGGATATAGTTAGTAACATGGCACTTGCATCCAAGGAAATGGCTTATTGCAAATACATATCCAAACAGCTAATTCTTTACAAAACTCCAAGTTGGTAGAGTGGTTTCAACTTAGTGCGCTTCAATCTCAACATCAAAGAGGGACATTATAGGTACAGTGGTGAGAGAGCAGGGATGGGTTTAGTCAACACAATAGATATTGAAATACAGAGTGTCACAAATGGTGGGGTAATTTTTACAAAAAAGGCCTGGAGATGGCCTCACAAAAACCCATTGGTCAAAAGACAGGGAGGAATTTTAGTTCCCCTTTAAAACTAATAACTTTATTTGAATACTTTAAGACGTTTTTAATTGATTGACACTAACAGGCATTAACGTTAAAAATCTACGGGCATTCAGACTTGCATCTTATAATCTTATATCATAAGAATAGTTGTGGCTGTGAAACATGTGTGTTGCTTTTATTGATAGAAGGCACCATATATACCAATTACAGAGTTGAGTGAGATGCCTATGAGAGTGCTAGAGTGGTTGAGCAACAAGATGAGATTTGCTATTAGGCAGGTAAATGCCGTGGTGGTCTATATCCGATACACTAGATGTCACTAGTGGATGATGGTTTCCTCTATAATAGCTATTGCAGCTGATACGTAGTTGCAACTTTGTTAAATGCCGCTAGTATTTATTTTCACTGGGTTATAAAATGTATCATTTTGACTAGCACCACTTTCTATCTCTGCTGCTGTCTTCCTACATTTGGGTCACCTCGGTCTCCATTCATATATTCAAACACTCATAATGTAGTCTTTTTCGCAAACACACTCACACTTTTATTTATGCCACTAGACTAAGTCTCACTTTGGTAGTTTGATTCAAAGTCCTATGTCCGCTAAATAAAACCTAAACACTAAAGCCCCCCCTTGACTAACAGACACAAGACTATATAATTAGTCCATCCTTAGTAAGTTAGTACTAGACTACTCCTTGACTATACATATATAGCTCAACTGTTATCACAATCACACCCACAGATGCTCATGACTCCACCCCTACTCGGATATCTTCCGGCCTTCATGATGACTTGTCGCCAATCAGCTTCCGGTAATAGGATATTGGCCTCCTTGGTGTTGTCATTTACTCCTTCCTCAGGATGGCGCTCTCGTACTTGGAATTGGTATCTTTTCCTCAGGCCTTTGTCCCAAATGGCTTGGGTGACCTCCCAGGGATGGTATTTATTGCCCACCTGACACAATAGGGCTTCCCATGGGAAAGTGTCCTTGTGTCACCTTTTCACAACAGATGTTTGTTTATTACCCTCCTGAGTCAATAGAATTAGGCCTGCAACAACACAGCTCTCCTGAGCACCAGGATATTGATGCCTTTGATCTATGCCCCAAGGTAATGGATAAACCCTTCCTGTGGAGATTCCACAGGATATTCCTTGATAAAGGGCACCTAGGTGACCCATGATCAATCACCAAGTCTTTTATGGCACCCCTCCAAGGCTTCAGGCAATGTCCATCTGCTGGCAAGCTATGTCAGTGTCCATATTATATAAATCTCAGTTTTGACTTTAATATTCAAATATAACAATACTTAACATTTTAATGCATTCTAAATCACTTGAAGAGCAGAATGAGACACCCATGAAGAGGATGGTGTGCACCTCTGGAGGCAGACACCAGAATTGCACAGAATGGGGGTCATTTACTAAGTGCCCGATCCGCGTTTTGCCGACGGGTTATCCAAAAATTTCCGATTTGCGCCGATTTTCCCTGAATTGCTCTGGGATTTTGGCGCACGCGATCGGATTGTGGCGCATCGGCGCCGGTATGCACGCGACGGAAATCGGGGGCGTGGCCGTACGAAAACCAGACGGATTCGGAAAAAACGCTGCATTTTTAAAAAAAAAAAGGTGTCGCTGGACACGCGCTTACCTGCACCCGGCCCGGCTTGGTGTACTCCAGTGCTTCCCGATGAACTTCAGCGCAGCAGCGACACCTGGTGGACGTCGGAGGAACTGCCTTAGTGAATCGCCGGAAGACCCGAATCCTCCACACAGAATGCGCCGCTGGATCGCGAATGGACCGGGTACGTAAATCTGCCCCATTATGTTTGTTTAACAAAATTATGAGAATTTATTGAAGATGGATATTAAAATTTACAAAAACATTCATGGTGAGACAAAGGTTTGCACAGAAATGATAGCTTGTGCTGGAGGAATGGTACATACATCAAGGAGGCAAGGTGTGAGAAGTAACATTGAAGAAAAACTGCTAGACTACATAAGGTAATTTTAAAGTGCCCGGAAAAAAGTGCAGGACACAAGTCCGATCAGACTAAACATGATGATGCATAAGTAAACATTCAGTTTTGTTGTTACCTTGGCACAATGGAATCACAACCTCCCTGGTGGATGTGTAGTCTAGTAGTTTTTCTTCAAGCACATTCCTCCAGCACAAGCTATAATTTCTGCACAAACCTTTGTCTCACCATGAATGTTTTTGTAAATTTTAATGTGCATCTTCAAAAAATTCTCATAATTTAGTTAAACCAACACATTCTTTTCAATTCTGGCTTTTGTTTTTAGATAGGTAGTATCCATTTGTTGCCAGTAACAGATAAATTGTCACGGGTGCTCCCACGATCCATGTCTCGAAACGCGGGTACACCCGTGGTCCGCTGCCTGCCGGTCCCCGTCCACCTGCCCTCACTTACCTCTCTGGGCTCCTTTCTGTGCTCCAGGTCCCGTTGTGCGGGTCGCACGGCTCCTGTCTCCAGGCCGCACGCTCCTGCTGCTAGGGCGTGCGCACGCTCACTTCCCTGAACTTAAAGCGCCAGCGTCCATTCCATTGGTGCTGGTCACTTCCGGGTTTCCTATATAACCCGGCGGCTTCCTTCACTCCTGGCCGGATCTTCAAATCTTCCCACTGAAGTGAAAGCCTCCTGTGTGTATCCCAAGGGCCTGTTCCTGTGTTTCCCGAGGTCCTGTTTCCTGAGCGTTTCCAGAAGCCTCCGTGTTTCTGTGGGCTTCCGGATGCATCCCTGTGTCCGTATCCTGTGGTCCATATCCTGTGCTCTGTGTCCGGTGGTCCGTAGCCCGTGGTCCATATCCTGTAGTCCGTGTCCGGTGGTCCGTATCCGGTGGTCCATATCCTGTGGTCTGTGTCCGGTGGTCCATGTCCGGTGGTCCGTATCCTGAGGTCCGTGTCCGGTGGTCCGTATCCTGTGGTCCGTGTCCAGTGTTCTGTATCCTGTGGTCCGTGTCCGGTGCTCCGTATCCTGTGGTCCGTCTCCTGTGGTCCATCTCCTGTGGTCCGTAGCCTGTGATCCATCCCCGTACAACTGTGCTTCTGCTGTGCCGTCCAGGGTTCCAGCCCAGTGGTGACCTCCTGCCTTCCTGTGCTTCTGCCATGCTTCCAGGGTTCCAGCCCAGCAGTGTCTTCATCCTGTACCAGGATTCCCAGTGCTCCTCTGCGTTCCTGCTGTCATCTCAAGTTGTTACTGTTTCCTGCACCCATTGCCTTGCCCACCACCGCGGGTCCCATACCAACCCCCGCGGTGGTCCAGTGGGTCCACAGACTCTGCCCTCAGAGACTCTTCCCGCTTGTCGTCCCCGACAAGCGTGACATAAATGGTCCTCATAATAGAGGAATATTGAGTTATTAACCTGTATTTCCTCATATTAAGATTGTTCAGATATTGTTATCAATTTTTTTTGCTGTGTGACCCACAGATCTGTGAACAAACGGACATATGGACTTTACGGCCAGGGAAAGATCCTGGTTGTCCCAGGTGGAACAGGTTTTTGGAAATGAACCAGCTGTCCTGGAGTCAGAGGACCAGAGGAATGTGAGCGAACTGCAAAAGAAATTGAAACTTATACTCCACCAAGATGAGGATTTGATGGAATAAGATATCACTTGAGAAATACATTCAACAGAAATTAATACCAAACAGAAAATAAGAGGAAAACGGAGACACGGTGTGGGACTTCATCTTCCCAATTGAAGTTAATTAATTTATCCCGATATAATCTAACCTCTGAGGAGCAGTTAGTATTGGAAAAGAGTCTAACCTTCTCCCCCTCTGCCCGTTTTGACGCCTTTCTAGCTGTAAAAGACCTACACATTTTTGCACGGTCCCTGATTCACAGCATTTGGTTCCATGAGGAAGATCCAAGGAAAATATTTCCCACCATAGCGGAACAGGAGGCTGTACAGATTCTGGAAGAGCTGAGAGAAGAGTCAACTAATGAACAGATGCATTATGGTATCGGAAGAGTTCAAACAGATACCTTGTAATGTAAGTCATGATAATCTAACATCAGGCATGCGTAAGGCACTCAAATTTTTGAAATCTCTGGACGATGTGTTAATCAAACAAGCCGATAAAGGCGGAAACATAGTCCTATGGCCTAGGGAAATGTACGAGCTTGAAGCCTACCGTCAGTTGAAAAATACCACGTGATATAAGAAACTGACTGAAATGGGATTGATCCTGAAGGGAGCTGTGAGAAATGGAGTGGAGCTTGCTGATGCCCTCACAGTTCAGACACCACAAACCCCCACGCTTTACCTGTTACCTAAAGTCCATAAAGATGCTATGTGTCCACTTGGACGTCCAATTATTTCTGGTAGGAGGGGACTGACAGAGGGCATCGGCATATTCATTGATTTCCATCTCAAGGGAATTGTTGAATGCCTACGCTCTTACATTTGGGTCACTTAAGATCTACTCCAAAGAATTGAGGGGATACACCTAGAGGAGGACATGATATTGGCTACACTAGATGTAGAGTCGCTCTACACGAGCATTAGGCACGAGGATGGCCTAAGGGCGGTTGCCTTTTTTCTATCGACCTCGGAAGAGGGCTTTAAAAGACAAGCAGATGATCTAAGAAAGAGATTTTGTGACTGTGGCTCTCTCAGACAAGTGTACACCCTTAGCAAAAGACACATCAAGGTTGGAACTACTATACCCGAAACCTAAGACCCCAGACAATCGGGAGGTAAGGTTCATTTCTAACTACAACTGCCAGTGGGGCAACATGAGAACCATACTTAACCGTTACTGGCCTATATTAAGATCCGACAAGATTCTAGCTCCATACCTTCCCAACAGACCTGGCATTACTGCCCGGAGAGCTAAGAATTTAAAAGACCTCTTAGTAGAAAGCCATTACGAGAAGAGGGAAACCAATACATTTCTGCGCTCCAGGGGACCAAGATGGGGGTGCAAACCCTGCGGGAATTGTGTAGCCTGCCCAAATGTATTAAGAACGGACAAATTTGTTGATTCTTTGGGGCAAAGAGAATTTAAAATCACACATGCCATAACATGTAAAATCAAAGCTGTGGTTTATCATGCCACATGTCCCTGTGGGAAAATTTATATTGGCCTTACCTCTAGGGAATAAAAAATCCAAATTAGGGAACATGTGAGAGACATAGAATCAGCGAAAAAATCAAGAACAATATTAGAGGTGGCCCTATCTCCCAGAGACTGGCACAGTGCGAATCCAAATGGATTTGGACACTGGGCACACTGAATCCTCACGGACTCAACGAGTCTCTCAGCTTCGCTCCTTTCCTCTGATCCTACCTAGACAGTTGGTTCTTTAACACACTCCTATATCATCTTTTCTTTATTGTTGTTTTTATGATGATAAGTGTATTTTAACTTGCACTTTTTGTCCTTCTGACCATATAGGAGGGGTATTGTCCTGGCATTAATATCCATCTATACTTTCTTCTACTTGTTAACACCTATTTGAAGTAAGGAGTATTATGGAATGACTGTCTAAGCCGCAACAACTGAACCCAGAGGGAGCCGAATTTAGCAATCTAAAGTATATATATGATTTTCTGTTTGTCAAGTTTTTATTGTGACTTCTATGACCAGTTGACCAGTCAGCCAACTGACTATTTGATTAGTTGACTGCTTGGCGACTGGACATTAAGTAGGAATAAGTTTAATCAACAGTTTGTTGTAATACCTTCGTTGTATTTGAGTCAATGTAGAACAACTGTGACAGCAGAATATATTGTCTGATATATTTTATAGATTTAATTTCTAACTAAATTGAGCACTGCTTTTTGGATGTCAAATATTTGTGCCTTACCTGGTTGGAGTCTTGTGCTTCATGTTCGCGTACATCTCTGAGTATTCCATATGAAATTAACATATGGCTATACACCATGCATGCTTTTCACTCCTCCCACTTTCACTTTCCCCTTACTTTACCTTAAAGGAAACCTGTCATCAGGTCTGTGTCACTAGTCCTGTCACTACTTCCTGTTGGAGCAGCTCACAAGGATCCATCCCAGCATTTATTTAGTTATTTCATACATTAATCATTATAAAATCATCTATTCTTTATTATGTAAATGAGGCTGGTCACATGGTCAGAGGCAGTGATGTCACCCCTCCCCTCTCCCCCCCCTCTGCTCATGTCTGTGTGTAATATATAGTAAAGCATGGCTAGTGTGTGTGCTGCATCTGCTGACATGCTGAATCCTCCCATACATATGTGACATCAGACATCACCTACACAAGTACCTGACATGTTCTGCTATAACATGGCTGCATCCTGGAGCTGTTGTATCTCTCCTATACACACACAGGCTGCAGGGGGCGTGGCCACCAGCAAGCACATGGAGCAGCCATCACATCATTATACAGCCTCACACCATTATACAGGCTGTCTGTCAAGCACTGGGGGCGTGGCTGTGCCTCCCACTCATGAATAAGCTGGACAGCTTGAATATGCTAATCACTCATTGGACATTTCACAGGTCATTTGCATACAGCTTTAGGACCTCATTGCTTAGGTTTACAGCCATGTAGAGGGACAATGAAGTGATATAGGCAATGCTCTCCAATGGCAGTTTATGAAAATATATTTAGATTAGGGGGTTATTTTGCATGACGGGTTCTCTTTAATTTCTTTCACTTCCCTCACTTTCTCACAGCACTGTCACTGTTCGTTTTTACTCACAATAGTCAAGCGGGCAACAAAATGTTGACTTTGCTCCACTTCCCCATGTGACATAGATTAATAAGTTTAATTTAAGTTAACATGATGTGCTGCGAGGTGGTCTGTATGTGGGGTGGTGATGTTACACTAACATCGCATATGGACATCACCCGGATCATGATTATTACTTATATTGTTTATGTACACTTAAATATATTGTTACACATCTTATATATGGATCACATTGATCACATATTACACAATCAAGTTTCTATATAAATATTTAGATTTTTCATGCTGCTCTTCACTTGTATATATATACATTTTTAATATGTAATTGTGATGTTATTTTATGAATTTATCTTATGTACTCCTTTTGATGCACTTTACTCAAGGACTTTTTTATTAATTTGGGATCAACATAATAATTATAATATTTAGATAAATTCACTTATTGTTATTACTTACCTAATCTACATTATGCACTTGTAGAATGCATTTTTATTGCCACACGGCACATCACCTTATTTGCTGGTGTTGTGCACGTGTGTTAGAGGACTTCTGATCTCGGGCTCCGTAGTTGCGCAATGTGCATGATTTCCGACAGTGACACATTCTATCACATGATTGGATCACGTGAACGGCGCGGCCGACACCCACAGCACGCGCCCGATAGAAGAACACCATGCTCGCTCATTATATACAGGTGAATACCCCCGATTCCTATTGGTCACAATGGGGCAGATTTACTTACCGGTCCATTCGCGATCCAGCGGTGGATTCGGGTCCGGCCGGAATTCACTAAGGCAGTTCCTCCAACGTCCACCAGGTGTCGCTGCTGCGCTGAAGACCATCGGAATGCACTGAAGTTCACCGTCCTGTTGTGAGTGAAGGTAAGCGCGTGTCGAGCGACACTGTTTTTTTTTTTTAATACGGCGGTTTTTCCGAATCCGTCGGGTTTTCGTTCGGCCACGGCCCCAATTTCCGTCGCGTGCATGCTGGCGCCGATGCGCCACCTAGCTGGCTGTATACTGGGGGCAGGGGCTAGCTGGCTGTATACTGGAGGACAGAGGGATGGCTGGCTATATACTGGGGGACAAGGAGCTTGCTGGACATATACTGGCTGGAGGCTGTGACAAATGCATTTCTCACTCCAGGCTTCTACTTGAGTCAATAGGTTCTCAGTTTTTTTTTTTTTAGTTAAAATTAGGCATCTCGGCTTATACTCGGGCAGCTTATACTCAAGTATATACAGTATTTAAAATCTGGTAGCATATGGGCGCAACTATATTCACCCATATCGTCACTCCCTCTGTAACCATGAGACAGCCTGAAATTTATATAAGACTCCAGGGTTTATGTAGATCTGTAACAATGTGTTAGTGGCACATTTGTTGCTGATGGGTAGCCACAGGTAGGAATGCAAAAAGGTAGAAATGATCAAACCCACTAGGGGTTACCCTAGGCGCTCTGAAAGCAGTACAAAAGTATAAAAAAATGGCAAAAAAAACAAAAAAACACCTTCCCAAGAACTGATATAAAAATAAACAACACCAAAAAAATCATAAACATGTTAGGTATTGCCTACCCGAAAGTCCAGATATATCATGTATGTCTGTATTACAAAGTCTATGTTGTTAGTGTGAGTCTACATCATTAGTGGGAGGGTGAATAGAAGAAGGCTGTGGGAGGGGTTTGGGCTGAAAAGCATTGAGCGGGGGGGACGAGCCTCTTATGGATTCAAACGAGCAGGCTCCCATTACCATTTTGAAAGTGCAACCCCCTAGGACTTGTGAGTGCAAGCTTCCAGGGAGCCAGGTAAAGTTCAAAATAGCATAATTCTAAAACTAAGTACTGAACAGAAAAGATAAAAGCATGTTTGGTATGTACTGTTCAGTGTCTGTTGGAACCTGTCAGCAGTGAAAAAGAGCCCTCTGGTGACAGGTTCCCTTTTAAGGTCCACTAATTCACTTGGTTGAAAAACCCACAGTGATAAAATGTGTGCAATAAACTCGCTTAGCCTGGCTACAAACATTAAGGAATTGCTGTGGAAACAGCAGGGGGTCTCTCTTGCGGCTTCAAGGGTTAAATTCTTCAGTTATAATCCGCAGCAGTAATTAAATATTTATTTATATAGCGCCATAAAACATGATCCAGAGTGTAAATATTTTTTTCACAGCCTGTGGATGAGATTTGTATAAATCCAATCCATTATTCTGCTATCACTGCTTTCTAAAATGCAGCAATTTAGCAGTGCATGTCCCTGGCTTAGATTTTGCTGGTCAATCGTGCGATCAAGTGCATGTTCAGTCCTCTGCTGATTTTATTCTGCAATTTCTATTTATACTATTTCTCATTTCTGTGATTATTCATTTTAGAAGAAAAATAATCATAGAAAATAGAAGAGCAAATGCTTTACCCAAATGATGATTATTTCAGACTATGAAGTGTGCATGGGCAGAATTCTGGATCTTCTATACAGTAGATACTTGGCAGTGTACTGGTGGAAGCTGCACTTTTATCCACCGTGCCTATCATTGATGTTTTTACATGTGTATGCAGGGTAGAGTAAAGATGAGCTACAAATTGAGTCGTGATATTACATAGGAGCTTTGCTGACATAAACATCCAATGACGAAGTTTAGTTGAGCATTCTCATAAGGGATAGCTACAGGTACTGAGTGCCATATGTTTGCTTCAACAGTTACCATCTGCCTCGCTTAGACACTTTCATGTGTGTTTATAGGTGTAGATATTAAATCCACCCCAAAGATCAATATGGGAGTAGATTTTTTTTTTTTTTCCATTTGGCAATAGCAGCCGGATCTAAAGCCACAAAGTACAATCCTTATGACATGCATTCTGTTTCTGTGTCAATTTTAAAGGTAAACAAAGAAATTTAAATTTTATATATAAATCCAAAAACAGGCAGCACTCCAAGGTAATTCAAAGTTCAAAGGTGAAGTTTATTCAAAGCATATTGCACTGAATTGTTGCATTGGAATAAATTTCACCTTTGAACTTTGTATTACCTTGGTGTGCTTCCTATTTTTGGATTTTTATAGAACGGTCCACACCACAGAAACTACTGCTGTGCACTCATTGCTCATTTGCAAGTGTTCTCCTTGAGTGAGAGCCTCTGGACATATTGCGGCTTCCACAATATAGCAAGACCTCATAAGTTGGTAAACAAAACCTCTGACTTCTCAATTATCCCCAACTTCTACACCCACATATGGCTGTTCAAGAGAAACATCTACTGTAGTAATGAAGCTATTTATCAACATTATAATAGAATAACCAAGCTATTTAGGCAATTTATAGACCGTATATACTCGAGTATAAGCCAACCCGAGTATAAGCCGACCCATAATTTTACCACCAAAACTGGGAAAACCTATTGAGTCGCGTATGAGCCGAGGGTGTAGTATATAGCCAGCCAGCCCCCATGTAGTATACAGCCAGCCCCCTGCCAAGCGGATGAAAAATAAAGAACTCAAGTTTGCACATTCTTTTATTAAAAATATATGTAGCTTTATGTATCTTGTTGGTTAGAGAAATTGTAAAACGGATACATTTTAATATTGTTCATTCTTCTGTATATGGTAATTTGTGTAGCTATTTGTACATGAGTGTTAAGTCTGTGGATTATTTGGAGTTGTTCTCTAAAATCATTTCAGTTATTGTAAATGAAACTGATTCCCAAACACATCTTACGCAGTCTAGACCGAGCTTCTGCTCTCTGTTAAACAAAGCAGGAGCATGTTTACTCTGTACCAAAAGTACAGCATATTGGCAGCATGACCATGGTCTGTAGAGCTGTGCAGTCTATATAACAGTGAAAAAAGTGGTTTGTTTGAATAATGTGAGTGTGTCATGTTAATATTTGAAAATCTCTTGCTCAACACATCCCATATTCATAAAAGATATTACTTGTTGTCTTAGGTTTTACAGTTAGCTACAATACCTGACATATAGAATTCTAAATGTTGGTAACCCACCCACTCAAGCATTGAGCACTCAATAAAAGGCAAACTCTATAGAAACTACTGGAGTTAAAGGACAACTACCACCTGGATCAAGTATTGTAAAACAAGCACAGTGGCATACTTATGTGTGTCCCCTTTGTCAGGATCTGCTCTTCTTTAAGCTTCCAATGCCCTTGTTATTTAAGAAAAAAAGGCTTTAAAAAATATGCAAATAAGCCTACTCTACTTGCTCTACTTCTGAGACGACTCCTGGAGTCAAAGGCCGCAACATTTTGAGGCCACAAGTTTTTAATACTGTTAGGATGTTATTAGCTCTAAGTGGCAATGGTCTACTGTAGCAAAAGACTGATACATGAAGTACCTTAGAAGTGTAAAATATAGAAACAAAAGGAAAACAATACACTTTGGATGTGTTGCTTTTTCTTTTACACTTTTAAGATACCAAAATATATATCCTATATATCCTTTTTTTCCCTTTATACATGTACTTTAAACATATAAAAGAACTGTATGGTAATACAATCCCAATCCCAACAAATAGATGAGCTTGTGACTCACCAACTAATGTGGCTGCCTTTGTCACCAGAAGATTTTGGCTCCAACCCTCTTTCATATTTTGAGGACAAATGGCCTAAAATATCTATAGGCATCTCTGAAGCAGCATGAGAGTCCTTAGAGGAGACTGTCGCCCTACACATGAGTCAGGGATCATTTCCTCCTGTGGTGGAAAGAATTTCTGTCAACAATTGGAGAGCTAGAAAAAACTCTAATATGTCAACATTTTTAATTATATTATAAAAATGAAGTTAAATGGCAAAAAAAATATTATTTTGAAGACATGTCAAACTTAATGGGGCATACTTATCAGGACCTCTGCGCCACGGGCGTTACAGCCCCAGCACCGGCGCACTTGCTGCCGCCAGCAACTTTTCATATGTGAAAAGTCGCCGGCTGCGTCTTTTTCTTCCACCCTTGATGTATGCCACTGTGAATATGCAGCGGCGGGGCTATCATACACTGGCGCAATGTGTCTTATTCAATGCCTTCTCTTGTTTTTCCCTTTCTTTTAGATATTGGCATGGTTTGAGGAAGGAGAAGAAACTACAACAGCATTTGTGGAACCAATAGTTATTATTCTTATTCTAATTGTTAATGCGTTTGTTGGAGTATGGCAGGTATGTGTTTTTGCATATAAAGTTTGAGACATGTTTTTTGTTCACATTGCGCCTTGCTGCAGATGAGTGCATGGGCTCAAGAAATGTCTTCTTTAGCCTCAAAACATGTGTCATTGGTGAGTGAGGGCCACTCACACACCGATGACAATAAAAAAGACTGTCTAAATATGACTTGCCCTGAGTTTTGTGGCTCTGGCATTTGGGTTACAAATAGGGCTGTGGAAACTGTGGTCGTGTGTATAAGCCAATTGAAATACATGGGAACATGTGCTACCATTTGTAAAAACGGATGGCACACATGGAAATCACAAGAACTTTCAACCACACCCTCAGAACTCAAATAAATAAATACATTTTACTTCAAATGACCAAATTTATAACGATGCTTTAATTAACTAACACCATATTGTGCTTTTTTAACACCATCCTTCTTTAAGGTCACAACTGTTGCTTCAACCCCACCACAAACCTGCAGCATTCATCCCTCTTTATTTCCAAACATCCTTTTCCCCTCCAGTTCCACACAGGATTCTATTTCATTTTTTTTTTTTTTTTTTTTGGTTTAACCAAAAACATGTTTATTACACTTGCTGCACAAGACCATTAACTAACAAGTCCATCTCCTGAAAGTATGGGGCATCAGCACGAGACATGGATTTCCCAGCTTCTACAGCGTTGAGTATTCCAGAAGAGGTCACATCCATGCAGACAGCCAACAGGGCCAAGGTGAAAGACCTTTCAGATCACACAGGCTGTAGATTCTTCCTCATCTGGAGGGCTGCATTTAGCCATCAGGTCTTGTAAGCAGCAATGGAGGAGACGTTTACTTGGACCTCTGCCTCATCTTTCTCCTTTTACGCTTCAGTCTGCGCATACGCTTCTTCCTCCACTTGGCTCTCATCTTGAGAAGAAAAGCCTTCCTAAGATGGCACCAATGACAAGAGCGATTCTATTTCATTTTAACATTATTTAAAACTGTGCAGAATAATGTTTAATAGGTGAAACTCCGGGTGGTTCATTAAACTCATTCAATTGGATCTACAGGGACCAGATGCTCTGGAAAGTTCTTGTTGGCACACCGCTGACATACAACATGTTGTCACCTTTTAAAGCCCAAAAGGGAAAAAGTTCCAACTCACTCTAAGAAAATTGCACAAATGTTTAAATATTTCATAGTACAATGCCATGAAAGGGACAATAACTTAATTTAAGGAAAAACATCCATCACATAAAATGGTCATTTAATTGTCCTCTAAAGTATTCAGCATCTGTAAAAAGTATTTCCTAAAGTAAGACTCATTTTGCCTGGAAAACACAATATCATTTTTTTGGATTAACACTCTGGTGTACATCAATGTAACTTTTTTTATTTTATTTTGGTTTTAGTTTATGTTGTTGATAGCACCTTAGAACACTGTTTCACTTCTACTGCTTCTGATTCAGTTTGTGGATGCCCAATTCTACTGACCCAGTGGTGTTAAATACTTTTGTGTAAAATACAAAAATGATATAATATCTTTGTTCAAGGGCTGTGTAGTCAGTAAGCCAAACCTCCAACTCCTGTGTAGGTGTGTGCTTTTGAATTTGATATTTTCACCTCATATTCTATGTATAGTGTATAGAATCCATCCAGCTAATCTCTAAAATAATAAAAAGACAAAAAGCAAACTAAAACATAAAGCAGTATACAAAGAGAACATACACTGGAAAATCTGCCTTAGTCTGATCACTCTAGCAGTTCTAAGACAGTGCAGACATTCCTTCCCCATTGATCTGTAGGGACGGAGCTTCACTACTATGCATGTACATAATATGCAGTCACATTCACCTCAACTAAAAGCATACAAACACAAGCTCATAGAAAAAGCAATGGAAAGCAGCATACTTAGAGAATATACACTGGACAATTGATTTATGCACAGTTTTTTCAAACTTTAGATATGCTAAGTATGTACCTTATATACTCGAGTATAAGCCTAGTTTTTCAGCACAAAATTTGTGCTCAAAAACCCTAACTCAGCTTATACTCGAGTCAACTAAAAAAATAAAGACAAAACTCACCTTTCTGATGTCACCCGTAGGTCCTCTTCTGTCTGAGACAGTCTGAGACAGAAGAGGACCTATGGGGGACGTTGGAAAGATGAGTACAGTGTTATTTTTCTCCTACTACAGGGGCTGGGCAGGCTGTATGCTACAGCTATACTCTGGTCGGCTTATACTCGAGTATATACAGTATCTTAATCCTGGTTTTCTGGTCACTCTAGCAGTGCTGAGATGAGTGCTAGCATTCCCAGTACATTTTTACTGTGATCTCTATTGGAGGAGCTTCACTACTGAGCATGAGTAAAAAGTGCATCCACATTCATCTCAACTAAAAGCCTACATCCTTAGATCAGGTATAGAACAGCCATTTTTAGGACATTCCATAATTTCCCCAAATTCAGATCAAAGAAATATCCAGCACATACTGCAGTGATCTAATTCTAACAATTTATTTTTATATATTGTTAATACATGTATTATTTATATTTTTCGGAGTTGGTCCTTTTTATTCCGACTCCACCAAAATGGTCTTCAACTCTGACTCCACGACTATGACTCCACCGCACTGCTTTGTTGGCTAAACAGAAAATCTTTGAAGGCACCTGCAACTTCTTCAGACAAGTTTACAAGTGAAACGCAGAGAAATTAGTTGTTCATTTCCCAGTTCTTTCAAATATAATTTTCTGGTTAGCCAATAATTGCCTTAAAAGTAACCTGTCACCAGAGCAGGTAAGTTTTTTAAAGTTTTTTTTTTTTTTTTTTACTGCCCCCACCATGGAACTCATACAGGGCAATTCAGGACACTAAACCACTGGTCCATAAGGGCCATGAAGGTAGTAAAGTGTGAAATTACAGTCTTATGCTAAGCACCTTCTTTTTATTTTTCATACGATTGTAATATAAATTATCCAATGGATATCAACTCTTATTGAAAAAAAAAAACTATTTTTAAAAACTATGAATATTATCCTTGTAGGAAAGAAATGCAGAGAGTGCAATTGAAGCTCTGAAGGAATATGAACCAGAGATGGGCAAAGTAATCCGTGCTGATAGGAATGGAGTGCAGCGGATCAGAGCAAGAGACATAGTTCCTGGAGACATTGTAGAGGTGGCAGGTACTGTATCTATTTATATAAAACTATAAACAGCTGTTTTCTAGTTTGTTTCAATGCAATATTAATGGTGAAATATTGACTAAAGCTAAGGGCTGCATTTTCATACTGCTTAACTTCAATGGACTGCACCAATGACCAAAATATAGCATAAAATCCTTCCATGTTATAGCACAAAATATCACCCCAGAAACCAAATACTGTATTCAGACAGTAACTAATATACACCCCAGATCAGAAAATAAACACGGTGACCAAACCATACAATTAATAATAGCACACAAAAATAATGAATAATGGAGAGCCCCAGAGCAAAGAATAAAATTGGAGACCCAACCCCCCAGAGCAGAAAGTAATAGAGACCATCCTCAAAGCCAAAAATAATAATGGAGACACTCCCCAGAGCAGACAATAATAATGGAGACCCAAAGGATGGACAATTACAATAGACCAGCAGGGCAGACAATTACAGGAGACCCGAAAGCGGACTAATAATTCCGAAGACCCCAGTGATGTAAGCACTCATTGGTGTCCGCCAGGGAGCAAGTAATCCACAGTTAATGTTACTGTTGGGAGTGGGAGCTGTATATAAGTCACACTAACGACTGTTACTTTAACAGTGTATGGGGGAATTTATTAAGATTGGCGGTTTGCCAGTCAATTCTCTGCTGGAGCACAGCTTGCCGGATCTACTCAAGGTCTTATGTGGAGATTTCCACAATAGTCTCTGCCCTGCTCTTTGCCCCATCTTGCCCAGCAAAGCATGTGATACAGAAAAGCACAAAAACCAGTGAAGATGGGGCTTTGTAAATGCCTTATATCCATTATAGATCCCCTGATATCTCTAAACATGGAAATCTATCATGAGGAAGGTCAAATGGCGAGGAGGGAGTACAAATGGCATGAGTCATCTTCTCCTCAATGCCTCCTCACTTAACGCCCTCCCCTTTTACCTCCCCCTGCTTATGTCAGCTCAGTCTCAAGCGATTCTCATTTGAACTACACCCTCCTTCCCTGGGACTCACCACACATAGCTGGCAGGGAGCCAGACAATGTTAAAGAAGTGATTAAAAAGCATTGAAATAATACAGATGCACAACATTTTTTAAATCAACATGCCAGAGGCTATTGGAAGCTGTCGTAAAGTAAAACTTATTTTTCTGATGACAGGTTGCCTTTAAAGGTAAGATTCTCCTAGATACTAGAACTGTATTTCTAGGTACTATGGCTTATAAGATACAGCCTTTTGAAGTGTGCCCTTGCCACAAAGTCAAGTGGTATCTGTACAGTGTATGTTCAATTGTCATGTATATAGTCACATGGAAGCCGCAAAGAGGTAAATAGTGGTTTCACATAGTTAAAGGGAATCCGTTACCACAATGAACTCGATGAACCCTAAATAACTTCTATGTTATGGAAAACTATGCCCAAAAATGTCACAAATGCCTTTGTTTATATTTTCTAGCTGATCCTTCCGTGCCAAAACTTCACTTTATACTTATGCAAATAAGGCTGAAGTGCTTAAAGGAAACCTACCACTGCTCACATGATGAAATCATACAAGCACACCACCCTGTAGGCTATTTAATACTGATGCCGGCACATACTTTAGTTAGGCACAGCGATCTTTAGTTTAGCTAAAAAAAGATTAACTCACATATGTAAATTAGCCCTCCGGTGCTACCCCTACATCATCAGCCCTCAGTCTATGCCTTCCAATTGTTATTTATTCACACCTCCATCTTTCTACCTCCCCTCCTTCAGGTACAGAGAGCCATGAAAGACAGAGGCATGAATAAATAACAATAGGAAGGCATTGACGGAGGGCTGATGATGTAGGGGTAGCACCGGAGGGCTAATTTACATATGTGAGTTAATCTTTTTTTAGCTAAACTAAAGATCGCTGTGCCTAACTAAAGTATGTGCCGGCATCAGTATTAAATAGCCTACAGGGTGGTGTGCTTGTATGATTTCATCATGTGAGCAGTGGTAGGTTTCCTTTAAAGGGGGCTTTAGCAGAGCATATCAGGGCTCTACACTTTCAATTCCCAGCACCTTCTCTTTCAGTTACTTCACTCCTGTTTCTAGCAAGATGCAGAGCCAGAGCACATCAGCCTAATTTGCATATTCCTAGTTAAGTGAAGTTTTGGTAAAACTGTGAAGAGAAGTTTTGGTAAAAACAAAGAATTGGGTGGAATGTGTGGGCAGGGTTGCACCAGCTATGAGACAAGTTGACCCACTTACCTCAAGCAGTGCCACCTGCTGCAAGGTAGAGAGCAGAATCAGGGGCACAGTTATCTGCTACAAAGTAGGATCTGCAAAATAGTGTCAGTATGGGTATGAGACACTTCATGGACCCACTTACTAAAAAATAACCTGATACATTACTATTGGATGCGGCATAGAGGATGCGGTTCTATAGCTTGCCTCAGACACGTTTAGGTACAGCCCTATGTGTAGGTAACACACAGTGATGGATTCCTTTAATCTTAATTAATTCAGGAAAACGTATCAAGGTAACACAAAGTAGATTCTTATCTTCATAGCCTTTTTTAATGAAAACATTGAAGCTGTCTTTTTCAGTAGCAGAAATCCTATTTTTTAAGAAAATACTGTACTGTAAAGTACTGCTGAGCTGTATGCTCATGCCAGTGGAAAGTTGCTAAATACTGTTCCAGAGATTTTTTTTTATTTTCCTTTTGGAAAACATGGTACTTTCCATACATGTTTTGCCAGTAGCACCCCAAGGGTGATCTGACCACACAAATAGAAAGTACAGAATGAGAGCTTTGTTGGAATTTGAAACATGTTGGAAAGTCAATAAATGAGTAATGAATCTGTAATCAATAGTTCAAAATAGGTAATTGGAGCAATAATTTATACAAAGCACAGCATATCATAGAATTATATATATACAGTTTTGTTTCTCTTAAGGTTATATTATTGTAAATGTTGTGCCATATAATTCTAAAAAAATTAGAGTTGTGAGATATTTTTACCTAATTTTTTCTTTTACCAGATGGAAAGTGTCCACCTGTTGTGGGAAGTTGTGTCCATCTTTTCTCTTATCCTTAAGTGGCCTTGAATTAGAGCTCAATTACTGCCTCTCCCAGCATTGCAGCCATTGGCCCACATTTATTAACCCTTTAACTACCTGGCCCTTTTTTGTTTTTTCATTTCCATTTTTCTCTCCCCACCTTCAAAAATCCATAACTTTTTTTATTTTTACACATAGTTTGTGATGGCTTGTTTTCTGCATAACTAATTGCATTTCATAGTGCTGGTATTGAAGATTCCATGCCGTGTACTGGAAGCGGGAAAAGAATCTCGAATCCTGTGAAAATGGTGAAAAACCGCATTTGCATCGCATTCTTGTGGGCTTGGATTTTACAGCTTTCACTGTGCGCCGCAAATGACATGTCTACTTTATTCTTTGGTTCGGTGCAATCACGGGGATACCAAATTTGTATAGGTTTTATAATGTTTTTATACATTTATAAAAATTAAAAGCTCCTGTACAAATTTATTTATTTTTTTTAATTTTGCCATGTTCTGACGCCAATAACTTTTTCATACTTCATACTGTATGGAGCTGTGGGTGGTGTCATTTTGTGTGACTTTTGATGACGTTTTCAATGCTACCATCTTTAGGACTGTACAACTTTTTGATAACTTTTTATAGAATTTTTTTTATATTCTTGCAAAATGTGCCATTTTCGACTTTGGGCGCTATTTACCGTTACGGGTTAAATGCAGTGAAAAACCATATAATATTTTGAATGGGCATTTTTGGAAGCAGAGACACCTAATGTGTTTAGGATTTTTACTGTTTATTTATATCACTTCTAGGGAAAGGGGGGTGATTTGAATTTTTGTTTTTTTTTATTATTAGTATTTTTTTTTAAACTTTTTTTTAATTTTTACTGTTTTTCAGACTCCCTAGGGTACTTTAACCCTAGGTTGTCTGATCGATCCTACTTCATACTGCCATACTACAGTATGCCTCTTGATGTTTACGCTACGACATGGGTGGTGCAGCCGCCATACACTGGAGCAAAAGGCATAGATAAAGACCTGCAGATAAAGAAGATATTCTTAACTTTAATTTGATAGCTAAAGCATGTTTCTAGGAACTATAGACATGAAGATAGGGGTGTATGAAATTTGCAAGGTAAACAGGCAGAATTTCACATAAAAGAGGGAAGTGTACAAACAACATTTCATACCCTACCCGAGGCTGTCAGTATGGGGTAAAAATCTGGTTCCCTGGTGCTACTAACTGTTTGCAGATTTGCAAATCCATAACTGCTAACAAATGATGTTTTATATTTTATTTTAATATACTTTTTGGAATCCTTTCTCACAAATGCATCTGTATAATGAAAAGTTATATAATTTTACAGTATACTTTTTGTATCAATTTCTCATGGCTTTCTAGATCTCTGCTTGCTTTCAACCTATAGGAAGCTTCATTGTTACTTCCAGTGGATAGAAATCTGTCCCAGGTCATGCGATGTTGGGCAGATGCACGGCTCATTAACATCGAAGAGGGTAATTAAAGTTGTGTGATATAACAAGCTGTGCACCTGTGTGACCATGGACAGATTTCTATCCACTGGAAGGAAATATAAAAGCTTCATATAGAATGACAGCAAGCAGAGATCTAGAAAACCATGAGGAAGTGATACAGATAGTATACTGGAAAGCCTTAAAGCTTTCCATTATGTAAACAAAAAGATTTATTTGACTACCCCTTTAACTCAACCCACCTGCAGTACATCATAGGGGCTGAGCCTTGACCTTATCTAGCTGACAGGAGCGGTGTCTCAAACCAAAAAGTTCTGCTTTCTTGGGGATGCAGTCACATGTGGCATTTGCAATGTGTTTTTACACACATTGCAGAAAATTCCTTTTTTCATATTGCCATGCGTTTGGCTGGTTTGAAAGCTTTTTCTTAATTGCTGGAAATGTAAGCAGCTGTGAGGATATTTATACCACTGCTTACACTTCCAGCAATGAGGAAATACTGTATTAAACCAGCCAAACGCATGAGAACATGGAAAAATGCATGCGTTTCAGATGCCTTGTGTTAACACACCCTGACTCAGTGGCTGGTAAGGACCTGCACTGTTTTTTTTTTTTTTTTGTTTTTTTTTTAATAAAGAGGAATCCTTATGCTTGCAACTTTGTTACTTCCTTGGAAAACTTCACAGCTTTCTGACATCTTTACTGCACAGACATTGTACTGTCACTTAAATCACTGTGTTTATTACCTAATGTTTTCTTTAGGCAAGAGTCAGCTGTACACACTTTGGAAGATTCCCTCAGAATATGTAGACTTGCTTATATATATTCTTTTTCATTATGTTTGAAAATAAAGGACCAGTCATATTCCTTTACTTTATTGATGGCTTGCCTATGTTCCTCAACAAAGTGGACCACGGGATCATTGAACTCTGCTCAGATGACCACAGCATGCCATCCTGATGCTTCAACTATCGGCTATCAACTGTGCTAAGCAAGAACATATTAAATTGCTTTATATTAAACATGTCTTATTATTTCTTTACATCTTTGTACCCCCTCTAACAGTACTTACCTTGTTAGCACTACCACATATTTTTTATGTCTCAGCCCTAATTTTGTTTAATTGAATTGACCATTGACCTGAACTCCTCTTTCCTGTTTATTTAGACTTTGGGGCCTGATGTTTTTAATAATATAAAATAACAGTCAAACATTTAACTCTCTTATGGAGTCTACACTACTGGTTTTGGTTTACAAATACTAATGCAAAATACTGACCAAACTGAGGTTGCTGTCAGTGCGTTCTTGGACCGTTCTTGTTGCGTTTTTGCATGTTTACCATGCATTTGGCTGGTTTGAATAAGGTTTTCTTCATGTCTGGTAGTGTAAGCAGCTGTGAAAATGTTAATGAGCTGCTGACACTTCCAGAAATTAAGAAAAACTAATTGAAACCAGCCAAACGCATGGTAAAAATGCAAAACGCATGTGTTTCAAAACGGACCAGGGCGAACCATGTGACTGCACCCTGACACTCACATGAAAGGGACCTGTATAACAAAAACAAGTGTTTGAGCTTGTCTTTTATGTATTGTTGCTTGTCTTGTATGTATTACACTATATTTCTCATTCAGGCAATATTTCAACCTGTATTCCTCCTGCATTTTCCCAAATGTATGGCAAAGTGGTTTCTTGTTTTCAATCAGCTTTGCTTAGCTGTGCAGATTACTTCTGCATTAACGTCCTAGGAAACCACATTTTTTTCATTGCTGCCATTGACCTGCTGTAGGACTAACCTTGCAAACTTTAACCTTCTACTTATTGAGTTCACACTCTAGTCAGAGGTTACTCATGGTAACACTAAGACCTAATGTGGTGATACAGACATTTGTAAAGCACACATTTAGGTCACAGGCTGGACTTCCACAAAGTAGTTTCTATTTGAAAAGCATTTTAGCTTTTAAAAAAACAAGAAACATCTTTTCTTATTTTGTTCACACTTATAAAAAGGAGCTAAGACATATTATATTATTAACACCTTATCACAGAAGAATTTATTCACTGGAGCTGGAACAAAAGAGAGACTTCTGTGACTTCTCATAGTTATCCGTACAGTAATGGTTTATATGATGGTTTTAACGACTTATTGCTGGCAGTCACCCTGAAAGATTGTCACATACAATTACCACAAAATAGATCTATGAAAGATTTCACATGTTGCAACAGGCGTCGGCACTGAGCATACCTGGGCAAGTGCCAGGGCCCAGAGCTGCCCAGGGGGCCCACATAAGGCTGTACATAATGAATCTATAGGGTGTGAGGGGGGGGGGGCTTATATAAAATAACCAATGGGTGGCTGTATATAAAATAACCATGAGGGGCTGTTTGCTATGATAAACAAGGGATTATTTTAGGGTACTGTTTAATACTGCCACATGAGTTCACAGCAAAGGGGCCTACTGAAACCTGGAGCTGGCCCTGTGTTGCTGTTGCACTTTTTAGTATGTCAGATGAGGTTTTTAAGAAATGCATGGCAAACGCAGTCTACTCAGAACATTTCAGACCATTTATAGGCTGCCTACCTAAGGCCATTTTCACACGTTGCATTTTCATAGCATTTTGAAACACTTTACAACAGCTGATGAGAGGGGATTTTCCTAATTAGACAAATGTAAACAGTAATGTAATTAGGCAAATCACCTCCCCCCTAACTTAGAAAGGTGCAGTCCCACATATAAATTACTCCTTGCTAACATAGAAAGATACAGCCCCACCAATGTATTTATATGGATTCACCCATATAAAGAATCCATCTTTAATGTATGTATATGCAGCTCTGACATAAACGGAGCCCCCAATAATTAAATTAGCACCTAGTGGACAGTTAAATTTATACACAACCCTCTCTCAATTTATTTCTATACATTGCCCTATGTGGTCAGTAATAAAACAATAAAAACGACTTGACTGATAGAAATCCCTGAACTTCTTTCTCAGTCTCTTCCACTCTGGTTTTTGCAGAAAGATGCAGGAGGGGTGATGCTATTATATAACTGTGCGGGGATGTCGGTCACAGGCAGTTGTGTATTCACTTTGCTGTTACTCCAATCTATTGTACCTGTGTCTCAAGCATACAGATACAGTTAATTTTTTACTGAAAATGTGGACCTGCAAATAGCTTTTGGAAGTTTCATGCTGCTGATGGGGGTTTAGATGGCCATGGACCCCTCTTGCGGCTTGGGCGACCTTCCAGACCACCCATTCTGCCATTGGCTCCCAAGAAAGCACAAATTTTTAGGTGACAATTTTTAGGTGTGATAGTATATAGGCATAGTAGTTGTCAGTAAAATTAACAAATATATTTAAAAACAAAAGTTTCTATTAATGTACATTTACATTTAATGTTTATGTAAAATAATTTGATTCCTTCTCTTTTATTTTTAGTTGGTGACAAAGTTCCTGCTGACATTCGTATTATTGACATCCGATCCACAACTTTACGTGTCGATCAGTCAATTTTGACAGGTAAGAACTTAACATTATTGATATTGATACATTATTGCTGTATAGACATATCATTTTAGCGTGTTTATCAGTATATATCTGTGTGACACAGAGCTAGAAGTAAAAGGATTATTTCCAGACGGATACATAGTCATATCTGAAACCATGGATTCCCTTTAAGTGCTGGTAGTAAATATTGAAGTCAAATGGTGGCCAGCTGTAGTGCAGACAAAACTCAGGAAAGGATTAGGTTCCACTTGTTGTACGTGAAAAAACTTTACATTGGCCAGCACTACCAGTATGTTGTCAAGCAGCTGAGCAGCTTCTTATTTCTTTTATGGCATGGTGTGGTGGCGTCATCCAGAAAATCTAATTTGAAGTTAGATGTAAATTAGTTTCATGAAGTCAAGTAGGCAGGGAGTTTAACTCGGCAGGCAAGCTTACCCTGCCTCAGAATTCATGCATCTAGGGATATCATTGACCAGATCTACTGAAGTCAGGCACATGTGGTAAACTCCCTGACTTTATTCAACCAGTTAACATCTTACTCCAAAGTTGATTTTCTGGATAATTTCACTAAGCTGGGCCGTGGTTGAAACATGATCTGGAAGCTGTTCAGCTGCATTACAACATACTGGTAGTGGTTTATTAGGTCAATTTCTGATTACAGGTTACCTTTAAATGGTAAATCAATTTAGAATTATTAATGTGTTTTATGCTGAGACTAATTGGTGTACCAAGGTTAAGTGACAAGTTCCTGATCATGGGGGTCCAACCAGATTTCTGCAATCAGTTGTATGAATTAAATGGTAGACCAACATGCATGCTGCTGTTCTGGGAGTTAGAGTTCTCCTTTCAGAGAAATTGCCCATTAAGGCCTCCTTGCAGTCGTTTGAAGACTTCTAGCCATTGATGCCTCTCTACGGGATTCTTGGAAATATGCAAGTAGGTTTTCCTATGTGGTACAAGGAAAACCACTTTAATCCCACATCTTGTCATTAGGCTTTCTGAAAGTCATGCTTAATGGTAAGGGGGTTGCCTTACAAGATCACAAAAGCGGTGTGGTTTTCTTTGTCCCATCTAGGGAAACATAATTCTTGTATTCTGTTCAACTTGTTAGGACTGACAATGTGTTTCTACAGTTCCATACAGATAAATAGAGTGTATTAATGATTTGCTACTTTATTTTCTACAGGAGAGTCTGTGTCGGTGATAAAGCATACAGATCCAATCCCAGACCCAAGAGCTGTCAATCAGGACAAAAAGAATATGCTTTTCTCTGTAAGTATATTATAACTCTCTCTGTCATAAATATTAATTCTTATAATATAAAGGTTTAATTCACTGCTAAATTTTGCACAGACTTAGACTACTTGTGCAAGATCGGGACACAAACAATGAGTCTGTGGTTGTTTGCAGCCTGTCATCAGCATTTGAGGTTTGCTACAGTCTGATGACAATAGAAATAAACTCAAAGTCAGCTCATGCAAAGAGCTGCGGAAACCGTGGATGCTGTGTGTATGAGCACATAGAAATACATGGGGACTTGTGCTAGCAATCAAAACAATAGCTTTCGCACAGCCAAAAACCATGTTTGTGTGTTTATAGCCTTTTTGTGATATGTATTGTAAGGATAATATCTAGTAACTTCATAGTGGAGTGTGTAGTTCCAATAGACTTACAGTGTGCCGTTGTTCTGTTCCACTCCAAGGCACTGTTCTTTGCCTCTATAATTTGTTCAGAATTGGAAGGACATAGAGCACATAGCAAAATTTAGGGAAAAAATTGTAAAGTATAGTTTATGTTTCATTGAATTATTTCACTTGTTTCTAAACAATATAACATATTATTTTAGGGAACAAATATTGCTGCAGGTAAAGCTGTTGGAGTAGTCATTGCAACAGGTGTCTTCACAGAAATTGGGAAGATCAGAAACCAGATGGTCGCAACAGAGCCAGAGAAAACCCCACTACAACAGAAGCTGGATGAATTTGGACAGCAGCTTTCTAAAGTCATCTCATTGGTCTGTGTGGCTGTTTGGGTCATTAACATTGGCCACTTTAATGATCCTGTACATGGAGGCTCTTGGTTCCGTGGAGCTATTTACTACTTTAAGATTGCTGTGGCCTTAGCAGTAGCTGCCATTCCTGAAGGCCTACCAGCTGTTATTACTACTTGTCTGGCCCTTGGTACACGTAGAATGGCTAAAAAGAATGCTATTGTGAGAAGTCTTCCATCCGTTGAGACTCTTGGGTGCACATCGGTCATCTGCTCAGACAAAACTGGTACATTGACAACCAATCAGATGTCTGTGTCCAGGGTAAGTAAATCTTTCATTTCTTTTTATAGGAAAATAGTATCACACATTTATGTTCATCTATTTTACTGTAACACTTTCACTCTCATGTACTCCTCACATGAGTTGTGCCTAAATCTAATATTGTCATTTTCCTACAACTTTCAAAAAGATTACAGTTTACTTACTTGGCATAACCAGGGACAGGATATTTTACTGTAGCTTATGCTCATTCAGAAGCTCGCATCATTATAGCCATTGTTTCTCGGAAACTAACATATGATTTTACCTTGCGTAAAGTTGTGTTGTACTGTCTTTGGTTTCAATTAGTTTTCTAATATTTTGTTAACACATTTATAGTTTTAGTTTTTGCCTAAACTCACCTAGTCGTTGAACACAGTGTTTTCCAGCTCACTTGGTAAAATCTAATATGTAGTTGGCTGGGAACATTTCAGGAATAAGGTAGACACATTTGCAACTGACATGGAACATTTTGGTGGCCTATTTACAACTGGCTAATCATATGAACCTTTTCGGTTATGAGCAAATGAGAGACCTGCATGGAAATGCCACTGTATGCTCAGTTTATGCTATACTGCCGGCTCATGAACGACACCATTTTAGTCTGTGGGGAAAAGGACATAAACTATTGCATGCTGTAGACAACCCTAGTTTCCATCATTGAAGCAAAAGGAAACCTGGTCTATTTAAGATATCATTGTTATTGTATGTGTACAATAATCCAGCAATACTGAAAAGATTTTTGGCACATGGTATACAGAAAGTGTACAGGAGTCTTACAAAAGAAAATGTATTAAAAGGTCACTAGTCAACAGGTTGCAGAAATGGCAACTATAAATCTCCTCTTATGATGCAGTCCCAGAACATCATCTTTTTACTGTAATGCCGTTTTTCTGTGTTGTTTGTGAATTAACTGTAACTATACTATGTCATAATTGCAACATTATGACATTACTGTATAATTTAAGTGTTGTAATGTCAGAGGGGGTAAATGATACCTGTACTTTATACAGTAATATCTAGTAGTCCATTCATTCCATTTCCAAGCTTATGCATCTCTCTCTATTTCTTTCTCTGATATTCTGTCTTTCTTTTTGTTGCTCTTTCAAGTATCTTCACACCACTTTTTTTCTCATAGGCATAATGATGTACCATTTGAGTATTAGTGATGACTAGCTAGTAACCTGCAGTGCTATGAACATGCAGCTATTACTAAGACACTCTAATGACATCATTTCTAAACATAGATTATAGGAAACTTGCTTTCTTGTTTAACAGCATGTACAATTTCATCCATTAACTGGAGCAGGAGCTGCAATTCCTCAACGGACTTTAGAAGAAAAGTGACCTTTTGAGCCTTTAGGTTAAGCCTGGGTGTTAAAACCAAAGTAATCCTCGTTATAAATCATGTAAGCGACCTGAAAGCCAGGGTGATAATTATGAAATAGTTTCCATTTTCACTCTCATTATTCCATTCATTTGCTTTGAGAGGCTGAAAAGGTTTTACAAAAACTGCCAGAATCCAACTTTTATAGCAGCTTTACCTTGTGCCCTGAATACTGTATACATTGTATTCTTTCTGAAGCCTATGATCAAGCTACAGAGTGGATCCAGCTTGATTTTTTTCCATTTGAAAATCCCATTATTCTTTAGATTGTATATATCTCTGAACAAACAGAAATTAAATAATCAAATTAATTTTCCATGATGGGATAAAGAAAAACTTGCCTCTTAGCTAACTTTTAAATCTACCCCTTAGCATGTTTTTGTCAGAAAATCTGAAGGTGTGATGCCAGACAAAAGTTGTTTCTAAGAACAGATTCCCAACTGAACTGCACTGTTTTGATGCGTTTGTATCCCTTCAGCACAGTATAGGGAACTGCTTTGGCTAAGTGAGAGACTCCTTAAGGAGACTTTGTCATCTATCTCCTTGCTGCCAAAGCCAGTTTTCGCCTTAGTGACATGACCTTACTACTTCTGTAATCTGACATGCCACAATAATTTACTATAACTTTGGTATGCTTTAGTATATCCAGGTAATTCTCAGATTGTTTTCTCATAACACATTGCACTTCATGTTAGTTCAAATTCTGAAGCTTTCTGCTTTCCAGACTGATAGTCATAACACCCGAATAACTTAATAACACATATTTACCAAGCTTGATATTACGTCACTTCCGGATTCGGTAACACATCGTGAAGGCTGCTGGGAGATGTAGTTTCTGGGCGTCGTATACGCATTTTCAATGATTATTTGTAAATAAACATGTTCTTTTCCCCCGTTTTTCTTGCTGAAATATGAAATAACTTGAATTGTAACATATCGACAGTTTTTATGACGCCTGCAGTCAAATTACATACAAATGATAACCCAGTGCCCCATTACAAGCCAAAATATCAGAACCTTACAGTTGTCATACTATAGAACCCCTGTGTGAACACTGACCAGGCGCTTTGGCAGCTTTTGTGTGCGTAGCCATGTTGTTTATGGATCATCCTAATCAAACGGCCCCTATCTATGGAAGGACTTGACTGCATTCACATAAATGTAGTTTGTCATTATTTTAAAATGAAGTATCAATTCCTTAAAAAGAAACATGGATCATGAATAAGGAGGAAGCTGAAATGTGTTTTTTCTTGACCATGGTGGAGTGCAAGTTTTTACTTTATGATTGAATTATGCAGAATACAGCTTTCAAATCGCTAGCCCTGGAGTGCTGGACAATTACATCTTTGAATATGTTTACAATAAAGTTTTAATACACAGATCAATGGGAAGAAGGTGCTTGGACACATTACACACAAAGGCTGGACCATTATGGGTGCGGTCACACTGTGTGTTTTGGTTGCGTTTTCACACGCTTTACAATAGCTGAGGAGAGGTTATTTGCCTAATTACATTACTGTTAACATTTCGTTTACAAAACGCAGTGTAAACGCTATGTTAAAGAGGACCTGTCACCTGTAAAAATGGCACTAGTGCTACAACAGACACAGCAGTGTTACACTGCTAGCGTTAGCAGACACTGCTGCGATGTACACTAGAAACTATTGTACCTCTGTATCCAATCTATATACAGTCCCTCCATCTATTATATATACTGCCTGCCACCCATTCTATATTCTGTCCCCCATCTATATATTCTATATACTTCCTCCTTATCTTTTCTATATACTTACTCCCTATCTATTCTATATACTGCCTCCCCATCTATTCTATATACTGCCTCCCCATCTATTCTATATACAGTCTCCCCATCTGTTCCGTATACTGTCCGCCATTTGATCTATATGATGCCTCCCATCTATTCTCTAAATTGTCTCCATCTAATATATATAATCTTTATTTCTTAGCACATCAAATTCATAACCTGCTTTACAATAGGATATATTTGCTGCCGATCTCCCATTTATTCTATATATTGCCTCCCCATTTACTCTATATAATGTCCCCGCCCCTCTCTGTGTTCTATATACTGTCCCCCAATCTGTCCTATATACTTGCCTCCCAATCTATTCTTTATGCGCTGTTCACCATCACTTATATACAGTCTGTTCTCTATATACTTCCCCACCATTTTTTATATACTGTCTGCCTAAGTTTGATAGTGCCTCTAGTCAATATAGTGCCCAACACTATTCTATATATTGCCCTCTTTGTCGTTATCTATATTACAGTTCGTTACCCTCCATCTATGTAATGCTACTTCCGCCCCATCTATGTCTATTTCAGTTCCCCAATCTCAGTTCTTACTGTCCAACCCCATCAATTCCATGTATGTCTCCTTCAGGTATACTGTTCCTCTACCATACACATCATCTGTGCCTCCTTATCACCTTTCATAGTAGTGTCCTCCAGCGCTTTTTCATGCAGGGCCCACTTCTAGTCTACTTTCTTCACTCCACCCCCAAACTGCTTTACTTAAGGACCTGCACAGTGGACCCATTTTTAGCACTACCCCCAGTCCCACCAAGCATAGTACTAAATCTGCCAAATGTTTTTGTTTTTAAATAGCTTTTAGGCCATTATATGAAAAAAAGATATGTGTTATATTGTCCTTTCACGCATTTGCTGTGTGACTAGGCAGTTGCCCAAATTGGAGGGTCTGTACAAGGAGCACGTTCCCCCCACCCTTTCACTGGGGAAACAGGCTACTCCATGTCGACCTTTTCTCAAATATATGAAAACAAAACCCATCACTTGGATTATGCGCGCACCCCGGTGCTCACTCACAAAGCCAGATCCTGCAGTGTGGGGAGTTATTCATATATTTGAAATGGACACATGTTTCCCCCAAGGGTTGCGGGAGGAACTGCTCCTATTCCAGTCCCTCTCTTTTTGGCCCAATGCCTAGGTCCAGTATACACATATTTTTTCGTACCAACCAATTTTTTATACAAATAACACTTTGGCAGTGTAATGTCTATGCTCTGTGGCGGACTGGGGAGGTGCTAAAAGAGGGTCCCTGGTGACCAGGTTGCAGGGAAGGGTTCTAGAAGATTGGGCCTGCGCACAACCTAAAAGGGGGGCCCCCCAAAAAAACTATTTTCTGACAGTCACAGTCCAGAAGAGGGCCATCCCTTTAGTAGATAAAACAAACTGTTAATAGGCAGAATTTTATCAGAGTGACGAGATAGATAGGATTGATGGGCAAGCAGTGGCTCATGGCTTATCACTACAGCCTTGCAGCGGCTGGTCAACTCTGCAAAAGCAGTTTGTATTTCTCTGTATTTTGTGGGTTTCCTCTGGCGTCCTCTGGTGTCCTCCCAACACTTAAATAATTACTGGTAGGTGAAAGATTGTGACCGCCATTGGGACAGTGGTCTGATATGGGAGTCTACTGTGCAGCGCGCTCATATCTTGTGCGCTCTATATAAATAATGGTCCAATTATTATTTAATTTATAATTATGCATCGAAGTTAAATTGAAATAGATACTGAAGGCATTTTAGAGGCTAGAACTATATAAGGATGATTCATACAGGAGGGTATTAAGGAGATAAATACAGTAGAAGAGAAATAGAAAGATTGATAATCAAACAATCGAGAAAAAGCGAGATAATATAAAATGCGATTAAGGAGATAGAATAACTAGCAGATAGATATGCATCAGACAGGGTATAAGAATGATAAGCCCTCTTTACCTGGGGAATTCAACGCCAAGGGGGTATTAACACGGTATGTCACCACCCGGCATTTTCTGGATAATTGTGTTGCATTATTGCCAGACGATTTTCAATTTTGGACGTTTGAAAATATAAACTTAATTACAGGCAAAAATACTAAGTAAACCCAACCACCCATAATATTTTCGGTACAAGCAGTACATTGCTCCATTTTCCAAAATATGCATAATAGAGTTTTATAGACATGGCGCCCCTTCATGTGCAAACATTGTGATTCAAAACTACAACATTTCTAGATAAATACCGTTCATATATCGCGTTTAAGACGACCTGGTGTTGTATAAGAATGCCACAAGGCCTACTTTTCTGTTAATAAAATATAGAGTTGATAAGATATATTCGCCGTATAAGGACTACCACTTTTCTCACGTCATACAAAACCGGGTACCAAAAATGTAAAAAAACAAACTGATTTGAATTTAACATGTGTCCTTTTTTAATTTTAAATCTTTGACATGCAGGTATACAGCAGGAGGAACTTCGCTCTCATAAACATAAGGCATACAAACAACAACTCCATTTACAAGACAGCCCACAGTAGTATACCACCCAGTATAAGCACTCCAGTAGTATACAGCAAAGACCCCCAGTTAGTATACAGCACAGCCCACAGTAGTAAAGACAAAGCCCCAGTTCACTGCCGATGCCCCCAGTAGTAAACAGCACTGCCCACCAGTAGTATACAGCACAGCCCAGCCCCAAGTAAAAAAAAAATAAACGTTAGTATAACTCACCCTTCCCTCCGGTGGCCCGAGTGCTGCGCGGCCTTCCCCGAATGTCTGCGCCTCTTCTTTCTTCTGCTGGCGCACGACATTGATCTTCCCGGCAGGCGCCCTATATGACGCTGACGTCATACTATGGCGCCGCCCGTGAAGAATGGCGGCGCCCAGCAGAAGTAAAGCAGACGGCGGCAAGCTACAGACGAGCCCGCGGCAGAATCGGGGCAGAATCGAGGGTGAGTAGACACGAGGGTGAGTATACGCCACTATCGCTGTGAAAACACCCGCGACTTTTCGTGCTAGACAACTACGCAGCAAAGACTCTTACCGGCTATGGAGAAAGGGGGGCCCTTTTGTATCCGCGGCCTCTCCTAGACGGACCGACCGCCGCCGTGAATACACGGTGCGGTCGGGCGGGATATCCGGAGGTATAAGACGACCCCAGACGCAGACAGAAGATTTTTCTGTCTGTCAATCAAGTCGTTCTTAACGACGCATATTAGGTCCTAAAATGTGACTTTGATGGCAAAAAGTGCTCCCAGCAGAAATCATTTACTCATCCTAAAGTAATAGAGGACATGTGTAGAGTTCAAAAAATGCCCATAAAAATCCCCATCATATCACTCAAACGGTAATACTCAATTATCTTTCAGCTAGAAATTTGAGTGACATAGCCCAACCTGCAAATATCATCAATATAAAATCAAATAAAATCAAGGACGCATAAAACTAAAACATATATCATTTGAAAGAAACAACCAGAGGATGATTTGGCAAACAATCAAATTTCCTCCAAAATATGCAAACCAAATACTTTATATAAAGAAACAAACTTTCTGCTACAAAAGCGGACCTTACGAAAACCAGGACGTTAAGGAGATCGCCCAGGTTTCCGGACGGCATCTTACGTACTGTCCGCCATCTTAGATATCTGCGGCCATGTTCCCTGACCATATGATCACGGTAATGTCATGATTCAAACTTCATATTATGTAACATGTTTGCTTGCCTGTCAGCTCATACCCTTGGAACATTTAATGAAGAGCCAGTCTGTCCTACGATGCTGCAGTCAATTATTACAGGATTCTGGAAGCCCCGCGTATCACCAACTTCTGGCAGAGGAAATTATATATGTGACATATTTGTTCAACAACTGTCTCTTGAGAACTGAGCACAATTAATATAACTTTTTTTTCATCCAGAATGTTGCTATACCAATAGTTTGGATGTATATCTATTCACGCCCCTACTTTGTATGATCTTCCTGTCTGTTTATATGATTGCATTTTGATTTATTAAAGGCGATCTTCGTCTTCTATACACTAGAGAGATTGCCATGTCCTAATTTGTGTTAAAGTTCCTGGTACCGTACAACCCATGGGTTAATTATGACTCACCTTACCAAAGATCAGAGGCTGTTGGGGCCCTGCATAAAATACCCTATCAGTATTTGGCGTCCCGGGGTGGGCTTAGAGTGAGCACAACACCACCGAGACATCCTCCGTGAAGTGTCCCCGCCGGCTTGGTGAACAGAACGACCAGAGTCTCTCATGGTATCTGCTTTCTTGTCTACCTTGATATGTCACTTCTGGTTCACTAATTGGACGGACCAGGTAAGACTGTCTCTGTGTTATGTATTTGCCACTGTTGTTCACTGTAACCTAAGCTCATAGGTTTTGGCAAAGAACCACTTTGTAAGGTGATGGACAGAGACTGGACAGTGACGGATGGTCAGACAGTCTGTGGTGTTAGCTGAAGCTGTGGGACGGAAAGTAGTAACCCTTAGATGTCTGCAATGCTAGAGTGGGAGAGTGGGGGATCTTCTGGATCTCTCTCTTCTTCTGTTCCTCTCTCTGTCGGGGTTCCTCAGGGCTCAGTCCTAGGTCCTCTTCTCTTCTCCCTCTATACTGCCCCCATTGGACAAACCATCAGCAGATTTGGTTTTCAATATCATCTTTATGCTGATGACACCCAGCTATATACCTCAGCACGTAACATCAGCCCTGCCTTAATCCAGAACACTAGTGAATGTCTCTCTGCTGTCTCTAACATCATGTCTTCTCTCTGCCTGAAACTTAATCTTTCTAAGACTGGACTTCTTGTCTTTCCACCATCCACTAACAGAGCCTATCCTAACCTCTCCATATCAGTCTGTGGGGTCACCATAACCCTAAGGCAGCAGGCCCGCTGTCTTGGGGTTGTGCTGGACTCCGACCTCTCCTTTGAGCCACACATTTAATCTCTTGCTCGCTCTTGCCGGATGCATCTCAGAAACATCTCTAGAATACGACCGTTTCTCACATTTGAAACCTGTAAAATGCTAATTGTTGCTCTGATTCACTCTCGTCTAGACTATTGTAACTCTCTACTAACCGGTCTTCCTCTCACCAAACTCTCTCCTCTCCAATCAATTCTTAATGCAGCAGCCAGGCTCGTCTTTCAGAGTAAACGCTACACGGATGCCTCCAGTTCATGCCAGTCACTGCACTGGCTGCCAGTCTCCTTTTGAATAGAGTTTAATATAATAACCCTCATCCACAAAGCTCTGTATAATGCTGCACCCCCCTACCTCTCCTCTCTTATCTCAGTCTATCGCCCAACTCGTGCTCTTAGATCCGCCAGTGATCTTAGATTAACCTCTACCCTAGTGCGGACCTCCCACTCGCGTCTCCAAGACTTCTCTAGAGCTGCACCCATTCTATGAAATGCTCTGCCCCGGACTATCAGACTAATACCTAACCTCCAAAGTTTCAAACGTGCTCTTAAAACCCATTTCTTTAGGCAAGCCTATAACACTCGTTAACTGCATGAAGTTTTAACTAAGTTTTACTAACCCGTCCTGTGTCCTCCTCCCATCTGTTATCCAGCAACCAACAGGCACCAGATTTCTCTGCAGTCCCATTCACCCTGGACTTTGTATACTAGATGATGGCTGATGACTGGGTCAAGCGACAACAATCCCATTTATTATATTTTGTTCTATTCCCTTAAGAAGAATGGCTTGACCATTATATATTCTTTTACCTCTTGTGTCACCCCACTCCTCCTCATAAACTGTAAGCTCATGTGCTCTGTCATGTTTTATTATATTTGTATTTGTCCCCTATGATTTGTAAAGCGCTACGTAATATGATGGCGCTATATAAATAAAGATTATTATTATTTATACAGCCAGCCCCATGTAGTATAAAGCCAGCCCATATAGTATACAGCCAGCCCCCATACAGTATACAGCCAGCCTCCATGTAATATACAGCCAGCCTCCATATAGTATACAGCCAGCCCCCATGTAGTATACAGCCAGCCCCCATGTAGTATACAGCCAGCTCCTGCCAAAAAAATGTAAAAACTTAATAATCACCCTCCGGTGTCCGGATCGTTGGCGCGGGTCCTGATCTTCAGCGCGAGGCTCCCTATCTTTGGCGCGGGTCCCAGCGGCTCCTGTTCTCTCTTCTTTCCTCTCTCTTCTCTTGCCGGCAGAGTCGCATCCATGTGACGGGCGCACATTATAATGTGGCGGTGTGTAAATTTTTTTTCCATACTTGAATTGGAATCAGCGATGCTCTGATCGCTGGTTCAAGTCCAATACACTGCTCTACAATACTAATTCAATGTAGAGCAGTGTAAACTGTCTGAGCATGCAGACGCATGCGCAGACAGTTTACAGCGAGACCCGGAAGGGGTCTGACTGCTCAGAACACCGGGTAGCGGCACGGTGTATCTGATCCATAGGGGGAAAACCCTTACACGCCGCGGTCATTGACAATTTTCAATTCTAAAGAGACTACCCTGAGGTCTGCAATGCAAGTCCAACTACCTAAAAGTTGCAGAGCGTCTATCCTGGCAAGACCCATTTTGCATGTAAAAAAATGCAAGTATGAACTGTCTCCAGCAGGGGGGTTAGAAACTGACAGTGGCAATGGGCTGTGGATTTGAATATTATAGCTCCCTACAAGTATGGAAGTCACTTCGCATATTGTACTGAATCAGGCTTCTTGGAATGAAGGAGTGTTTCCCTTTCTGTCCGCCTGACTTTCAATCTGCAGTTTCAGGACCTTTGGAGGATCTTCAACGGTCCTGGAAATTTGCCCTCCTTGGTTAACATGTGTATTGAGAGCAGGAAAAGATGTATGAGGATTCATGGATTGAAGCTTCTTTACTCGTGATAAAATTGTGTGAGTGGTTTTGGTCTAAATCTTAATCGTTTTATACCCCAGGCTAAACACCTCTAATGCCTATATTGAATCTATTACTGGATCCCAAGGTGTTTTACAAGAGCTTTCCTCTCTTATCGAGATCTTCTATTGGGAGAATGGCTCATTGATTAAAGCAGATGCCTTTTTTTACATTCACTTGATAATGTACTTATAAGAAAGTGAAAAAGAATTTAATTCTTAAAATTTGATGACCCATTCTTACATACAGATTGTCAAGGCATTTAGTGGCTGATTTGATCCCCGCGTTGTTCCCCCTATCAGTGACTCCAGGCTGTGCTAGTTCCTTTAACTTGATATGTGGTGTGAGGCTACAGCATCCTGTTGCCACTTCAGGGGGCAGGATTATCCACAAAAGGCACCTAAAGATAATAAATATTGAAGAAATATAAACAATCCTTCCAATATTCCAGGTTTTGATAGGTGTAAAATCAAATAAGTCACCTACACCATGTTACATCATGGCCAACCGTCTCTGGAGAATGATCATGAAAAGGCTGGTGCTTGGCCCCTTGGTTTCTTCTGCTGAACCATGGATCCTATCTCTGAAAAGACAGATGTGCAGTCATCATGCACGCGGCACACAAACATGTCCTATACAGGGAAGAAGGTTCACAGCTAAAGGATTGCACCGCAGTCACACAATCTAATTACAGTATTCACAGGATTCAAGGAGAGAGGTTCCATTGTTGCCCAAAGAGCCACCAGGTGCCCAAGAGCGACCAGCAAGCGCCGGGGACCTCTCTTAAAAGTGTTTTGTAGCTTCGGGATGGGCTTCCGACGCAGTGCAGAGCTTTGCTCACTTGGAGCAAGTGCCTGGCGTAACAAGGAGGGCAGCACAGAGCCACTGTCTCTCCAGAAAAAAACATCAGGTGACTGATATTCTGCAAGGAAGTACCAGGGGAGGCCTGCTGAGGACGGGGGTCATATCGTAATTTTCCTAATGAATCTCCCCTTCCGAATTGTTTGGAATATCTGCGAAACATCTTGTTCGGGAAACAAGGTGAGCGATACCACGCTCTTGTTCTCATGGCAACTGAAGCCATCTGCAACATCATGTGTGTGGGTTACTTCCAGCCCAGGGAATCGGCTCTCTCACCATCTTCTATAAAAACACATCCAGAATAAAGAATGCGAGACCAGAATGTCCTCCAAGAGCAACTTCTCCAACCGTCCAAGAGCAGTTTTGGTGATCAACAATGCGTCTCCACCAATAAAGCGAAATAGTTTCCATTGTTTCTATTCACCTGATTGGAATTTTAGCCAATATTATATTTATTAATTCTGTAGGATCTTTATTTAGACTCTTGTACCATTAATACTAGAATTAGGTAAACACTACTATGTTTTTCCCTTCACTCTGTCAAGATGATGTATTACCGTAGTAATAAGATCTTTAGAGAAGGACTTTACAGAGAAGGGTACTGGTTATTCCTGGCTGTAGATAATCAACGTTCCAAACATACGAGACGACTGCTGAGTTTAGAAGAGATTGCCAGTGCTATATGGGGCGGGGGTCAAGGGATTACGTTTCTATTACAGTCTGTCAACAGCAGGACTCTGATATAAAAAAAAAAAAAAAAAGAAACAATAGCAGCCGTGGACTCCTCTCTAAGAGGCCTCCTGGATGAACTATGGAGAAGAAGGTATTAAGAAGTGGATACTTTACAGGGGCTACTCACTACACCAGCCATCCTAATTGGGCGACTATAAGTTTGATCCCTCTCAGGGTGACATGTACGTTCTATATACAATCCGATCTGAGAAGGTCCACTTAAACCAAACATATGTTAACTGTTTTGGATTATTTGAAACTACGAAGTAAGCATTGAATATTAAACATAACTTACTGTGCCAAATCTTCTAAACTTAGGATCTGTTATGGCACAGTTCTTCACCAAATACAGGCAGTCCGGGGTTACGTACAAGATAGGGTCTGTAGGTTCTTTAGGTTGCTTAACGTTGAATTGTTATGTAAGTCAACCACTGTAATATTTTATAGTTGTAACCCCAACCAAATTTTTTGCTTGTCTCTGTGGACAATGACGGACTTTAAAAATTTGGGTTGTTCATAAAATCGAACATTAACATGGCAGCTTAAGTGCAGACACCTGGGTGATAACTGTTAGAACGGTAAACTGTTTTGAGTAGCCAAGGCCTGAAAGGTACAGTAAAGGATAACATTCCAGAGGTCATTTTTTGTTCCTCTTGACGTCCCGTTTACTAGGGATCACATGTAAGTGGTGTGTTCTTAAGAGGGAACGCCCTGTAATGCGATGCTTTGTGAATTACTATTGTTAACCTGGATGGAAACCAAGTGTGGAACCCGTCCACAGGCACTCCCAACACTCGAACAACATCCTACCAATATAAGCGTTCTACCACAGCCCCTATACACTGTTACACAGTGTTTACACTACCCATATACATAACTTGTTACATACTGTTAGTATATAGGTCGCCTCATACAGTCATCAATACATTTGTTTTCTATCCATATGCCATGATTATTATCACTTACATATGTATGTTGTTGAAAAAATAACCAGGCATACCTTGTATAAGCCTATGCATTCGTTCAAGTTGGAAAATAATCAGTGGACCTCCGGTTTTTAGGTGCCCGCCAACGCGGTCAGCCCAATGTGACGGCGAGTGATCGAACCAAAAGGAATATGCGGGAATGAGGCAGTAGTAACCGTTTACGGAGCGGAGCCACGCGCCCTATTCGACAGGAGGAGACCCCAGGAGCAAAATTCAGGACGCCAGCCTATACGAGCCATTGCGAGCGTAGAAGCTACAAACTTTGAGAACACCAAGGAGCGTCCGCCTCGGGGTAGGTTTCTTACAGCCAAGCGAGGAGCGCGCAACCGTTATAGTGCAGGAGGAGCTAAAGCCAGTAGGGGAGGGCAAACGGTTGCTGATCAGAGGAGCACGCGCAGTCAACACAAAATAGTGCAGGTATGGAAATTGTATTTTGGGCAGCGGCTCAGAGGCTCGGCTCCATCTAGGGCCGTTGTGGGGTGTTAGTATGACAGTTTTCTGCAATCCTGCGTCCTGTCCTGAGTAAGTGTTATTTAATGGGGAGGATTGTGTTATAATATCTTGTATCTGTTACCTCTATCTAAGACATGTGGTTTTACATATTTGACCTTCCCCAGTCAAATTATCTCCCCCAAAAAACAGTTATAAAAATACTACCAAACAATGTAATCTGGTATTATTTTATGCTGCGTTCTGTACAACAGCATTCATGATAGAAGTATAAACAGTATTGTGGGGGGTTATCATCTATTGTAAGGCTCTGATCACACCGTATGCTTTGTGTACATGCATAAGATGTATAATAGTTTTGGTGTTTGTTAAAAGTCAACAAAAAAATAAGCATGGCAACATTAGTGCCCAGGTTTTAGAAAAAACACAAAATTTTGTTTGCTGTTTTTTGGCATAGAAAAGCAAAGGCTGTGAACCGAAATTATACAGGGGCCAGGATACCATGTCTGTCATTGGTATGCCGGAGTTTTATAAGGTCATGTAATTATAGGTGGATCCTTTTGGAGCCTATCATTATAAATGTAAGACAGTAATGTAAATTAGGCTTAACATTTATCATCCCCCCGGGGTTTACGGTAAGTGCTGCATGATGATGTTCATTGATTCAATACCAATATACAACTAAACTGAGGTCATGATTTATCTGTGGATTTACAAATGTATTTTACTAGTAGTTATTATATACCTTGATAAAGATTTTATAATAATATAGTAGCTTACGATTGTTCCTATTAGTTTTATTTGTATAGTAGAAAAAATATCATAGAATTATTATAATGTTACTAATAATATTTTATTATTGTATAAATATGTCTACTGGTACTAATTATAGATTACTATACTATAATCTTACTATACTCTTGAAATCCGATGGTGAGGAGTCCAACTGCATGTTTATATTTTTAATTCACATTTTGTGAAATAGAAGGGGTAAAATGTATGGAATATGGTTTGATTTGATCTTATATATGATCTATACGTGCTATAGGTATAATATTATGGATCAATATGTATTCAGTAAAACCTTCTTTAAGCTGACCACCTAAATTGGTCCTTGAGTTAGTACTGTACTTGGGTCAGTATGCCATTTTGTTCTTTAATGAGTTTTTGTTGATGTTGTAATGATTGTTTTTAAGAAAGTTGTCTAATTTCCTTATTGTTTTGTCAAGGATCATTATTGTGGTAGATCTTCAGTCTGAGACGTAATTGTTATTATGGTTGATCTAAGTGTAGGTAGGTTTTTTGGCTAAGCGACAGGGGAGCGTTCTCTTAAGAGACAATGCCAATTTAAGGTAGCCTTGTAGGCGTGTGGGAGTGTGGAGACTTTGGAGGGACTAGAGCCATGCTGCTCGCTAGCGGGATTCTGGAAAATGTTGCAAAGATGTTTACAGGATGGGCTGAGACAAATATTCTGGTCCTTTTGAAATAGATATCTGGTTGACTTTAATAGCATCATGTTCATTAAGTTATCTTAAAACAGAAACGTTCTGTGCTACACGCCTTGTAAAATCGAAAATAAAAATGACACTGGATGGATGCCCGCAACGCTGTGTGAATGTACTCTAATGGAGTGGTCAGGATATATATTTTCCCACAAAACTACTGACCCCACTATTACCCACAAAAATGTCTTTTATATTGTCCCCCAAATAAAGAAGAGTATGTACAGCACCCCAGTGGAGTTGTTAACTAGACTCACGTGGGACCCAGGGCAAAATTGTAAACAGGGCCCCCCACCCACCTGCGTTCACAAGGTTGCATTTGAGACACAATCGTATGGCACTTCAAGTGATAACTGCTGATTTAACATTAAAAGGGGTCGTCACATTCAGCAAATTATAGTGTTTGTTAGGAAAAAGTTATTCAATTTGCCAAATATACGTTTATATCAATTCCTCAGACGGTTCTCAGATTCTGCGCTGTCTTCATAGCCAAGCATCATTGTTAATTCCAGTGAATAGAAATTGTCCATGGTGATGTGATGGGCCGGCAGGTGAATGGGCGCTACATTACAGAGAGTAATAGGACGGTGTTTTTAATAATAGTAAATGGTCCGTAGAAAACAGTCCGTTTAAAAAAAACATCATGCGGTTTTTGAAACAACGCATCCGTTTTTTACCAGTTGGTAATAAAGATAATTGTTAAAACCCTGTCAAAACCGGATTGCCATTTTTAAACACAATGACGTGTTTTTTAAAATGCCTTTTTAACGGACATGACTTAACAATGGACCAAAAAACGATTTCAAACCGACATGTGTAGCACAACCTTAGGCGTGCATCAATTAATTTTGTGAGCATTTCAAAGCACAAGCAACAGCTGAAGAGGATGTGCTAATTAATGCTGGTATGTAACATTAGCAAATGCAACAATTAATGCATGTGTAACAATCACGTACATAATATTGTTAAATCCTTAGTTCACAATCTGTATTACATTAGCGTTTTGAATGTAACATCAATTTATTAGGCAAATCTTCTCAACTCTGTGCCTGCGCCGTTTGAGGGTTGAATGCATGTGTTAAACGCCGCATGTGATGTAGTCAACAGGGGATCTAAGTCAACAGGGATATATTTTACTGGATCAAGCACCACACATTTGCACTGTTTGTGCTGGGACTTGTAGTGGAAAGGCATGTGATTGGGCAAACCTTTTTTAGGGGTGCTTGAGTCGAATGCTGACGATTGGATTTTCACAGGTGCTGCTAGCTTTATAAACACAAGGACACGTGCAAGGGGTGAGCCTTGGCCCGATCATATTGTGTTTCAGTGAAACACACGCAAGCAGGAACGAATCACATGCACTTCATGCAAATCAGGACCGAGGCTCACCCATGTGTGCTGGCGGCACAGGTGGAACCGCCCCTAAACAATTAAAGTTAAAGGGTTCTGGTACTGATATTATGGACTTACCATATACATGCAAAACACAACATATTAACACACAGTACACACAATGTTCCACCTTGAACACATACAAGGACATTCTTACGACATAACATATAAAAAACACCATGACTATGCATGAATATATGCAGTACTACACAATTTAGATAATAAAAATATAAGTACAATATACATATAATACAATACATATTAACAAATGCAAATGCAAATAAAATATAGAGACCTTACTAAATCATTCAATACTTACATGACAGACAGGACTATCTGACCCTGCTGATAGAAAATAAAACTTGTAGCCTATATTAGTTTATCTTATCAGATGTTAAAGTGTGGAAGGGACATGGAGACATATTGGGGCAGATTTTACATTCCAGTCGCAGATTCCATTCGCCATCCAGCGGAGCGTTCTCTGGGTGGATTGGGTCTCCGGCGATTCACTAAGGCAGTTCCTCGACGTCCACAGGGGTCGCCTGCGCGCTGAGGTCCGCCGGAGTCCGGATCCTATCCTAGTGAGGTAAGTGGTGTTCCGCCGACCACTGTTTTTTAAAAATGCCCCGGCGGTTTATCCGAATCGTGCGGGTTTTTGTCGGCCACGCCCCTGATTTCCGCTGAATGCAGCCGGCCCGCCGATGCGCCACAATCCGATCTTAGTGGCCAAAAACCCGGGGCCCCAATTTCAGGAAAATCGGCGCAAATTGGAAATTATAGGGGTTAAGAGGGTCGGGAAGGAAAATGCGCTGGAAAATGCGAATCGGGCCTTAATAAATGACCCCCCATTGGGCACCTTTTACTAAGAACAGTGCAACCTGCCACTATGTGCAATTTGCCTGTGTTGTGTAGGGTGCTGTGAGCGCCCAGATTCGAAATTTTCTGTGAATATGGTACCCTCTCTACACAGCCCGACAGGGAGTGCCACTACTTTTTGTTAGGGAACTTTCTTTACCATGGGGTGTGTGCGAACCTAATTCTGTCAGACTTTTGCATGGTAAATCTGGACCGCTGATCCTATGAGCCACCAGACGACCCTTCAGTGCAGAAAGTTGTTGTCGCATGACGAACTAGTGACAAGCATAAGCACAAAAGGAGTTGCCATGCGACTCCAAATGTGGCGTGGGGACACTTTTTTCTTAATTAGCCTGTGAAAACCCGTTTGCTCATAAAAAGAAGAAGTTAGACAGAGACAACTGGTGCACGGAGCTTAGTAAAGGTAGTAAATGTGCCGTTGGAATCTAACTAGCTATAGATAATACAAGACCAATTTAGCTAAGCAGGAGGAAACCCAGGTGACTGGGGCGGCTACTAGGCACACCAGTGAAATAGATTGTAGGGTCCACCCAATGCTACATGGAAATGTTACTTGATATCTTCTAAGGCCTTTTATAGAATGCTTTTTCATGGGTGTTGAAAGCAAAGCCAATACATTTGGTAAAATGCATCCCCCCCAAAAAACATCCAGCAGTATAATGAAGTAAAAACATGGGATGTATTTGATATGTTGTTGTGCTTACAAAAAGGTTAAGACCTCAAATGCGACCCATTGCGTCAGAAAGCATAGCCATAAACATCACTTGTATTAGTTGTTTTAAAGCGAAACCTACCATGTCAGATCGTCGGTTAAGCTTGTAAACACCCAGCACCAGCTCAGGGTGAAGCGGCTTCTGCCTATAACGTTTAAAAAGGTTTAAAAAACGCGGATACCGGGTTTATAACATCTAACGCTAAATAAAGCACCGGACACCAGCTGCACCCTGAGATGGTGCTCGGTGTTTTACATTACACCGAAAGATTCTGAAATGGTAGGTGTCCTGTAAGAAAACACTTGACCTTTGTTTACTTGAACAGCAATTCAGGCTTGCAGGCCAACGATTGTGGGCTATCAATTGACCCTCACATTGGACCTCTCATTTCCCCCTCATATTGTGCCCTTTCATCTCGGTCATATTGGGGCTCCTTTAACCCCCCTCACATTGTGACTGTTCATTCTCCCCTATATGTGGCCCCTCATATCCCCCTGAAATTGTGCACCTATCATCTCATCCAAATATTGATGAACTCTCACCTCCCTATAATATTGTGGACCTGTCAACCTCCCCTCATTACTGTGGAACCCTCATCTCCCCCCTCATATTTTTGACCCCTCTTATCTCGTCCCAATCGGTGTGGCTCTCATCTCCTCCTCATATGGATGTCCCCTTCCCTACAATCTCTCTCTTAATTGTGATGCCACCTCTCAAACCCCACAATTGGGGCCAACGATCATATACGGCCCCCTCCCTAGACGTAACAAGCAGTTATTCTAGCTAACACTCTACTTGCCAGGCAACTCTCCTATTGGTGGTTAGATGGCCTTAAAACCCTTCACGCTCTCGCGAGGATATATCTGCCGCAGAGCTATTGTAGGTTGTTTATGAGAGGCTATCTATCAGGGATTAGGCTTTGCTGCAAAGGCTATGCCAGCAAAGACCCATCCTACACCAGCGGTTGCATTGTTAACTCTCTTCCCTGCTGCCTGGCGGAGCGGCCATCTTTCTTCAGGCAGTTTGCTCCCCGAAAGTATCAGGAGGTCAGCGACGGTTGGCCCATGACAAGCCTTTGGGTCGTTGGCAGCCGGGGTGCATCCATGGTTTCTGGCAGTAGATTTCGTTTACATGGAAAGTGGCTAGTCGTATGCAATCATAAGAAAAATGCCTATACTGCAATACGGTTTTTATTGAGGATATGAGTTGGAACAATAGGGACCATCTAGGGTTATTGTATTGCACCCTAGAGGGTCTCAGACATAGTAAACAAAATGATAAAAACCTTAAAAATTAAGAAAATCTAAAATTCATCACCCCCCTTTCCCTAGGAACTTATATAAAACATAATAGAAAGATAAACGTCTCAAAAAACATTAGGTATTGCTGTGTCCCAAAAATGCCTGCCTATCAAAATATAAAAAGGTTCTAGCCAGCAGAAGCAGTAACTCCAAAACGGGAAATGGAGCTCCAATGTCCAAAAGGCGGATCTGATACTTTTCCTTTTTGTTTTTTGAGTTTTTTTTGTCTATCTTGTTTATCATTAATTCCGTGCTTTTACACCTTTTACAGGACATTAAAGATGTACTAAAAAGTTGATCAAAATTGGTGCACAGTCTCCAAAATGGGAGCAATGCAAACGTCGGATCTTAATGATGCTCAAATGACACTCCTACATCTCCGGCCACCTTATGAAAGAGTAGTGCTCGTCCGTGGTAACTATAGCATCGCCGAATATGGCAAAATTTTTTTGGTTTTTTGTACACTGCGTTTATTTTGTGAAAATGTAGTAACATGCAATCTAAAACCTTATAAAATTTGGTCTCTTGTATCGTACGAACCACACCAGATTAAAGTAGAGGTGTTTTATTGGAGGGTAGAGTGAACGTGTTTAAAAACTGAGCCCACAAGACCGGATGCGGCATTAAAACAGGAAAGTTAATTTGGTACGCACACAAATTAAGCCCTCACACAGTCAGTACAAGTAACAATGAAAAGTTTTAGGATTTTTGAAGGTGGAGGAGCGAGAAATGATGTCGGAAGGAGAAAAAAAAAAAAAACCCGGCCTAAGGGGTTCTTAAAGGAAAACACCAGTACAAAACAGATCAGGGATTTTAAACCAATTTCTTGTTCTCTCAAAAAAGGCTTTAAAATAATGCACTGGACCGAGGGGCTCCAGGGCTCTGCAATGGAGCTGGAGCCTCATGTTCATTTCCATAATAAGGAGGGAGGCGAGGTGGCACCTAGGCCACACCTACCCCTCATCCAGCCCTTGTGTTGCATATATTTAATTTATTGTCTGACTTTTGGAGTATGTATGCACAGGACTTTGGGCATTGTTTTTTGTGAAAGTGTTTTTTTCTTTTTTACTTTGAGGGAGCAATCTGCTGCTGCACTGTGAGATGTTATGTGTATGGGAGTTTGTGACAGCTATTGACTCTGTTCAGGGTTCGTAGGTGAGATTTTACCCTTGCTGTTTAGGAGTAACATGCACAAAAGTCATGCTTGTTGATTTTTTAAAAGATTCTAAAAACTATTAGCCACCAGGTTGTTTTTGGTGGTAGGATGTGCCAGCTGATTGTTATCTTGCCGTGTTCAGAGCTATATTTTGTAATCGTTTAGTCTTTGTTTTGTGTTTATCTATGTCTATTGAGGTCTGTATTTAGTAGTTGCATACTGAGGTCTGTTTTATAAAGTCTTCTTGGTTACTCAGTACAGTTCTGTGCTGGTTTGTGTTGGTTCCTGGGTTTTGTGTTGCTGGAAGCTACACTCACCGGCACTTCTTAGTACACATGCTAGTAACGGGTGGGCACCCCTTCTGACTTCAGAACTGCCTCAATTTTCGTGGCATAGATTAAACAGGGTGGAAGCAGTCCTAGAGATTTTGGTCCATATGGACATGATGGATCACACGTTGCCGCAGATTTGTCGGCTGCACATCCATGATGCGAATCGCGTTCCACCACATCCCAAAAGGTGTCTGATTGGATTGAGGATCTGGTGACTGTGGAGGGGCCATTGAGTACAGTGAAACTCATTGTCATGTTCAAGAAACCAGTTGAGATGATTCCAGCTTATGACCATGGCGCATTATCTGCTGAAAGTAGCCCTCAGATGTTGGGGCATTGTTCCGGTCATAAAGGGATGGGGACATGGTCGGCCAACATACTCAGTAGGCTGTTGGCATGCACCGATGTCAATTGGTACCAGGGGCCCCAAGCGCCATGAAAATATTACCACACCATGACACACCACCACCAGCCTGACCGTTGATACAGGCAGGATGGATCCATGCTTTTCATGTTGTGACGACAATTCTGACCTACCATCGACGTCGCAGCAGAAATCGAGATCATCCGCCCAGGCAACGTTTTTCACAATATTCTACTGTCCAATTCGATGAGCTTGTGCAAATTGTAGCTCTCAGTTTCCGTTCTTAGCTGAAAGGAGTGGGCACCCGGTGTGGTCTTCTGATCGCTGTAGCCATCTGCCTCAAGTTCGACGTACTGTGCGGTTCGGATTAATCTTCTGCTGACTTGGTTGTAACGGGGTGGCGATTTGAGTCACTGTTGCTTTCTATCAGCTCGAACCAGTTTGCCCCATTTCCTTGACCGTCTGGCCTAAAAGCATTTCCGCCCACATAAACTGCCGCTCTTGGATGTTTTTCTTTTTCGGACCATTCTTGGAAACCCTAGGATGTTGTGCGTTTTCATGGAAAATCGCAGTAGATCAGCAGTTCTGGAATATTCAGACCAGCCCTTCTGGCACCAACAACCATTGCACGTTCAAAGTCCACTCCATCACCTTCTTCCATATGATGCTCGGTTGAACTGAGGAGATTGTCTGCCCAGGTTACCTGCCTCATGCCACTGAGTGCCGAATGTGATTGCTGATAGCAATTTAAGTGTACGACCCCTCGGACAAGTTGGACAGGTGTACCTATTAAAGGGGCTGTGCGGTCTCATCATCTTCTCGAGCCTGTTCCGTGGTTCTTCGTGCTGCCAGCCAACTGGCTCGTCTAGAAAATAGCGACACACCCGCCGCCCAGAGGTGAGGGGAATGGTCTGGGTGTATCCAGAAGTCATCCTTTACTCCTCTTTCTTTTTCGCCGAATGTATAGAGTGGAGATACAGCTGAGTTTTGGACCTCATGCTTCAACAGGCGGATATTTACGGAAAACCATGTGGTGATAGAATTGCCAATTGTAGGGGGATTCTTGAACCAGTGGAGCGGGAAAAAAACTGGTCAGGCTTCTGGATCCTCAGATGGATTAAAGGTGGGCAGATACATATGTTGCTCATGTCTATGCCCATGGCTTTTTCCTAGCAATCTTTCTTGTGGCCTACAAAGGGAAGACAATGTCATGTCCATATTCAGGTGTATAAGTGGGCTCTCTTGTGATATTCACATCTGTTGCATTTCAGGTGGTTACAAGCTTTGTACCTCTTTGACCATTAGGCATTAGTTCTTGCTCTCATGTGAACCAGAAAGAGGTCGTTCTGTTAGGAGAAAGAAATTGATTGAGCTTTGGATGCCCAAGAGGAAAGATTCAGAGTGGGACAGAAGACCTTGGCATTTTTTTGCACTGTTGGACTCTGGCATGAAGTAGGACGCATGGAGGCCCAAGGACATGTAAGACTCAGGGATTCTTAGACATCAGATATGATTAAGGGAACCTACCACCACAAATCTACACGATCAAGGATTTTGTTTTTTTTTTGATGGGTGGTGGTGGATATTGGGACGAAACATGACGGTAGCCCTTTAAGGGGTTAATCCTCCGTCACTGCAATTTGAGAACTTTAATGGATAGTTTATCACATGTACTTATGTGCGCTACCGGGGCGTGGTAGCCGTTTATGAGATACACGAGGCGGGCTACTCCACCGCCCCGGTAAGCCACTATACTCCTCCTACTCACCCATCTCGGCGCGCAGCTCCGCGTGCCTGCAGCCCTCGTCGGCGAGCTGCAGTTGCGCATGCTCAGAAAGAGCAGGCCCGCGCCTGCGCGTCCCAAAATTCCGAAACAGGGCGGGCCTGTCTTCTGCGAATGCGCAGACGGCAGGCCGGGGTGGGTGCGGCGCGAGACGCGGAGCTGAGCCGGCCGAAGGATGGGTGAAGGGGGGTAGGAGGAGTAAAAGTGGCTCCGGGGCGTGGAGGTGTAGCCGCCGTCGTGCATCTTATAGCGGCTTTACCTCCACCGCCCCGGTAGCCACATAATACAGTTGAATTAATATAATTAATTCTCAAAAATGTGCGGGACGTGAGGATTAGCCCTTAAAGGGCTATCCCCCGTCCCAATGATCCACCTACCACCCAATCTACCTTTAGAGGAGATTTGTGGTGGTCGGGGCCCTTAAGGTTCCCCCAGTCATCTCTCTTGTGGCCCATAAATAGATGAGTATGTCTTGTTTCATTCTTGGGTCACAAAAATTTGACCCGCGCTGTGTAATGCCGGACGGTTGAGTGTGGCCAGTGACCTTGGGGCCGGAGGCAAAACGCAGCACGCTTCTGTGCCCCTGTTGTTACATGGGCACAGACTGGAGAGATGTCAGCGGGAGGAAACAGCGGAAGGTCAAAAATGGTTATTTCTTTTAACTAGCCCTATTGGCCCTACCCATGGTTATTTTTTTTGCTCTCGGACAACGCCTTACGCTTTGGCGAGATGACCATGCGGAGGGTCGGGTGGCACGGAAGACATGTCACACTTTTGGAACCTTGTTTTGACTATTGGAGGAGAAGGTTTAGGACAATAGGAGGCGACTCGCATGTCAGGACTGTCAGGATTTGGACCATCAGATGGTTTCACAGACACATTGGGGCACATGTACTTACCGTGCCCGTTGACGCGCTGATCTGGAATGTCCCGATGCGGATGCGGAGCGACGCGATTCACTAAGATCGTGCGTCCCATTCGTGGATGTGTCGCTAGCCCGCGGAGGTCCATTGGAGTTCACTTCTTCTTCCCCATGCAGAGACAGACTATTCATACTTTTTTCCACCCCAAGGACCGCCCGCCACGTCGTAGGGCCCCCAGGATCCCCAAAGATGTGTATTTGGACAATTCAGATGGTTTTGACGGTAGGCCGGTACATTCCTCCTTCTGTCCCCATCCTGGCTTTTTCCTAGCATCTCTTCTGTGAAACCAGGCCGGAATGGAAAAGACTATGCCTTGTGCTATTTTGGATCACACATTGACTCCTAATGTAGAGAAAAGCACCAATTGTTTATTTTTTTTGATTGCCGAAATTTTGGCCCTCCGGCGGCAATGGCCAGCTCTACGGGGTCAGCGGAGGCTGGCCTTTTTTAACTCACCTAGTGGACACGGTGATCTCTACACACCTGCTGTTTAATTTTACGTCTTATGTCTGATGGTCCAAAATATCTACCTGCTTTCGGCACTCGGTTTGGCGGAAGTACAGTAGGTTTTTTCTGTCTTAGCGTGCACTCGTTCTGCTTCCGCGTGAGCAAGGAAGGAGTAATTTTCGGTTAGGAGGACAGCCCACTTGGCGAGCGTGCTTTGGATGAATGGAGGAAGGACCCTGGCCGACATGACGCACTATGATTTCTTCAACATAAAAACCCATTGGATTGGGACCCGGCTTAGGGACAAAACGGGAGTTCAAGATACGTACGGATTCTGTTTACCATTTATGGATAACAGGTAGGCAGCAAAACATGATCTTCCTTTATGTCCTACTTCCATGGCTTTTTTTTCCTTAGCCTCTCTCCTGGGAACCAAGAATTGGCAGACCTTGTCTTTTCCCCTTTCGGCTCCCCCCCCAGGTGACATAATGCCTTTCGAGAACACACACCACCCCATTGTTTTATTTTTTGTGCCTTGCAAATTTTCTGTGCCCCTCAGCCGGCTTGGTGATGGCACGGGCCAGCCTACTCGGGATGGAGGAGGATGGACTTTTTCACTTCCTAAGGTGCACACTGTGACGCTACACACATGATGTTACATTTAAGTCTTATGTTCATGGTCCCCCAAATTGACATGCTGCGGCCACTTTAGTGGCAGTACAGTAGTTTTTCGAATTTGCGTTGCCCCATTTCTTCCTCTCGTTGAGCCAGGAAAGAGTAATTTTGTTAGGAGGCAGACCAATTTGGCAAGGCGCGTTTGGAGGAAACAGAGGAAGGACCTGGCGCCGACATGGACATTATTGTTGGGATTTCTCCACACCATTGGAGCTTGGGACAAGGCTTGCACAAAGGGGGGTACCAAGACATGTCGCCTATCAGGGATCGGACCATTTCATGGATTCCCGGAGGCAGATACCATTCCTCCTCCTGTCTACTTCCATGCTTTTTCTCGCATCTTCCTGTGAACCGGCCTGGGAAGACCATTGTCTTGTTCCTTCTGGATTCAGAACATTGACTTGCGTCGCCAACCACGCATTGTTTTGATTATTTCTTTTGTGTTGCCAAATTTTCTGACCATCAGGCAGGCTGTGGTGATGGAATGGCCCGCTCTAAGGGGAGGAGGAGGCTGGAATTTTAAATTTCATGTGTGCCACGCTGTGAATGCTACACGTATGATGTTAATTTTTAGTCCTACGTGATGGGCCAAAATATTTACACTGCTTGTGGCCTTTAGTAGAAGTACAGTCTGTTTTTGTCTGGCCTGCACTATTTCCTGCTCTCGTTTGCGAAAGACTGAGTAAGTTGTGCTAGAGGAAGACAGATTTGCGCGGACGCTTCGGATGAACAGGAGAAAGACCTGAGCGGAAGGATAATCTCGGCTTGTCTTCACTCATGGACGTGGGACAAGTCTCGGACCAAGGGGCATAGAAAGGATGGTGACTGTCCGGGATTCTGGCCCCTCCCTGGATTAAAGGTAGGCCGTTACAGTATATTCCTCTTGTTATTCCATGGCTTTTTCCTCGCTCTTTTGTGAACTCGGAATGAAAGGAAATATTGTCTTGTTCCATTTCGGATATAACTTTGACTTGATAGCTACGCAACACACCAACCCTACGAGTTTATTCGTTTTGAAATGTTGCCGGATTTTATGGGCATCATGAGGCTCTGGTGCTGGCCTGGCCCGCTCTAAGGGGAGGGGGAGGCTGGAATTTTTTTTTTATTCATTGTGGCCCATGTGAATGCTACACATCTGCTGTTAAATTTTTAGCCCTAAGGCCTGAGGTCCAAACATATTTACCTGCTTGCGAACCCCTTGAGTAGATAGGGACAGTATGTTTTTTGTATTGGCTTTGCACTATTCCTGCTTTCGCTTTGAGCAAGAATGAGTAATTTGTGCTACAGGAGCGACTTGTGGGAGGCGCTCTGGATGCCCAGAGAAAGGACCTGAGCGGACAGGATATTCTCAGCATTTCTTTCCATGGATGTGGGACAAGTTCTAGACAAAGGGAATAGAACGGATGTGCACTGTCAGGATTTGGACCATCCATGGATTAAGGGTAAGGCAGATACATATAGTTCCTTTTGTCTAACTTCCATCGGCTTTTTCTAGCATTCCTGTGAACCAGGAATGGAAAGACATATGTTGTTCCATTTATGGATCACAAATTTGCTTGATGCTTAGGAAAAACCAAACATTGTTTCTTTTTTGTGTTGCGGAATGCTCTGGACCACATGCAGGCTATGGTGCGGAAGGCCAGCTCTAAGGGGATGGAGGAGGGGCTGGAATTTTTTATTCATGTGTGAACACTGTGCATGCTACACATATGATGTTTAAAATTTTTAGCCCTAAGCCTGATTCCACAATATTTACATGCTTGCGGCCATTTAGAGAAGTTACAGTAGTTTTTTTGTATGGCCTTGCACTATTTCTGCTTCGTTTGAGCACGGATGAGTAATTGTGCTAGAGGAAAGAATATGGCGAGCGCGCTTCGGATGCAGGAGAAAGGGACCCTGAGCGGCCATGGATATTCCGCATTTCTTTACCATTGGATCGTGGGAAAATTCTCTAGGACAGATGGGGTATAGAAAGGATGTGTAACTGTCAGGGATTATGACCCTCACAAGGATTATTAAGGTAGGCAGCTACATTATATTCCTTTTGTATTATTCAGGGCTTTTTCCTAGCATCTCTCTGTGAACCAGGAATGGAAGATCATAGTCTTGTTTCCTTTCGGATATAAATTTGACTCTGCTAGAAAACACCCAAACATTGTTTGATCTTTGTGTGTGCCGGATTTTTGGCCCCTCAGGCGGACTCAGGTGATGGACTGGCCCAAGCGCTAAGGGGATGGCGGAGGAGGCTGGAATTTTTTTAACTTCATGTGTGGCCGATGTGAAGGCCTCCACAATTATGATGTTAAATTTTTGCATAGCTGATGGTCCAAATATTGAATGTTGCGGACACTTAGTAGAAGTACCATTTGTGTTTGTATGGCCTCGCACTATTTCGCTCTCGCTTTGTGCAAGGGACGGACCCAGTAATTGTGCTAGAGGAAGGGAAGGAAAGACATATGGCGAGGCGATTAGGATGACCAGGTGAAAGGACCTGAGCGGACATGGATAATCGAAGCCTTTCTTACCATTGGATCGTGGGACAAGTTAGGACAATGGAATAAAAAAGAATGTGTGACTTGTCAGGGATTCTAGGACCATTCAAATGGATTAAAGGTAGGCAGAAGACAGCTACCTTTTCCTGCTGGTTACTTCCATGGCTTTTTCCTGCAGTTCTCTCCTGTGAACCGGAGGAAGGACGACATGTTCTTGTTCATTCGGTTCATAACATGTGATTGATGCTAGAAAAAACCACCATGTTTTATTCTTTTTGTTGCCGGATTGTCTGGCCCCATTCAGGAGGGGGCTGGGTGATGGAAGGGCCAGCTCTAAGGGGATGGAGGAGGGCTGAATTTTTTTAATAAACCTTCATGTGTGCACGCTGTGGAATGCTACACATATGAGTTAACTTTTTAGCCCTAAGCATGATGGTCCAAAATATTTACAGCTTGCGGCCACTTGTCGGAGTCCAGTATGTATTTTGTATTGGCCTTGCATATTCATGCTCTCGCTTTGAGAAAGGAATGAGTATTGTGCTAAGAGGGACGACATGGTGGCAGGCGCTCGGATGCTGCCCCCGCCGCACGGCCCTGAGCGACATGGATAGATCTACGCATTTCTTCAACCATTGGCCCGGTGGGAACCCGTCTAGGCCAAATGGGAATCGGCAAGGCGTTGTGCCTGTCAAGGGATTTGGCATCACATGGCTTTTAAGGTGGCCGATCCTTATCTGCTTTTTGTCTACCTTCCATGGCTTTTTCCTAGCCTCTCTCCTGTGCACCAGGCAGGAAAGGCCAGATGTCTTGTTCATTCTGGATCATACCCTTTGCCCTGGATGCTAGAACACCCTAAACCTTGTTTTCTTCTTTTGTGTTGCCGGATTTTCGGACCGTCATGCAGGCTTTGGTGATGGAATGGCCAGCTCTCAGGGAGGAGGCGGCCTGGAACTTTTTTTTAATTCCTGTGTGTCCTGCTGGGAATGCTCACCCCCTGCTGTTAAATTTGTCGCCTAAGCCTGCTGGTCCCAAATATTTACATGCTTGCGGCCCCCTTAGTCGCAGACAGTCTGTTTTTTATCTGGCCTTGATCTTCCTGCTCTCGCTTTGCGCCCGACCATCAGTACTTTGTGCTTACGAGACGACATATGGCGAGGCGCTTCGGCTGCCCCGGGACGGCCCTGCGGGACATCGCCGTTCTCAGCATTTCTTCCCCATTGGCCCGGGGCACCCGTTCTTGGACAACTGGGCCTCGGAAAAGCATGTGGCTGCAGGGATTTGGCCCCCACCTGGATTCAAGGTAGGCAGGATTACATTCTATTCTTTCTTGTCCCTTCCCATGGCTGTTCCTGCATCTCTCCTGTGTCCCTAGGCCTGGACGACATGTTGTTCCATTTATGGATCATTACCCTTTGCTTGATGTGCTCGCGCCACAACAAACCTTGGTTGGTCTTTCTTTTGGGTTGCCGACTTTTCATGGCCCATCAGGGCTGGTGATGGAATGGCCCGCTCTACGGGGATGGAGGAGGCTGGACTTTTTTCAACTTCCTGTGGCCTGTGTGAATGCTTACCCATATCAGTAACCTTTGTCCTCAGCCTGCTGGTCCAACATATTTCCATGCTTGCGGCCACTTTAGTGGAAGTCCCGTAGGTTTTTCGAATTCGCGTGTGCACCATTTCTGCTCTCGCTTTGAGCAAGGCATGAGTAATTTCTGTTGGGAGGAAGACCGTTGGCAAGGGCGGTTGGATGACCCGTAGGAAGGACCCGGAGACAGGACCATTTCTGTTTTCTACACCTCTTGGAGCTTGGGAAAAGGTTTTAGGAAGATGCGCTCAACATGTCAGACTATCAGGGATTTGGACCCATTTCAGGGCTTACCGGTAGGCGATACATTATATTTCCGTCCTGTTTATTTCTAGGGTTTTCCTAAGCATCTCTCTGGTGCTCCAGGATCATAACATGTGACTTGCTGCTAGAAGAAAACCACACATTGTTTTCTTCTTTCTGTTGTGTGCCCACATTTTCTGGACCATTATGCAGGCTCTGGTGAGGAATGGCCCGCTACAGGGGATGGAGGAGGCTGGTTTTTTACCGTCATGTGTGCCCCGCTGTGAATGCTACACCTTGATTCCCATGGTTAGTCCTCCGCCTGCTGGTCCAAATATTTCAGCTTGCGGGACACTTCCGTGAGTACAGTAGGTTTTTCGTTCTGGCGTGTTACTATTCTGCCTTACTTGCGCAAGGAATGAATCATTTTGTAGGGGCAGCCCCCGGTGAGTCCGTTTGGATGACCAGGAGGAGGACCTGAGCGACATGGATCATATCTCAGCATTTCTCCTCCCCTTGGCCTTGGAACAGGTCTAGGACACCAGGAGTAAGAAAAGGGCTGGTGACTGTCAGGGATACTGGGCCAATTCATGGATGACAGGTCGGCCGAAGATAGATACATTAATATCCTTGTGTCTACTCCATGGCTTTTCCTCGCATCTGTCCTGGTGCACCAGGACTGGAAGACATATTCTTGTTCCATTTCTGGGATTATAACATTGGATTGATGCTAGCAAAGTGCACATTGTTTTATTATTTCTTTGGTGTTCTGTTGCCGAATTTTTGGACCCTCATGCAGGCGTGGTGATGGGAATGGCCGCTTAAGGGGCTGGAGGAGGGCTGGAATTTTTAACTTCATGTGTGATGCTGTGAGCGCACCAGTGATGTTAAATTTTAGCCTGCGCCTGAAGGTCCCAATATTAATGCTGCGGCCACTTTAGTCGTGGACGTACAGGAGGTTTTCTTAGTATGGCCTTGCACTAGTTTCTTGCTCTCGCTTTGAGCAAGGACAGAGTCATTTGTTGCTCGAGGAGACTATGGCGAGGTGGTTCCGGATGACCAGGAGAAAGGACCGAGGGACAGGGACAATTCGGCATTTTCTTCACCATTGGACGTGGACAAAGTTCGGACAAATGGGATAGAAAGGATGGGGACTGTCAGGGATTGGACATCTCATGGATTAACGGTAGGGCAGATACAGTTATTTTTTTGTCTACTCCATGGCTTTTTCCAGATTCTCTCCTGGGTGAATCAGGAATGGAAGAATCTGTCTTGTTCCATTTCTGGATAATAACATTTGACTTGCTGCTAGAAAAACCCCAAACATGTTTTTTATTTCTTTGTGCGGCCGCCGATTTCTGGCCATCATGCAGGCTTGGTGAGGAATGGCAGCTCTAAGGGGATGGAGGGAGGCTGGAATTTTTTACCTTCTGTGTGCCGCCTGTGAATGCTCCACCTATGATGTTAAAATTGTAGTCCTAAGGCCTGCTGGGCCAAAATAGTAATGCTTGCCGGCCCCTTCAGCGGCAGTACAGTCGGTTTTTCGTGTCTCGACGTGAACCCCTTTCTGGCTCTTGACTTTGAGCAAGGAAGGAGATTTCCGTTAGGATGACGAAAATCGGGCGACGCGTGGTTTGGATGGCACGGCGGCAGATCCCTGGCGACATGGCCTTATCATGATTTTTCCATCCCTTGGCCCTTTGGGACAAGGCTTAGGCCCAACAGGCGTACCAAGACATGGGTTCAGGATGTCAGGGATCGGGACATGTCATGGCTTACCGGTAGGCCGATACCATTATATCTCAAGTCTACTCCATGCTATTTTCCCTTACGCCAGTCTCCTGTTGCATCAGGACTGGAGACCAGTCTGGTTCCATCTCTTGATCACAGCCTCGCCCTGCTGCTTAGCGCAAGCCCCCTTGTTTGATTTTTTGTGCATTGGCGGAATTTCTGGACCCTCCGGCCGGTCTGGTGATGTGATGGCAGCTTACGGGGTTCGAGGCGCCTGGAATTTTTTAAACTTCATGTGGGCCCCGCTGTGAACGCTACCCACCTGATGGTTAACTTTTACTTCTTATGCCTGATGGTCCAACCACAAGGTAATGCTGCGGGCCACTTCAGTGGAGAGTGAATACAGTGGTTTTCGAATTGTGTGCATCATTTCTTTCTTCGCTTTGAGCAGGGAAGGAAAGAGTAATTTCTGTTCGGGGAAGACAATTGGCGAGGGGCATTCATTTTCTTGGAGGCCCCGAGGAGGACCCTGAGCACCATGGTCATTTCTGCTTTTCTCCCACCCATGCGCGGGACGGTTAGGACATCGGGGAGTACCACGCATGTCGCTCCTGTCGGCATCGGGCCCAGTTCATGGATTAGAGGTCGGCCGATCCTTCTCTTCCTTCCTGTCTCTTCCCTGGCTTCTCGCCTCTCTCTTGTGACACAGGAATTTACTTTTAAGCTGTGCGCGTACTCTCGGACCTTCGGAGACATGCTGCGAACCCTGGAATGGGACGCATTACCTAACCCCTTAAACCATGTGAACGTGACTCCGGGACCGTTGGTGTGGCAGAAACATCGAAAGAAACTATTTTTACCTCTCTGATCCATAGGGGGAAAACCCTTACACGCCGCGGTCATGCCAATTTCAATTCTAAAAGACTACCTGGGTCTGCAATGCAGGTCCACTACATAAAAGCTTGCAAGAGGTCTATCCTCTGCAAGACCATTTTGCTATGTAAAAAAATCAAGTATGCCAACTGTCCTCAGCAGGGGTGGATAAAAACTGACATGGGCACTGGGCTGTATGAATATTATAGACCCTACAAGTATGGAAGTCACCTTCTACATATGGTACTGAAATCAGGCTTCTTGTGGAATGAAGGATGTGTCCCTTCTGCCTGCTTTCAATCTGCAGTTTCAGGACCTTTGGAGGATCTTCAACGGTCCTGAAATTGCCCTTTTTACATGTGTATTGAGAGCAGGAAAAGATGTATGAGGATTTCATGGATGAAGCTTCTTCACAGTATAAAATTTGGCGAGTGTTTTGGTCTTAATCTTATAGTTTTAGACCCCAGGCTAACACCTATTTGGGAGAATGTCTCTATTGATTAAAAGGAGATGCCTTTTTTTTACATTCACTTTTGATAATGTACGTTATAAGAAATTGAAAAAGATATTAATTCTTAATATATTGATGACCCATTCTTAAATACAGATTGTCAAGGCATTGTAGTGGCTGATTTGGACCCAGCGTTCTGTTCCCTTCTCAGTGACATTCCAGTTTAGTGCTGGTTCCTTTAACTTGAATTGTAGTTGATCTACAGCATCATGTGCCATCTTCAGGGGGCAGTGATTATCACAAAATGCACCTAATGATAACTAAATAATTAAAATTATAAACACATCTCCAAATCTCCATTTTTGATATTAAAAATAAAAAATAATTACCCTACACCATGTGTACAGTCATGGCCAAAAGTCTTGAGAATGATACATAAAAGGAGGCTGCTGCTTGGCATCATTGTTTCTCTCCATTTTTGATATAATACAAAGAATTACCCTAACCACCAATGTGTACAGTTGGTCAAAAGTCTTGATACTGATACATAAGGAGGCTGGTGCTTTGGCAATCCAGTTTGTTTCTGTCCTTCTGTTACCATGTTATCTCTACAGAAACCTCATCATCATTGCACTGCACAAAAAAACTGCCTAACAGGGACGAGTATCACAGCTATAAAGATTGCACCTCAGTCAACAATCTATTTCATCATCACGAATCAAGGAGAAGAGGTTCCATTTTTTCCAAAAGAGTCTCCAGGTCGCCCACGGAGGACCATCAAGCGCCGGGACCGTCTCTTAAATGTTTTAGCATTCGGGCATTGTGCTTACCAGCAGTGCAGAGCTGGCTCAGGAATGGCATCATGAGCAAGTGTAAGTGCATCTCACGAACCTGTGAGACAGACAACTTGGACAAGGCTGGCTTTAAAGAGGAAAGCAAGAAGCCACTTCTTCTCCAAAAAAACATCAGACAGACTGATATTATTGCAAAAGGGTACGGGAGTGGACTGCTGAGGACTGGGTAATCTTTTCTCTATGTAATCCCCTTTCCAATTGTTTGGAACTCTGGAAAACAGCTTGTTCGGAGAAGACAAGGGTGAGGCGCTACCACCATCTTGTCTCATGCCAACTGTAAAGCATCTGCAAGACCATTGCATGGGTGTGGGGTTTCTTCTCAGCCAATGAATCGCCTTTCTCACAGTCTTCTTAAAAACACCATCCCTGAATAAAGATGGTACCAGAATGTCTCGAAGAGCAAACTTCTCCCAACCGTCCAAGAGCAGTTTGGTGATCAACAATGCCTTTTCCACCATAATGAGAAATAGGTTCCCTTGTTTCTATTCACCTGATGTGGAATTTAGTAAATGATTATATTTATTAATTCGTAGATTTTTTTAGACGTCTTGTACATTAGCTAGAATTCGGTCAACACTACTATGTTTTTTTTCTTTCCCTTCAACTCTCAAGATTATTATACCGTAGTAATAAGATCTTTAGAGAAGGACTTTACAGAGAAGGGTACTGGTTATTCCTGGCTGTAGATAATGCATACCTTTCCAAGATCAATAAGAGAAGAACTGCTGAGTTCTAAGAAGAGATTTGCCAGTGCTATATATGGTATATGCAGTTACTTAAGGAACCTGATTGCTGACAGAGTTGCTTCAGAAATGCTTATGTTGGGTGGTTGTCCATTTAAAGACGAGATTTCCACTGATCACTGGAGAAACCAGAAGACACTCTGTAAGACAATATAATATAGAATACATTATAGGAGTTTTCTAGAGGATAAAACAGGATAAGGCTAAGTTTACCAAGAAGGGGGACTCGCCCTGTTCCGTTTTTTCAGTCTTTCTCATATTAAATCTCCTAACTTACCATCACATCAGTTTCATCTTTTTTTATCTGCTATTAATAATGGAAGTATTTAAAATGGAAGGCTCTTGTATAAACATTCAGTTGTTTGAAACAGGATGTGAACATAGACCATGTTGTTTTAATGGGCTCTCCTAAATGGGACTAGAAGCAGTGATGGCCGAAATTGTAGAGGCCGATTGCCCAAATAAACGACCAACCCTTATTTAAATGCAAAGTGCCGAACAATTTAAGCAGTAACGAGGTCTCTAACTGTTTTGTCACGCTTTTATAATTGTATAGGCACCCGTAGGACACACAATACAGTTGAAAAAAAAGAAGAAATTCAGATTATCATTGCAGGCTTCCTCTCCAGGTGCCCCCTGAACGGAACATTGCCTTTCTACAACACCTCCCTCTTGCTCCTCCTGGTATTCCCAGACAGCCTAAGGAATTTTACTTTAAATAGCAAAGATCACAGACTTCCTTGGTGGCCCGGGATGCAGGGAGGAGGTTTTTGAGTCCAGTATGGAAAATCTGTGCTGGGGTGAAGGCCTGGGTGCCCACAGAGAGGGCTTTGAGTGCCACCTCTGGCACCCGTGCCATAGGTTCGCCACCGCCTAGAGGAAAGGCAAAGTGCAAATGTAAATGGGCTCTTAAAATGTTTTAACTCTAAAAAAAAAAAAAAAAAAAAGCTAAATAGCAGCCTGGATACTCTCTAAGAGGCCCCTGGATGGAAACTATGGAGAAGAGGTAACACTGCCTGGTGTATGTAAGAAGTGGATACTTTACAGGGGGTACCTCACTACACCAGCATACTATTGGGGACTAATATATGTTCTGATCCCCTCGGTGACATGTACGTTCTATATACAATCTGTATCTGAGGAAGGACCACTTAAGACCAAAACATAATGTTAATGTTTTGGATTATTTGAACTAAGAAGTAAAGCATTGAAATATTAACATATACTTAGTGCCAAATCTTCTAAACTTAGGACCCTGTTGTGGCACCAGTCTTCACCAAATACAGGCAGTCCCCGGGTTATGTACAACAGTGATTTTCAACCAGTGTGCCGTGGCACACTAGTGTGCCGCGACACATGGTCGTGTGTGCCATGGGGAAAGTTCCCCAAACTATGGTGCCCCCTGTGTTTTGTTTCCCGGCAATGCACAGCGATGCGCAGTCATTCTTACAATGTAGGAAACGTGTACAATAACAAGTTTTGAACCTCGCACAACAAAATGACGTCATCGAGGCTGGCGCATCATCCTGAGAGCGGAGAGACTCTCGCATTTGCCCACCGCCAAGGTAATGCCCACCAATAATGCTGACTATATGAGCTTTTGCCTGAGTATATGAACTGTTGGCAGAATGCTCAGCATATGAGCTGGTACTTGTAGTACTCCAGCAGTATACTGCATATAACTATGAGAAATGTAACATGAGAAATACTATAGTCATGAGACTGGAGTACTACAAGTACCAGCTCATATGCTGAGTATATCAGCTGGCACTTGTACTCTGGCCTCATGGCCATAGTACTTCTCATTGTACCCCTTTATTTTGCAGTATATGAGCCACATTATAATCAGCACCATATACTAAAAACACTATAAAAAGTGTGCCGAGGCTCAAAAAAGGTTGAAAATCACTGACGTACAAGATAGGGTCTGTAGGTTTGTTCTTAAGTTGAATTTGTATGTCACAACTGTATATTTTATAGTTGTAACCCCAACCAAAAGTTTTTTGGTCTCTGTGACAATTGGACTTTAAAAATGTTGGGTTGTCATAAGAACCAGGATTACCAATGCAGCTTAATTGCAGACACCTGTGATAACTGTTATACGGTAACTGTTTATAGTAGCCGAAGGCTAAAGTACAGTAAATTACTAACATCCAGAGGTCCATTTGTAACTAGGGATCACATGTAAGTCGGGTGTTCTTAAGTAGGGAACCGCCTGTAGATGGAATGCTGTGAATTTACTATTGTATAACCTGGATGGAAACCAACTGGAGACCCTGTCACAGGACAGCTCCCAACACTAACACCTACCAAATACTAAGCGTTATACACAGCCCATATACTGTACACAGTGTTATACACTACCCATATACATAGCTTGTTACATACTGTTATTTAGTAATACATAGGCCCTATACAGTTCATAAACATATTGTTTTACTTATCCCATATACATGATATTATACACATACATATTGTACTGTTGTAAAATAACAGTGCATAGCCTTGTATAAGCCTATGCATTTGTCAAGATAATCATGTGACCTCCGGTAGTTGCCCCGCCAACGCGCTGCTCACTGTGACGTCTAAGTGATCGAACCAACGGAATATGCGGATGCCAGGCAGTAACCGTTACTGGAGCGGAGCACCTATTCGCAGGAGGAGCACCCAGAGCCAAATTCAGGACGCCCAGTATCCGATCCATTGGAGGTAAAGCTACAACCATGAGAACACCAAGGAGCCGATCCGCAGGAGGAGGTCCTACAGCCAAGCGGAGCGCAGCAACCGTTATAGTGCAGGAGGAGCTACAGCCAGTTGGGGAGGGCAACGGTGCTGATCCGAGGACCGCGCAGTCACAGACTAGTGCAGGTATGGAAATTGTATTTTAGGGCAGAGGCTCCATCTAGTGACCGTTGTGGTGTATGACAGTTTTCTGAATCCTGGTCCTGAGTAGTGTTATCATGGGGATTGATGTGGTAATAATATCGTGTATCTTTTACATTCTATGCTGTGACATGCTGAGTTATACCTATTTGCTTCCCCAGTTCTAATATCCTCAAAACAGTATAAAAATCCTACCAAAAATATGTCATATGGTATTATTTATAGATGCAGTTCTGTACAACAGCCATTCCTGATAGAAGTAAAACAGTATTGTTGATGCTTATCACTTTTGTAAGGCTCTGATCACACTATGCTCTTGTGTACATGCAAAATATGTTATATATAGTTCTGGTGTTAAAAGTCAACAAACCTAAGCATGACACCGATTAGTGCCCAGGTAAAAAAAAAAGCACAAACATTTTGTTGCATGTTTTTGCATAGAAAAGCAAAGACTGAACCGAAATTTACAGGGGCCAAGATACCATTGTGTCATTGTTATGCAGGAGTTTATAAGTCCATGTAACTTATACGGTGGGATCCTTTTGAGCCTATCCATTATAAATAGTAAGCAGTAATGTAAATTCAGCTTAACATTTATCATCACCCGGTGTTTACTGTAAGTGCTGCATGATGACTGTTTCCTTTTTATTCAATAAAAATCTACAACCTAACTGTGTCTCATTTATCTGTGTATTTACAAATGTATTTATAGCTATGCATCTATATCACCTGTAAAGATCTATAATAATAATATAGTGCTTACTATTGTTACTATTAGTTTTACTTTGTATATTAGAAAATTATATTATTATTACTATTACTAATAATTATTTATTACTATTATAAATTATGTATACTGCTACTAATTATATATTACTATTACTACAATTATTACTATACTCTTTAAATCAGATGGTGAGGGTCCCACTGATGTTTTTATTTTAATTCACATTTTGTGAAATAGAAGTGGTAAAATGTATGGAATATGAGTTCTGATTTGATCTTATGTATTAAAAACTGTTGGTTCAGACGCGATATATATATATATATATATATATATATATATATATATATATACATATATACTGTGTATAGGTATAAATATGTATTCAGTAAAACCTCTTTTAGCTGACCACCTAAATTTGGTCTTGAGTTAGTATGTACTTGGGTCAGTATGTATTTTGTTCTTTAATGAGTTTTTGTTGATGTTGTTAATGATGTTCTTTAAGAAAGTTGTCTTAATTTTTCCTTATTGTCTTGTCAAGGATCATTATTGTTGTAGATCTTCAAGTCTTGAGACTTAATTTGTTATTTATGGTCTGATCTAAGTGTAGGTATTTTTGTAAGCGACAGGAGAGTTCTCCTTACAGAGACAATGCCAATTAAGGTCGCCTTGTAGGAGTGTGGAGACTTATAGCCATTGATGCTCCGCTAGGGGATTCTGGAAAATGTGCAAATATGTTTCCCAGGATGGGATAAGAAAAATATTCTGTTCCTTTTGAAATAGATATACTGGTTTGACTTTAATATCGCATCATGTCATTAGTATCTAAAACAGAACTTTTAGTGTATACGCCTAAAATCCAAAATGACACTGGCTTTATGCCCGCACCGCTGTGTGAATGTACCCTAATGGATCGTGTTCCTGGATATATATTTTCCTCACAAAACTACTGAACCCACTATTATCCACAAAAATTCTTTTATATTGTCCCCCAAATAAATAATAGTATGTACAGCACCAGTGGCGTAACTAGACTCACTTGGGCCCCAGGGCAAAATTTCTAACAGGGCCCCCCACCCACCTGCGTTCACAAGGTGAACCCGGGGCAATTGAGGAAAAACCGGGCAAATCGGAAATATTAGGGTAAGACTTCAGGAAAATGCAAATCGGGCCCTTAGTAAATGACCCCCATTGGGCACCTTTACTAAGAACAGTGCAACCTGCACTATGTGCAATTTGCCTGTGTAGTGTGCAGTGAGCGCCAGATTAGGAAATTCTTCATGAATATGGTACCCTCTACACAGCCCGAAAGAGTGCACTACTTTTTTTTAGTGTAACTTTAACATGGGGTGTGCAACATAATTCTGTCAGACTTTGCATGTTAAATCTGGCGCATGGTCCGACTGAGCACCAGAACGCCCCTTTCAGTGCAGAAATTTGTGTCGCATGAAGACTAGTGCAGCCACAACACAAAAGGGTCGCATGCGACTCAGATGTGGCGTGGACACTTCTTAAGTACCTGTGCAAACAGTTTGCACTAAAAAGAAGAAGTTAGACAGAAAACTGGTGCACGGAGCTTAGTAAATGTGCCCCGTTGTGAATCTACCTAGCTAGATAATACAAGACAGTTTAGCCTCAGCAGGGAATTTTTAGATTCAGTCAGTTGTCCTATGTCAGTGATGGCAAACCTTTTAGACACTGAGTGCCCAAACTACAACCAAAACCCACATATTTTTCGCAAAGTGGCAATGCGACAATTCAAGCAGTAACTTATTACTAGCTGCTGTGTCACAGGTTTAAATTGTATAGGCACTTGAGGACACCAATACCGTAGAAAGGAGAAGAAGTTTGGATTATCATTGTAGATTCCTTCTAGGATCCTGGGCTGCCTGGGACTGCAAAAGGCCTTGAGTCCTGTCTGGCAAACCCTACCCTGTGGTGATGGCATGGGTGCCAATATAGAGGGCTCTGAGTGCCACGTCTGGCACCCGTGCCATAGGTTCGCCACCACTGTCCTATGTCGTAAAACCCAGGGTCAGACCGGGGGGCCTAGGCCCACCAGTGAAATAGATTGTAGGGTCCCACCTACTGCTACATGGAAATGTTACTTGTATATTCTAAGGCCATTTTTATAGAATGCCTTTTCATTGGGTATTGAAAGGCAAAGCAAATACATCTGGTAAAATGCATCCCCCCCAAAAAAACATCAGTATTAATGATAGTAAAAACATGGATGTATTTTGATATGTTTTGCTTACAAAAAAGGTCTAAAAGACCTCACTGAGACCCATTGGTCAGAATAGCACTAAAACATCACTTTTATTTAGTTGTTTTAAAAGAAAACACTTTGACCTTTTGTATCATTGAAAGCATTCAGTGTCTCTCTCGATTGTGGTCTCTCATTTCCCCCTCATATTGTGACCTCTCATCTCCCCCTCATATTGTGACCTTTCATCTCCCCCTCATATTGTGACCTTTCATCCCCCCCTCATATTGTGGCCCTTCTCATCTCCGCTCATATTGTGGCCTCCTCTCAACGCCCCTCACATTGTGACATTTCATCTCCCCCTCATATTGTGGCCCCTCATCTCCCCCTGAAATTGTGACCTCTCATCTCCTCCACATATTGTGACCTCTCACCTCCCTCTCATATTGTGACCTGTAACCTCCCCTCATACTGTGAACCCTCATCTCCCCCTCATATTTTGGACCCTCTTATCTCGTCCTCATATTGTGGTCTCTCATCTCCTCCTCATATTGTGTCCCCTATCATCTCTCTCTTATATTGTAGCCACCTCTCAAACCCCCAAAATTGTGGGCCACCTATCATACGCCCCCCTTCCCTAGACATAACAAGCAGTCAATTTAGTACACTCTACTGCCAGGACACTCTATTGGTGGCAGATGTCCTTTAAACCCTTCACGCTCTGCGACGGATATATCTGCCGCAGAGCTATGAAGGTTGTATGAAGAGGGCTCATCTAATCAGAGATAGGTTTTCATGCAAAGGCTATTGCAGCAAAGACCCATCGCTATCACCCGTGGTCGGTCCTTGCACTGATCACGGGTGTTAACCTCTTCCCTGCTGCCGGCGGCGCCGCCATCTTTCTTCAGGTTGTTGCTCCACCAAACGTCATCGGAGGTCAGCGATCGGTTGCCATGACAGCCACGGGTCGTCGGCAGACCTGAGGCTGCATACTTTCTGCAGTTTCGTTACAATGAGCCAGTGGCTCATTGTAATGAATCATAAGCAAAAATGCCATATACTGCAATACGGTTTTATTGCAGTATATGGTAGGAACAATCTGACCATCTAGGGTTATTGTACCCCAGAGGGTCTAAGAAATAGTAAAAAAAAAGATTAAAAAACGTAAAAAATTTATAAAATATTAAAAATTCAAATCACCCCCCTTTCCCTAGAACTGATATAACACATAATAAACAGTAAACGTCTCTTACACATTAGGTATCGCTGTGTCCCAAAATGCCTGATCTATCAAAATATAAAAACGGTTATTGCCAGCGGTGACCTCCAAAACGGGAAATGGCGCCCAAATGTCCAAAATGCGACTTTTACACCTTTTTACATGACATAAAGATGTACTAAAAAGTGATCGAAATGTTGCACAGTCCTCAAAATGGTAGCAATGAAAACGTCAGCTAATTTTCGCAAAAAATGACACATCACACATCTCCGTGCACCAAAGTATGAAAAAGTTATTAGCATCAGAATATGCCAACATTTTTTTTTTGCTTTTTTGTACACATTCGTTTAATTTTTGAAAATGTATTAAAATGCAATAAAACCTATATAAATGTGGTATCATCGTGATCGTACCGTTATTTGGAGGGTAGAGTGAAAGCCGTAAAAACTAAGCCCACAAGAACGTGACGCGCATGCCCCTTTTTTTAGACAGGAAAGTAAAATTTGTTACGCACAAAATAAGCCCTCACACAGCTCAGTGCACGTAAAAATGAAAAAGTTATGGATTTTTGAAGATGGAGAGCGAGAAATGAGTGGAAAAACCCTGCCTCCTTAAGGGGTTAAAGGAAACACCAGTACCAACAGGATCAAGGATTATAAACCATTATTCTTTTAACTTCTTGTTCTCTTGCTCTCTCAAAAAAAGGCTTTAAAATAATGCAAATGGACCTGAGGGGCTCCAGGCTCAAATATCAGCAATGGAGCCTGGAGCCCTTCATGTTCATTTCCATAATTAATGATGGGAGGCGAGGGTGGCACCCTAGGCCATCACCTACCCCTCATCCCAGCCCTTGTGTTGCATATATTTTACTTATTGTCTGACCTTTCTGGAGTATGATATGCACAGGACTTCGGCATTTGTTTTTTGTGAACTGTGTTTTTTTTCTTTTTCTTACTTTTGAGGCAGCACTGTGCTGCACTGTGGGATTTTATGTTTTTGGGAGTTTGTGTTGCATTTGCAGCTATTGACTCTGTTCAGTTGTTCTTAGGTGATGATTTTTACCCTTGATGTTTAGGATTAATCATGGCACATAAAGTCACTCTTGTTGATTTTTTAAAGATTCTATAACTATTAGACCACCAGGTGTTTTCTGGTGGTAGGATGGCCAGCTGTTTCTATTCATTGCAGTGTCCAGAGCCACGATTGTTGTCAATCGTTTGGTCTTCTGTGTGTTTATCTAATGTCTGATCTCAGGGTCTGTATTTTTATTACTCTGCATATCTGAGGTCTGTTTTATAAACTCTTCTTTGGCGTTGTGTCTCAATTATTATCTATAGTATGGTGTGGATTTTGTTTTATTTATCGTGAGACTTCGTGGGAGTGCTCTGTGCATAACACTAGGGCATTGTTTTATACTACCACTGTTATTTTGTGCACTGTTTTATTTGTTTGGTACTTCAGTACAGTTTGTGCTGCACTACTGTATGTTATGTTTCTTGGGTTTTGTGTTGCAGTGGAAGCTATATATAATTCTTCTAGAATGTTCAGTGGTTCTTAGGTGATGACAGCCAATGTATAGTCTAGAAAATAGAAAAAAACAGCAGCACAGCAGGTGATGGTCTGTGTGTTATCCCAGGGAGTAATCCATAAATCCTCTGTATTTTAGCAGAATGTATACTGAGTGAGTATACAGAGTGAGTTTTTGGAAGCTCATGCTTCAAAAGGCAGTATATTTACAGGAAAACCAGATGCATTGTGGTGATAGAATTGCCAATTGTAGGGGGATTTTCTTGAACCATTGGAGCATGGAAAAATGGTCAGGCATTCTGGACCATCAGATGGATTAAAGGTGGGCAGATACATATTGTTGCTCCATGTCTATGCCCATGGCTTTTTCCTAGCATCTTTCTTGTGGCCTACAAATGGAAGACACATGTCATGTCCACATTCTAGGTGCTATCAAGTTGGCTATCTTGATACTCACATAATGTTAAATTTCCAGGTGGTTACAAGCTTTGTACCCTCTTTGCACCATTAGGCATATTTCTTGCTCTAATTGTGAACAAGAAATAGGTCCTTTCTGTTAGGAGAAAGACAATTGGCATTGAGCTTTGGATGCCCAAGAGGAAGGATTCAGAGTGGACAAGGAAGACCTTGGCATTTTTTGCACCTTTTGGACTGTGGCATGAAGCTTAGGACGCACTGGAGGACAAGGACATGTCAGACTGTCAGGGATTCTAAACCATCAGATATTATTAAGTTTTCCAGCATCTCTCCTGTGGCCCATGAATAGCTGACATATGTCTTGTTTCATTACTGGGTCACATAATTTGACCAGCGCTATGTAATGCGAAACGGTTGAGTATGGCCAGTGACATTGGCTGGCCGGAAGCAAAACGCAGCACGGCTTCTGTGCCCCTGTTTGTTTACATGGGGCACAGACTGGAGAGATGTCAGCGGGAGGAACCGTGGAAGTCAGAAAATGGTTATTTCTTTTAACTAGCCCCCTACTGGCCACCAATTGGTTATTTTTTCGCTCTCGGACAACGCCTTTAAGCTTTGGATGACCATGAGGAAGGGCTCGGAGTGGACAAGGAAGACCTTTACACTTTTGGAACATGGGAGAAGGCTTAGGACACACAGGAGAAGAACGGCAAGTCAGACTGTCAAGGATTCTGGACCATCAGATGGTTTAAAGACACATTGGGGCACATTTACTTACCTGTCCCGTTGACGTCGCCAATCTGGAATGTCCGGCGAGGATTTGGAGCGACTGTGATTCACTAAGATCGTGTGTCCAATTTCCTGCATGTGTCGCTTCCCCCACTGAGGTCCGCTGGAGTTCACCTTCTTCTTCCCGATGCAGAGACGGACCATATCATAATTTTCTCCACCCAACGAACCCCAGGACAAGTCTTAGGTCACAAGGGAGTACAAAAGCATGTGTTCCTTTCATTCCTGTCCACATCCATGGCTTTTTCCTAGCATCTCTCCTGTGAACCAGGAATGGAAGACATATGTCTTGTTCCATTTCTGGATCACAACATTTGACCTAATGCTAGAGAAAAAAAAACATTGTTTTATTATTTCTTTTGTGTTGCCAAATTTTCGGGACCATCAGGCATGCTCTGGTGATGGAATGGCCAGCTCTAAGGGGATGGAGGAGGCTGGAATTTTTTTAACTTTATGTGTGCACGCTGTGAATGCTACACATATGATTTTAAATTTTTAGTCCTAAGCTTGATGGTCCAAAATATTTACATACTTGCGGCCACTTCAGTGGAAGTACAGTAGGTTTTTTGTATTGGCCTTGCACTATTTCTTGCTCTCGCTTTGAGCAAGGAATGAATAACTTCTGCTAGGAGGAAGACATATGGCGAGGTGCTTTGGATGACCAGGAGAAAGGACCCTGAGCGGACATGGACAATCTCAGCATTTTCTTCACCCATTGGACAGTTGGACAAGTTCTAGGACAAATGGGAATAGAAAATCATGTGTGACTGTCGGGGATTCTGGACCATCACATGGATTAAAGGTAGGAAGATACATTATATTCCTTCATGTCTACTTCCATGGCTTTTTCCTAGCATCTCTCCTGTGAAGCAGGAATGGAAGACATATGTCTTGTTCCGTTTCTGGATCACAGCATCAGACCTGATGCTAGAGAAATGAAAAATTGTTTGATTTTTTTGTGTATTGGCGGATTTTCTGGACCATCAGGCAGGCTCTGGTGATGGAAATGGCCACCGAAGGGGACTGAGGAGGCTGGAAGTTTTACTTCATGTGTGCACGCTGTGAATGCTACCCATATGATTTTAAATTTTTAGTCCTAAGCCTGATGTCCAAAATATTACATACTTGCGGCCACTTCAGCGAACTACAGTATGTTTTTCATATAGGCGTTGAACCATTTCTGCTCTCTGCGTTGAGCAAGGAATGAGTAATTCTGTTAGATGAAGAAAAATTGGTGCCACGCGTTTTGGATGACACGAGGAAGGACTCTGAGCAGACATGGACATTATCATGATTTTTCTACCCCCATTGGACCTTGGGACAAGCTTAGACAAACAGAGTACAAGACATGTCAGACTGTCAGGGATTCTGGACCATTTCATGGATTACAGGTAGGCAGATACATTATATTCCTTCATGTCTACTTCCATGGCTTTTTCCTCACATCTCTCCTGTGAAGCAGAATGGAAGACATATGTCTTGTTCCATTTCTGGATCATAACATTTGACTTGATCTAAAAAAAACAAACATTGTTTTATTTTTTTTTCTGTTGTGTTGCCAATTCTGGACCATCATGCAGGCTCTGAAGATGGGATGGCCAGCTCTAAGGATGGAGGAGGCTGGAATTTTTTTACGTCATGTGTCACGCTGTGAATGCTACACATATGATTTAAATTTTTGTCCTAAGCTTGATGGTCCAAATATTTACATGCTGGCGCCACTTTAGTGGAAGTACGTAGTTGTTTTTGTCTTGGCTCTTGACTATTTCTTGCTCTCGCTTTGAGCAAGGAATGAATAATTTCTGCTAGGAGGAAGACATATGGCGAGGTGCTTTGGATGACCAGGAGAAAGGACCCTGAGCGGACATGGAGAATCTCAGCATTTTCTTCACCCATTGGACCGTGGGACAAGTTCTAGGACAAATGGGAATAGAAAAGCATGTGTGACTGTCAGGGATTCTGGACCATCGCATGGATTAAAGGTAGGCAGATACATTATATTCCTTCATGTCTACTTCCATGGCTTTTTCCAGGCATCTGTCCTGTGAACCAGGAATGGAAGACATATGTCTTGTTCCATTTCTGGATCACAGCATCAGACCTGATGCTAGAGAAATGAAACATTGTTTGATTTTTTGTGCATTGGCGGATTTTCTGGACCATCAGGCAGGCTCTGGTGATGGAATGGCCAGCTCTATGGGGCAGGAGGAGGCTGGAATTTTTTAACTTCATGGGTGCATGCTGTGAACGCTACACACATGATGTTAAATTTTAAGTCTTATGCCTGATGGTCCAAAAAATTTACATGCTTGCGGCCACTTCAGTGGAAGTACAGTAGGTTTTTCGAATTTGTGTTGCACCATTTTTTGCTCTCGCTTTGAGCAAGGAAAAGTAATTCCTGTTAGGAGGAAGACAATTGGCGAGGCGTTTTGGATGACATGAAGGAAGGACCCTGAGCACACATGGACATTTTCATGATTTTCTCCACCCATTGGACCTTGGGACAAGGCTTAGGACAAAAGGGAATACTAAGACATGTCGGAATGTCAGGGATTCAGGACCATTTCATGGACTACAGGTAGGCAGATACATTATATTCCTTCATGTCTACTTCCATGGCTTTTTCCTAGCATCTCTCCTGTGAACAAGGAATGGAAGACATATGTCTTGTTCCATTTCTGGATCATAACATTTGACTTGATGCTAGAAAAACCAAACATTGTTTTATTATTTCTTTTGTGATGCCGAATTTTCTGGACCATCATGCAGGCTCTGGTGATGGAATGGCCAGCTCTAAGGGGATGGAGGAGGCTGGAATTTTTTTAATGTCATGTGTGCACGCTGTGAATGCTACACATATGATTTAAAATTTTTAGTCCTAAGCCTGATGGTCCAAAATATTTCCATGCTTGCAGCCACTTCAGTGGAAGTACAGTAGGTTTTTCGTATTGGCGCTGTACTATTTCTTGCTCTCGCTTTGAGCAAGGAATGAGTCATTTTTGCTAGGAGGAAGACAATAGGTGAGTCGCTTTGGATGACCAGAAGGAAGGACCCTGAGCGGACATGGATATTCTCAGCATTTTCTCCTCCCATTGGACCTTGGAACAAGTCTTAGGACACACAGGAGTAGAAAAGGATGTGTGACTGACCGGGATTCTGGACCATCACATGGATTTAAGGTAGGCAGATACATTTTATTCCTTCATGTCTACTTCCATGGCTTTTTCCTGGCATCTGTCCTGTGAACCAGGAATGGAAGTCATATGTCTTGTTCCATTTCTGGATCACAGCATCAAACCTGATGCTAGAGAAATGAAACATTGTTTGATTTTTTGTGCATTGGCGGATTTTCTGGACCATCGGGCAGGCTCTGGTGATGGAATGGCCAGCTCTATGGGGTAGGAGGAGGCTGGAATTTTTTAACTTCATGTGTGCACGCTGTGAACGCTACACACATGATGTTATATTTTAAGTCTTATGCCTGATGGTCCAAAAAATTTACATGCTTGCGGCCACTTTAGTGGAAGTACAGTAGGTTTTTCGAATTCGCATTGCACCATTTCTTGCTCTCGCTTTGAGCAAGGAAAGAGTAATTTCTGTTAGGAGGAAGACAATTGGCAAGGCGTTTTGGATGACAGGGAGGAAGGACCCTGAGCAGACATGGACATTATCATGATTTTCTACACCCATTGGGGACCGTTGGACCAGGGCTTAGACCAACAGAGTACCAAGACATGTGTCAGACTTTCAGGGATTTCTGGACACATTGTCATGGTATTACAGGTAGGCAGATACATTATATTCCTTCATTGTCTACTTCCATGGGCTTTTCCTAGCATCTCTCCTGTGAAGCAGAATGGAAGACATATGTCTTGTTCCATTTCTGGATCATAACATTTGACTTGGCTAAAAAAAAACAAACATCGTTTTAGTTATTTCTTTTGTGTTGGCCGAATTCTGGACCATCATGCAGGCTCTGAAGATGGGATGGGCCCAGCTCTAAGGGATGGAGGAGGCTGGAATTTTTTTACGTCATGTGTCACGCTTGTGAATGCTGCACAACACATATGATTTAAATTTTTAGTCCTACTCTGATGGTCCAAATATTTACATGCTGCGGCCACTTTAGTGAGAAGTACAGGTAGGGTTTTTGTACTGGCCCTTGCACTATTTCTTGCTCTCGCTTTGATCAAGGAATGAATAATTTCTGCTAGGAGGAAACATATGGCGATGTGTTTGATGTACCAGAGAAAGAACCCTGAGCGTGACATGGAGAATCTCAGCATTTTCTTCACCCATTGGACCGTGGGGGACAAGTTCTAGACAAATGAATAGAAGCAATGATGTGATGTTCAGGGATTTCTGGACGCATCGCATGGATTAAGGTAGGCAATACATTATATTCCTTCAATGTCTACTTCATGGCTTTTTCCTGACATCTGTGCGCTGTGAACCAGTGAATGGAAGACATATGTCTAGTTTCCATTTCTGGATCATACTTTGCTTGATCTGAGAAAAACCAAACATTGTTTTTATTTCTTGTGTTGGCCGATTTTCTGGACCATTATGCAGCTCTGGGGATGGATGAAGGCCATCTCTAAGGGGATGGGGAGGCTGGAATTTTTTTTACTTCAGTGTGTGCACGCGTGTGAATGCTACACATATGATTTAAATTTTAAGTCCTAATCCTGATGGGGTCCAAATATATTACATACTTGCGCCACTTCAACGGAACTACATTAATGGTTTTTCGTATAGGCGTTGAAAACCATTTCTTGCTCTCGCTTTTGAGCAAGGAAGAGTAATTCTGTAGGATGAAGAAAATTGGTGACGCGTTTTGGATGACACGGAGGAAGGACTCTGAGCAGACATGGACATTATCATGATTTTCTACACCCATTGGACCTGGGACAAGGCTTAGGACAGACAGGGGTACCAAGACATGTCAGACTGTCAGGGATTCTGGACCATTTCATGGATTACAGGTAGGCAGATCATTGGGGTCCATTACTAGGGCCCTATTTCGCGTTTTCCGCGATTGTTAGCCCGAATATTCCGATGCCGTTGTGCGATGCCGCTGTGTAATGACTTTGCCCGGGTTTTTTATGGCGGCAACGCATCGGAATTTGCTGCTCGGCGCCGGCATTGGCGCGGCGAGCGGAAATCGGGGCTTGGCTGGCAAACACGACGTATAGAACCCGCGGTCGAAAAGCGATTTTTTAAAAAAAAATTGTGTCGCGAAAATTTCACTCACCTTGCATCCTGTGGTAGGCCCGGTGTATTTCGAGGCAGTTCGCAGCGGAACTTCGCGGCAGCATGCGCCCCGAGGGGGTGGGGACTGCGGAGGAACTCCATTGATGATCCCCCCGGCCGTACCGAATCCAGCTCAGAGAACGCGCCGCTGCTCGCGAACGACCGATGTCAGTAAATGTGCCCCATTATAATTCCTTCATGTCTACTTCCATGGCTTTTTCCTAGCATCTCTCCTGTGAGCAGGAATGGAAGACATATGTCTTGTTCCATTTCTGGATCAAACATTTGACTTGATGCTAAAAAAAACAAACTTGTGTTTATATTATTTCTTTTGTGTTGCCGAATTTCTGGACCATCATGCGGCTCTGAAGATGGGATGCCACTCTAAGGGATGGAGGAGGCTGGAATTTTTTACGTCTGTGTGCACGCTGTGAATGCTACACATATGATTTAAATTTTTAGTCCTAGCTGATGGTCCAAAATATTTACATGCTTGCGGCCACTTTAGTGGAAGTACAGTAGGTTTTTGTATTGGCCTTGCACTATTTCTGTCTGCTCTCTAGCTTTGCGAGGAAAGGAATTGAATATTTCTTCTGCTGGAAAAAGACATATGGCGAGGTGCTTTGGATGACCAGGAGGAAAGGACCCTGAGCGGACATGGACAATCGTCAGCATTTTCTTCACCCATTGACTTGGGACAAGTTCTAGGACCAATGGGAATAGAAAAGCATGTGTGACTGTCATGGATTCGTGGATCGACCATCTCGAGGGATTAAGGTAGGCAGATACATTATATCCTTCATGTCTACTTCCATGGCTTTTTCCTGGCATCTGTCCTGTGAACCAGGAATGGAAGACATATGTTTGTTCCATTTCTGGATCACAGCACAGACCTGATACAGAAAAATGAAACATTGTTTGATTTTTGTGCATTGGCGATTTTCTGGACCATCAGCAGGCTCTGTGATGGATGGCAGCTCTAGGGGAGAGGGGCTGGAATTTTTAACTTCATGGGTGCCATGCTGTAGCTAACACATGATGTTAAATTTTAAGTCTTAATCCTGATGTCCAAAAATTTACATGCTTGCCGGCCACTTAGTGAAGTATTAGGTTTTCGAATTTTTGGTTTGCAACCATTTCTTGCTCTCGCTTGAGCAGGAAAGTAATTCTGTTAGAGGAGAGCAATTGGCGGCGTTTTGGATGACACTGAGGAAGGACCTGAGCACCATGGACATTTATGATTTTCCACCCATTGACTTGGGACAAGGCTTAGGAAAAGGGAATACAAGACATGTCGGAACTGTCAGGGATTCGGACCATTTCGGATGGAACATGTAGGCAATACATTATATTCTTCATGTCTACTTCCATTCCATGGCTTTTTTCCTCTACATCTCTCCTGTGAACAAGGAATGAAAGACATATGTCTTGTTCATTTCTGATCATAACATTTGACTTGATGCTAGAAAAAACAAACATTTTTTATATTATTTCTTTTGTTTTGTTGCGAATTTCTGGACCATCATGCAGGCTCGTTGATGGAATGGCCAGCTCTAAGGGGATGGAGGGGCTGGAATTTTTTCAATTGCATGTGTGCACGCTGTGAATCTACACATATGATTTAAATTTTTATTCCTAAGCCTGATGGTCCAAATATTCCATGCTTGCGCCACTTAGTGGAAGTGCAGTAGTGTTTTGTATTGGTGCTGTACTATTTCTTGCTCTCGCTTGAGCAAGGAATGAGTCATTTTGCTAGGAGGAAGACAATGGAGGGTCGCTTTGGATGACCAGAAGGAAGGACCCTGAGCGGACATGGATTCTCGCATTTCTCCTCCCATTGGACCTTGGACAAGTCTTAGGACAAAGGAGTAGAAAAGGATGTGTGACTGTCGCGGATTCTGGACCCATCCACATGGATTAAAGGTAGGCAGATACATTTATTCCTTCATGTCTACTTCCATGGCTTTTTCCTGGCATCTGTCCTGTAACCAGGAAATGAAGTTATGTCTTGTCCTTTCTGATCACGTCAGACCTGATGCTAGAGAAATAAACATTGTTTATTTTTTGTGCATTGGCGGATTTTCTGGACACATCGGACAGGCTCTGGTGATGGAATGGCCAGCTCTATGGGTAGGAGGAGGCTGGAATTTTTTAACTTCATGTGTGCACGCTGTGAACGCTACACACATGATGTTAATTTTTAGTCTTAATGCCTGATGGTCCAAAATATTACATGCTTGCGGCCACTTAGGAACTACAGTAGGTTTTTCGAATTTGCGTTGGCAACCATTTCTTGCTCTCAGTTTGAGCAAGGAAAGAGTAATTTCTGTAGGAGGAAGACAATGCAATGGCGCTTTGTGATGACACGAGGAAGGACCCTGAGCAGACATGGACATTATCATGAATTTTCTACACCATGGACCTTAGGACAAGGCTTAGGACAGCAGAGTGTACCAAGACATGTCAGACTGTCAGGATTCTGGACCATTTCATCTGATTAAGGTAGGCAGATACTATATTCCTTCATGTCTATTTCATGGCTTTTTCCTGCATCTGTCCTGTGTAAGCAGGAATGGAAGACATATGTCTTGTTCCATTTCTGGATCATAACATTTGACTTGATGCTGAGAAAACCAAACTTGTTTTATATGTCTTTTGTGTTGCCGAATTTTCTGGTACCATCATAGCAGGCTCTGGTGATGGAATGGCCAGCTCTAAGGGGAAGGAGGAGGCTGGAATATTTTTAACTTTATGTGTGCACGCTGTGAATGCTACACATATGATTTTAAATTTTTAGTCCTAAGCTTGATGGTCCAAAATATTTACATACTTGCGGCCACTTTAGTGGAAGTACAGTAGTTTTTTTGTATTGGCCTTGCACTATTTCTTGCTCTCGCTTTGAGCAAGGAATGAATAATTTCTGCTAGGAGGAAGACATATGGCGAGGTGCTTTGGATGACCAGGAAAAAGGACCCTGAGCGGACATGGACAATCTCAGAATTTTTTTCACCCATTGGACCGTGGGACAAGTTCTAGGACAAATGGGAATAGAAAAGCATGTGTGACTGTCAGGGATTCTGGACCATCACATGGATGAAAGGTAGGCAGATACATTATATTCCTTCATGTCTACTTCCATGGCTTTTTCCTAGCATCTCTCCTGTGAACCAGGAATGGAAGACATATGTCTTGTTCCATTTCTGGATCACAGCATCAGACCTGATGCTAGAGAAATGAAACATTGTTTGATTTTTTGTGCATTGGGGGATTTTCTGGACCATCAGGCAGGCTCTGGTGATGGAATGGCCAGCTCTGAGGGGTTAGGAGGAGGCTGGAATTTTTTAACTTCATGTGTGCACGCTGTGAACGCTACACACATGATGTAAAATTTTTAGTCTTATGCCTGATGGTCCAAAATATTTACATACTTGCGGCCACTTCAGTGGAAGTACAGTAGGTTTTTCGTATTGGCGTTGCACCATTTTTTGCTCTCGCTTTGAGCAAGGAAAGAGTCATTTCTGTTTGGAGGAAGACAATTTGCGAGGCGCTTTGGATGACGTGAAGAAAGGACCCTGAGCAGACATGGACGATATTATGATTTTCTCCACCCATTGGACCTTGGGACAAAGGTTGCTTTATCAGCCCTTATTACATTCGCAATATATTCCTCATAAAGTAGACGTCTTTATTTCTCTGGTAATTTAGCATTGCATACGTCACACACGTAATTTCCTAGGCTTTTCTGGTTCTTTTTCCTTTTCTCCTTGAAAACAACTTCCTAGAAAGGAAAGGTATTTCCGCAACATAAAGTACATTTAACAAAATACAGATTAAATGGTTTACTCACTGACCAGGACCTCATATACAGGATCTGCATTGTCCGCCATTATGCGGGTTGCAGATGTAGGGCAGGAGACCCCAGAACATAGTGACTACCGGCTTATATGCCTCTCAGCAGTGTTTTCCGTCTTCAATTTTGAATATTGGTGCCACCGATTTCTGGGTCACAGCCTTAGATGTGATGCAAGGGGAAAAGAAAAAGCATTGTTTTATTTTTCTTCCTCCTTTCCGTTACAGCTGGCCATTCCATCATGTGTTAAGCTATGAAGGCTACACACATGATGTTAAAGTCTTAAGCCTGATGGTCCAAAATATTTACATGCTTGCACCCTTTTGAGTCACAATAAGGTAGGGCTTTTATATTCCTATTTTTTGTTTTTTTCATAAACATCAAAGATCGAGAACATGCAGCGATCATGTACGCGGATGTGAGAAGCAGCAGCACGGCACCTGCTCTTTGCATGGTAGAGGGGATCTGACTTTCAGCTGCTCGGCCACAGCAGGAGCATGTGTGAGGGGAACTAAGTTGCTGACTGGCCTTGAATGCTGCATGCCAAATGTGCGGGGAGAGGTGAAGTGAATGTTCCCCCATGTTGTTCATGACCTACATCTGCAGGTGGTAGATTGCAGCATGGTGCAGCAGGAGTGCGGTTAGAGTGCTCATCTCGGTTCATCTATGGAGGACATGAGTACTGAGGTCAGAGGAGACAATGTGGTGTGGAAGACATCTACTAACCATAGAAGTTCTTGATTATGGCGTGTGTTGAGGGGCAAGTTACTGCTGAGATTGGAGGTTGACAGTCTGTGGTGGAGGAAGGTTGGTGCTGAGAACCAATGGAGACCCTGTACCTGTTGAAGTATCCTGGAAGGAGCATCACGAGTGCCGTCTAGAGGACCAGAAAAACAGGAATAGCCCTGAGCATGTGCAAAATAAGAAGTATTTCTAGTGAGTCCATTCTATGTGTGTTTGTATGCCAGGATTATTTATCTAAAATGTATGCATTACTACAAGAAAATGGTTGTTTTTTTCCCCACAATGTCTAACAATTCAATTTTGATTTAATCAGTTAACCACAAAGGAAAAATATTTGTACACTTGAGGATATTTGTTCTAGGAGTATTTCCCTAAATCTTTTTGGGAGAATATTGGAGTTGAGAAATTTCGGGATTAGAAAACAGATCCAGAAGGGATTGTGTTTTTTCGTGTGAGTAGTAGAATTATTTTTTGATATGGCATATATTGGCACAAGTGGATCTATCCTACTTTCTAACATACACTTGTAAGGGCTCTGATCACACTATGCTCTGTGTACATGCAAAATATGGTTATATATAGTTGTTGGTGTTAAAATTCAACGGGGTCAGACTCTTAGCATGGACCGTTGAGTGCCCAGGTAAAAAAAAGCACAAACATTTGGGGGTTGCATGGTTTTGCATAGAAAATCAAAGACTGAACCGAATTACAGGGCGCAAGATACCTTGTGTAATTGTTAGCGGATTTTATCATCCATGTAACTTATACGGGGGGATCCTTTTGAGCCTATCCATTATAATAGTAAGCAGTAATGTAATTCCGCTTAACATTTATGCCGCACCCGTGTTTTACTGTAAGTGCTGCATGGAGGACTGTGCCTTGTTATTCAAAAAAATCTACAACCTAACGGTGTCTATTTATCTGTGTATTTACAAATGTATTTATAGCTGAAATGCAAAAAATTCCCCTAAAAAATATCCCTGAAAGATCTTAAATAATAATATAGTGCTTTACTATTGTTACTATAAGTTTTTTACTTTGTTATTAGAAAATTATTTATTATTACATTACTAATATTAATTATTACTATATCCTTATGTATACTGCTACTAATTATCTAGTACTATTACTACAATTAATTACTATACTCTTTAATCAGATGGTGAGGGTCCCACGATGTTGTATTTTAGTTCACCTTTGGTAAAATAGAAGTGGTAAAATGGATGCATATAGTTCTGATTTTTGATCTTATGTTATTAAAAACTGTTGGTTCAAGACGCGATACATATAATATATATAGATACATTTTAGATATATACGATATATACTGTGTCGTAGTAAAGATGTATCAGTAAAACCCTTTTAGCTGACCACCTAAATTTGGTCTTGAGTTAGTATGTACTTGGGTCCGAGTAGTATTTTGTTCTTTATGATGTTTTGTTTGATGTGTTAATGATGTTCTTTCAGAAGTTGTCTCTTTTTTCCTTAGGGTCTGTCCAGGATCCTTATTGTTGTAATCTTCAAGTCTTGAGAACTAATTTGTTATTGATGGTCTGATCTAGTGTCAGGTATTTTTGTAAGCCGACAGAAGAGTTCTCTTCAGAGACAATGCCAATTAAGGTCGCCTTGTCGGAGTGTGGAGAACTTCTAGCCATGGATGCTTCCGCTAGGGATTGCTGGAAATGTGCAAATAGGTTGTCCCATGATGGGATAAGAAAATATTCTGTTCCTTTGAAATAGATTACTTGTTTGACTTTTAATCTCGCATCATGTCATTATATCGTAAAAACACTTTTGTGTATACGGCCTAAAATCCAAGATACACTGGCGGATGCCCGCACCGCTGTGTGAATGTACCCTAATGGATCGTGGGTCCTGATATGTATTTTCCTCACAAAACGTACTGACCCACTATTACCCACAAAATCTTTTATGTGTCCCCCAAATAATAACTAGTATTTACAGCCCATGTGGCGTACTAGACTCACTGGGACCCAGGGCAAAATTTCTAACAGGCCACCCACCCCCCCCCCCCCCCCCCCCCACGAAGAGCCCCCCCACCACCCCCTGCGTTCAACGTGAACCTGGCAATTGAGAAAAACCGGCAAATCGGAAATATTAGGGGTAAGACTTCAGGACATGCAATCGGTCCCTAGTAAATGACCTCCCATTGGGCACCTTTACTAAGAACAGTGCAACGTGCCAATTTGCCTGTGAAGTGTGGTGCGTGAGCGCGATAGGCAATTCTCGTCATGAATATGGTACCCTCTCATACACACCCCCGACAAGTTGCACTACTTTTTTAGTGGGCAACTTTAACATGGGTGTGCAACCATAATTCTTCAGACTTTGCCGTTAAATTTGGCGCATGGTCCGACGAGCACCAGAACGACCCGTTCAGTGCAGAAATTGTGTCGCATAAGACTAGGGCAGCCACAACACAAACGAGGTCCCATGCGACTCGAGGATGGCGGGGACACTTGCTTAAGTACCTGTGCAAACAGTTGCACTAAAAAAGAAGTTAGACAGAAAACTGTGCCAGCTTAGTAAATGTGCCCCGTTTGTGAATCTCACCTAGCTAGATAATCAGAACAGTTTGCCTCATCAGGGAATTTTTAGATTTCCCAAGTCAGTTGTCCTATTGTCAGTGATGGCACCTTTAGTCTACACTGAGTGGCCCACTACTCACCAAACCCACATATTTTTGCGCAAAGTGGCAATGCGACAATTCAGCAGTACTTACTAGCTGCTGGTCACAGTGTAAAAATTGTATAGGCACTTGAGGTACACCAATACGTATGAAAGGAAGAAGAAGTTTTTATTATCATTGTAGATTCCTCTAGGATCCTGGGGCTGCCTGGGACTGCAAAGGCCTTGAGTCCCTGTCGGCAAACCCTACCTGTGGTGATGGCTGGGGCCAATAGAGAGGGCTCTTATGCCACGTCTGGCACCCGTGCCATAGGTTCGCCACCACTGTCCTATGTCGTAAAACCCAGGTCCAGACTGGGGGGCCTAGTCCCACCATGAATAGATGGTAGGTCCCCCTATGCTACATGAAATGTTACTGTATATATAAGGCCATTTTCTATAAATGCCTTCATTGGTATGACAGGCAAGCATACAATCGGTAAAATGCATCCCCCCCAAAAAAACTCATATTAATGATAGTAAAAACTGGATGATTTTGCTATAGTTTTGCTTACAAAAAACGGTCTCAAGACCCACGTGAGACCATTGGTCAGAATAGCACTAAAACATCACGTGTTTATTATTGTTTTCAAATGAAACCTTTGACCGTTTTGTAATTGAAAGCATCAGTGCTGCTCTCGATTGTGGTCTCTCATTTCCCCCTCATACTTTCATATGTACCTCTCAGTCTCCACCCTCATATTGTGACACTTTAATTCCCCCTCATCGTTGTGGTACCTTTCATCCCCCCCTCATATATGGGCCCTTCTCATCTCCCGCTCAGATTGGTGGCCTCCTCTCACGGCGCCCTCACATTGTGACATTTCAATCTCCCTCTCATATGTGTGGCCCCTTCATCTCCCCCTGAATTGTGCCTGACCTCTCATCTCCCTCCAAATGGTGACCTCTCACTCGCCCTCTCCTTTGTGACCTGTAACCTCCCCTCATACTTGACCCTCATTCCCCCTCATATTTTGGACTCCTATTATCTCGTCTCATATGTGGTCCTCCATTCCTCCTATATTAGTGTACCCCTATTCATCTCTCCTCTCTATGATTTGTAGCCACCTCTCAACCCCCAAAATTGGTGGGCCACCTATCAAACGCCCCTCTCCCTAGACAATAACAAGCAGTCAATAGTACACTCTACTGCCAGGACACTCTACTTGGTGGTAGAGTTCCTTTAACCCCTTCACGCTCTGCGACGGATATATCTGCCGCAGAGCTATGAAAGTGTTGTATAAGAGGGTCATCTAATCAGAGAATAGTGTTTTCATGGCAAGGCTTTGCAGCAAAGACCCATCGCTATACACCTGTGTCGGTCGTGGCACTGATCACGGGTGTAACCTCCTTCCCCTGCTGCCCGTCTGCGCTGCCGCCCATCTTTCTTATGTTGGGTTGCTCCCCCAAACGTCATCGGAGGTCAGTCTCGGTTGCCACTGACACGCCCGGGTCCGTTGGCAGACCCAGGCTGCATACTTTCGGCGAGCCACTGGCCATTGGTAACGAATCAGTAAGCCAAATGCCATATACTGCAATACGGTTTTATTGGCAGTATATGGTGGAACACACCTACCATCGTAGGTTATTGTATCCCGCAGAGGGTCTAAGAATATAAAAAAAGATAAAAACTAAAAATTATAAAATAATAATCAATATACACACTCCACCCCCCTTTCCCTAAATGACTGATTTAACACATAATAAACAGTAAACGTCGTCGTTACACATTAGGTATCGTGTGGTCCCAAAAGCCTGATCTATCCAAATATAAAAACGGTTTATTGCAGCGGTGACCTCCCAAAGGGAGAATGGCGCCCAAATGCCACAAATGGCGACTTTTAACACCTTTTACATGGACGAAAAGATGTACTAAAAAGTGACGAAATGTGCACATCCTCAAATGTGGGCAATGAAACGGCATCTAATTTTCCGCAAAAATGACCACACACACTCCTTGCATCACAAAGTAGAACAAAGTTAGTAGCATCAGGTAACAGCCACATTTTTTTTTTTGTTGTTGTTTTTGTCAGACAATTCGGGTTTAAGTTTTGAAAATTATTAAAGCAAGAAAACCTATATTCAATGGGTATCATCGTGATGTACCGAACCAAAGAATAAGTAGAGGTGTGGTTTTTATTTGGTAGGGTAATGAGTTAAGTCTAAAAACGTAGCCCACCAGAACGTGACGCGCATGCCCCTTTTTTTAATTTAGAACATGAAAGTAAAATTTGGTTACGCACAAAATAGCCCTCACCAGCTCATGCACGTAAAAATCTGAAAAAGTTATGGATTTTTTGAAGATGGGAGAGCGATAAGATGAATGGAAAAACCCTGCCTCCTTAAGGGGTTAAAGGCAACACCAGGTCCACAGGAGCACCAGGATTATATAACCATTATCTTTACGGTCGTGTTCTCTTGCTCTCTCAAAAAAGGCTTTAAATAATGCACAATGGACCTGAGGCTCAGCTCAATATCAGCTATGGAGCCTTGAGCCCTCATGTTTCCTTTCCATAATTAATGATGAGAGCCGGTGGCCCCTAGGAGCCACTCACCTACCCTCTCACATCCCAGCCTTGTGTTGCATATATTTCTTAGGGTGTCGTGACCTTTCTTGAGTAATATATGACAGCTCGCAATTTGGTTTTTTGTAACTGTGGTTTTTTTTCTTTTTCTTACTTTTGAGTCAGCAATCTGTGCTGGCAGCTGTGGGATTTTATGTTTTTGGGAGTTTGTGTTGACAGTTGCAGCTATTGACTCCTGTTCAGTTGCTTAGGTGATGATTTTTACCCTTGATCATGTTTAGGATTATCATGGCAACATAAAGTCCCTTGTTGATTTTTTTAAAGATTCTATAACTATTAAGACCACCAGGTGTTTTTCTGGTGGTAGTGGCCCTGATTTTATTCATTGCAGTGTCCAGAGCCACATTGTTGTCAATCGGTTGGTCTTCTGTGTTTGATTCTATGTCCTGATCGCAGGCTGTATTTTTATTACTCTGCATATCTGAGGTCTGTGTTTAAACTCTTCTTTGGCGTTGTGTCTCAATTATTATCTATCAGTATGGTGTGGATTTTGTTTTAATTTATCGTGAGCTTCTGGGATGTTCGTGCATAGCAGAGGCATTGTTTTATACTACCAACGGTTATTGTGTGCCAAAAAAACTAAAAAGTTTTATTTGTTGGGTACTTCACAGTACAGTTTGTGCTGCACTAACTGTATGTGTTGTTTCTTGGGTTTTGTGTTGCATTGGAAGCTTATATTAATGTCTTCTAGAATGTTCGTGTTCTAGGTATGACAGCTCCAACGGATAGTCTAGAAAATAGAAAGAAAAAACACAGACAGCAAGTGATGGTCTGGTTTATCCCAGGGAGTAATCATAAATCCCCTCTGTTTTTAGCAGAATGTATACTGAGTGAGTAACAAGTGAGTTTTTGGAAGCTCATGCTTCAAACGCTCAGTAATTTACGAGAACACCAGATGCTTGTGGTGATAGAATTGCCAATTGTAGGGGGATTTTCTTGAACCATTGGAGCATGGAAAAGGTCAGGCATTCTGGACGCACAGATGGTAGGATGGGTCAGATTCCATATTGTTGCTCCATGTTCCATGCCCATGGTTTTCCTAGCATCTTCTGTGGCCTACAAATGGGACATGTCATGTCCACAGTCCTAGGCTACTCAAGTGGCTATCTTGAATCACTAATGTTAAATGTCCAGTGTTACCAGCGTTGTACCCTCATTGCACCATTATGCAATTTGCTTGCTCTCATTGTGACAAGAAATCGTCCTTTGCTGTTAGGAGAAGTACAATTGGCATTGATGCTTTGGATGCCCAAGAGAGGATTCAGAGTGGAACAAGGAAGAACTTGGCGCTTTTTGTCACCGTTTGGACCTGTGGCATGAAGCTTATTGACGCACTGGAGGACAAGGACAGTCAGACTGTCCGGATTCAAACCATCAGATATTAATTAAGTTTTCCAGCATTCTCCTTTGGCCCCATAATAGCTACATATGTCTGTTGTTCATTCTGTGTCCATAATTGACCAGCGCTATGGTCATGCGGAACGGTTGAGTATGGCCAGTACATTGTCTGTGCCGAAGTCAAAACGCAGCAACGGCTTCTGTGCCCCTGTTTTTTACATGGTGGGTCACATACGGAGAGTGTCAGTGGGAGGACCGCGCGTCAAAAATGGGTTATTTCTTATACCTAGTTCCCCCCTGACTGGCCACCAATTGGTTTATTTTTTTCGTCCCTCTCGACAACCGGCCTTTAGACGCTTGGATGCCCAGAGCGGGGCTCGGAGTGGACAAGGAAGACCTTTACACTTTTGGACATGTGGAGAAGGCTTAGTAGACACCTAGAAGAACGGCATGTCAGACTGTCAAAGGATCTGGACCATCAAGTGGTTTAAAGACACAGTTGGGGTCACATTTACTTACCTGTCCAGTTGACGTCGCCACTGGAATGTCCGACGAGGATTTGGAGCGAACCTGTGATTCACTAAGACGGTGTGTCAATTTCCTGCATGTGGTCGCTTCCCGCCTGAAGGTCCGCTGGAGTTCACCTTCTTCTCCCTCGATGCAAGAGAACGGACCACATCAAATTTCTCTCTCACCCAACACCGTAACCCAGACAAGTCTTAGGCACACGGGAGTACAACACATGTGTTCCCTTTCATTCCTCCACATCCATGCTTTTTCTAGCATCTCTCCTGTGACCAGGAATGGAAGACAGATGTTCTGTTCATTTCCGGATCACACATTTGACCTAATGGCATAGAACAAAAACATTTTATTATTTCTTTTGTGTTGCCAAATTTTCTGGACCATCGGCATGCTCTGTGGATGGAATGCCAGCTCTAAGGGATGGAGGAGGCTGGAAGTTTTTTTACTTTATGTGTTGCACGCTTGATGCACACATATGATTTAAATTTTAGTCCTAACTGATGGTCCGCAAAATATTTACCTGCTTTCGGCTCACTTTTAGTAAGTACAAGTAGGTTTTTGTCTGGCCTGCCTATTTCTTTGCTCTCGCCTTTGGGCTCAGACGGAGATGAATAATTGTCTTCGCAGCAGGACAGACATCTATGGCGGGTGCTTTGGATGACGCAAGAAAGGCCCTGATCGGGACATGGACAACTAGCATTTTCTTCACCCACTATGGACCGGGTGAACAGGTTCTAGGACAAATGGGAATAGAAAGCAGTTGTGACGTCAGGTTCTGGACCATTCTGCATGGATTAAAGGTAGGCAGTACATTATATTCTCTTCATGTCTACTTCCATGGCTTTTTCCTGGCATCTGTCCTGTTACCAGAAGGAAGACACTATGTCTTGTTTCATTTCGGATCATAACATTTGTACTTGATGCTAGAAACCAAACAATTGTTTTAATTATTTCTTTTGTGTTGCCAATTTTTCTGGACCATTATGCAGCTTGGTGTGTCGTGGCCACCTAAGGGGACTTGCAGGAGCTGGAAGTTGTTACTTCATGTGTCACGCTGTGAATCTACACCATATGATTTTTAAATTTTTAGTCCTAAGCGATTGTCCCAAAGATATTACTACTTGCGGCCACTTCAGCGTAACTACAGTAGTTTTCATATAGGCGTTGAACCATTTCTGCTCCCGCGTTGAGGCGGCAATGAGTAATTCTGTTATGATTGAAAAAATTGTGACCCGGTTTTGGATGAACGAGGAAGGACTCTGAGCGAGACATGGACATTATCATGATGTTTCTACCCGCCTTGGCCATTGTGTGTTTGTACAAGCTTAGACAAACAGTAGTACCAAGACATGTCAGACTTTCCAGGATTCTGGACCATTTCCATGATACGGTAAGGCAGATACAGTTATATCCTTCATGTCTACTTCCATGCTTTTTCCTCTATCATCTCTCCCTGTAAGGCAGAGGAGACATATGTCTTGTTCCATTTCTGGATCATAACTTTGACTTGATTCTAACAAAAAACAAACATTGTTTTATTAGTTTTTCGGGTTGTGTTGCCAATTCTGGACCATCGCAGGCTCTGAGATGGATGGCCAGCTCTAAGGGATGGAGGAGTCTGGATTTTTTTTAGCGTCATGTGTGCACGCTGTAATGCTACACACATCTAGATTTAAATTTTTGTCCTAACTTGATTGGTCCAAATATTTACATGCTTGGGCCACTTTAGTGAATACACGTAGTTTTTTTGTCTTGGCGTCTTGCACTATTTCTTGCTCTTCGCTTTGATCAAGGAATGAATAATTTCTGCGTAGGGGCAAGTACATATGGCGATGTGCTTTGGATTACCATGAGAAAGACCCTGAGCGGACATGACAATCTCGCATTTTTCTTCACCCAGTTGGACCGCGTGGGACAAGTTTCTAGTACAAATGGGAAGAGAAAAGCAGTGTGACTGTCAGGGATTCTGGACATCGCATGGATAATGTAGCAGAGATACCTTATATCCTTCATGTCTACTTCCATGGCTTTTTCCTTTGGCATCTGTCCTGTGAACCAGTGATGGAAGACATATGTCTTGTTTCATTTCTGGATCCTACATTTGGACTTGAGCTATAAAAAACCACACAGTTGTTTTATATTTCTTTTGTGTTTGCCAATTTTTCTGGACCATTATGCAGGCTCTGGTGATGGAATGGCCAGCTGCTAATGGTATGGAGGAGGCTGGATTTTTTTTTTTACTTCATGTGGTGCACGCTGGTGACTGCTACACATATGATTTTGAAATTTTAAGTCTTTTTTTTTTTCTAAGCCTGATGGCCAAAATATTTACATCCTTGCGGCACTTTAGCGGAACTACATATGTTTTTTTTCGTATAGGCTTTGAACCATTTCTTGCTCTCGCTTTTACAAGGAAGGATGTAAATTCTGTTATGTGAAAAAATTGGTGACGCGTTTTGTATGACACGGAGAAGGACTCTGTAGCAGCACCACTTGCGCGCTTATCCATATTTCTACAACCCTTGGACTTGGGACAAGGCTTAGACAAACGGAGTACCAAGGCTGTCAGAAGCTGTCAAGGATCTGGACCATTTAGGATTACAGGTAGCGATACATGTATATTTCCGTCATGTCTACTTCCATGCTTTTCCTACATCTCCTCCTGTGAAGCAGAATGGAAGACGATTGTCTTGTTCGCATTGTCTGGAATCATAAACTTTGACTTGATGCAAAAAAAACAAACATCGTTTATTATTTCCTTGTGTGTTGCCGAATTCTGACCATCAGCAGGCTCTGAAATGGGATGGGCCAGCTTCTAAGGATGGAGAGGGCTGAATTTTTTTTACGTCATGTCACGCTGTAATGGCTACACATATGATTTAAATTTTAGTCCTCAAGCTTAATAGGTCCAAATATTTACTGCTGCGCGCCACTTTATGAATACAGTAGGTTTTTTTGTAATTGCCGTGCACTATTCTTGCCTCGCTTTGAGGCAATGAATGATAATTTTCTGCTAGGATGCGACATACATCTGGCGATGTGCTTTGGATGACAGAAGAGAGGACCCTGAGGCGACAGTGGACATCTCAGCCTCACATTTCTTCACCCATTGTGACCTTGGGAGCATTCTAGACAATGGGATAGAAGCATGTGTGACTGTCAGGAGTCTGACCAATGCATGGATTAAAGTGAGCATGATACATTAAGTTCTTCCATGTCTACTTCCATGCTTTTTCCCGACATCGGTCCCTTGACCGAATGAATACAATATGTCTGTTCCATTTCTGGATCATAACATTGATTGATGCTAGAAAAACCAAACATTGTTTTTATTATCTTTTGTGTTGCCATTTTCCCTGTGACCATTTGCAGCTCCTGCTTGTTGATGGAATGGCACTCTAAGGGATGGGGAGGCTTGGAATTATTTTTAACTTCATGTGTGGCACGCTTGTGATGCTACACATCGATTTTAAATTTTTAGTCCTAAGGCTGATGGTCACACAATATTACATACTTGCGCCCACCTCAACGGAACTACAGTGGTTTTTCGTATAGGCGTTGAACCCATTTCTTGCTCCTCGCTCGTTGAGCAAGGAGGAGTGTTCTGTTAGTGATGAAGAAAATGGTGACCTTTGGGATGACAGGAGGAAGGACTCTGAGCAGACATGGACATATCATGATTTTCTTACCACCCTTGGAAGCCTTGGGAAAGGCTTAGGGACAAACAGTGAGTACCAAGACATGTCAGACTGTCAGGGATTCTGGACCATTGATCATGATTACAGGTAGGCAGATCATTGGGGGTCATTTACTAAGGGGCCCGATTTCGCGTTTTCCCGATGTGTTCAACCCTAATATTTCCGATTTGCGCCGCTTGTAACATGACTTGCCCCGGGTTTTTGGCGCACGCGCGAATTTGGCCGCATCGGCGCCGCATGGCGCGCACGGAAATCGGGGCGTGGCCGAACGAAACCCGACGGATTCGGAAAAACCTGCCGCATTTTTTAAAAAAAAATTTGTCCGCGAAAATTTCACTCACTTCATCCATTGGTAGGCCGGGGTATTTCAGGCATTCCACGCGACTTCGACGGCAGCACCGTCCCCGTGGTGGACGCGGGGAACTGCATTGATGATCCGCGCCGACCCGAATCCAGCTGCAGAAACGCGCGCTCGCCTGGTCCTCGGACGACCAGTGTAATAAATGTGCCCATTATATCCTTCAGTCTACTTCATGGCTTTTTCCTAGCAATCTCCTCCTGTGAAGCAGCAATGGAAGACATATGTCTTGTTCCATTTCTGGTATTCCTACTTTTGACTTGATGCTAAAAAAACAAACTATTGTTTTATTATTTCTTTTGTGTTGCCTAATTCTGGCCATCATGCAGGCTCTGAAGATTGATGGCCGACTCTAAGGGATGGAGGAGCCTGGAATTTTTTTACGTCCATGTGGTTCACTCTGTGAATTTTCTACACATATGTTTAACAAAATTTTAGTCCGTAAGCTGATGGGTCCAATATTACATGCTGCGGCCACTTTAGTGGAAGACCGTAGGTTTTTTGTATGGCCTTGCACTATTTCTTGCTCTCGGCTTTGAGCAAGTGAATGAATATTGCTGCTAGCTAAAAAGGACATATGGAAGGTGCTTTGGATGTACAGGAGAAAGACCCTGAGCGGACATGGACCAGTCTCCCTTTTCTTCACCAAAATTGGGACCGTGGAAGTTCTCAGGACAAATGGGAATAGAAAAGCATGTGTGCTGGTCAGGAGATCTGGCCCATCGCATTTTAAATAGTAGGCAGATACTATATCCCTTCATGTCCTACTTCCATGGCTTTTTCCTGGCATCTGTCCTGTGAACTCAGAATGGAAGACAGTAGTCCTTGTTTCCATTTCTGGATCACCAGCTCAGCCCTATCCACAATAAAGAAACCATGTGTTTTGATTTTTTTGTGCATTGGCGTATTTTCTGGCACCATCAAGGCAGCTCTGTGATGGATGGCCACTCTAGGGGCAAGGGGCTGATTTTTAACATTCAGGGGGCATGCCTGTGAACGCTACACACCTGATGTTAATATTTTAAGTCTTATGCCTTATGTCCAAAAATTGTACATGCTTCTCGGCCACTCAGTGAAGTACAGTAGGTTGTTCGAATTTTGTGTTGCACCATTCTTGGCTCTCCCGCTTAGCAAAGGAAAGTAATTCTGTTAGGAGGAAGGAATCAATTGGCGAGGCGTTGTTGGATGACATAGAGGAAGGAACCCGAGCACACATGACATTTTTATGTTTTCCTTCTCCCACCCATTGGATCTTGGGATAAAACAGGCTTAGATCAAAGGAATACTAACGACATGTCGGAATGTCCGGGATTCAGGACCATTTCATGGACTACATAGGTTAGGCGATATCTATATTTGCTCATGTCTACTTCCATGGCTTTTCTCCTAGCATCTCTCCTGGAACAAGAATGAAGATCTGTCTTTGTGTCCATTCTGGATCATAACAGTTTGCTTGATGCGAGAAAAAACAACATTGTGTGATTATTATTCTTTTGTTTGCCGCATTTTTCTGGTACCCATCTGCAGGCTCTGGTGATTGGGAATGGCCCTCTAAGGGGATGGAGGGGCTGGATTTTTTCAATGTCAGTGTTGCACGAGTGAAATGCTACCCATATGTTTAAAATTTTTATTCCTAAGCCTGATGGTCCAAAATATTTCCAGTCTTGCAGCCACTTCAGTGGGAGTCAGTATGTTTTTCGTATTGGGTGCTGTACTATTTCTTGCTCATCGCTGTGTAGCAAGGATGATCATTTTTGCTAGGAGGAAGACAAGTAGGGGTTTGAGTCGCTTTGGATGACCAGAAGGAAGACCCTGACGGACATGGCTATTCTCACATTTTCGCCTCCATTGGACCCTTGGAACATCCTTAGGACACACGAGAGTAGAAAAGATGGGTGACTGTCCGGGATTCTGACACACTGGATTTAAGGTAGCAGATACATTTTATTCCCTTGCATGGTCTACTTCCATGTGCTTGTTTCCTGGCATCTTCCTGTGACCAGGAATGAGAAGTCATAAATGTCTTTCCATTTCTGGATCACAGCATCAGACCTGATGCTAAGGAAATAAACATTTTATTTTTTGGTGCATTGGGGGGATTTTCTGGACCATCGGCAGGCTCTGGTGATGGAAGGCCAGCTCTATGGGAGGAGGAGTACTGGGACATTTTTTAACTTTCAGTGTTGCACGTGTGAAACGTACACACATGATGTTATATTTTAGTCTTAGCCTGATGGTCCAAAAAATTACATTTCTTGCGGTCCATTTTTTTTTTTTTTTGTGAGTGCATAAGTAGGTTTTCGAATTTGCTTGGCACCATTTCTGGCTCTCATGTTTGAGCAAGGAAGAGATATTTCTGTTGAAAACTAGATTGGCAAGGGCAGGTTGGTGACACGAGGAAGGACCCTGATCAAGACATGGACATTCGACATATTTCTACACCCATTGTGACCTTAGGAAAGGCTTAGGAACAGACCGTGGTACCAAGACATGTTCGACTGTCAGGATTCTGGACCATTTCTGGATTATAGGTAGGCAGATCTTATATTCCTTCTGTCCTATTTCCATGGCTTTTTCCTGGCCTCTGTCCTGTCAAGCAGAATGGAAGACAAGTCTTGTGTCCATTTCTGTAGCAATCACAGTTTGACTTGCGATGCTAGAAAAACCAAACATTGTTTTATTATTTCTTTTGTGTTGCCGAATTTTCTGGACCATCATGCAGGCTCTGGTGATGGAATGGCCAGCTCTAAGGGAATGGAGGAGGCTGGAATTTTTTTAACTTCATGTGTGCATGCTGTGAATGCTACACATATGATGTTAAATTTTTAGCCCTAAGCCTGTTGGTCCAAAATATTTACATGCTTGCGGCCACTTTAGTGGAAGTACAGTAGGTTTTTTGTATTGGCCTTGCACTATTTCTTGCTCTCGCTTTGAGCAAGGAATGAATAATTTCTGCTAGGAGGAAGACATATGGCGAGGTGCTTTGGACGACCAGGAGAAAGGACCCTGAGCGGACATGGACAATCTCAGCATTTTTTTCACCCATTGGACCGTGGGACAAGTTCTAGGGCAAATGGGAATAGAAAAGCATGTGTGACTGTCAGGGATTCTGGACCACCACATGGATTAAAGGTAGGCAGATACATTGTATTCCTTCATGTCTACTTCCATGGCTTTTTCCCAGCATCTCTCCTGTGAACTAGGAATGGAAGACATATGTCTTGTTCAGTTTCTGGATCACAGCATCAGACCTGATGCTAGAGAAATGAAACATTGTTTGATTTTTTGTGCATTGGGGGATTTTCTGGACCATCAGGCAGGCTCTGGTGATGGAATGGCCAGCTCTAAGGGAATGGAGGAGGCTGGAATTTTTTAACTTCATGTGTGCACGCTGTGAACGCTACACACATGATGTTAAATTTTAAGTCTTATGCCTGAAGGTCCAAAAAATTTACATGCTTGCGGCCACTTTAGTGGAAGTACAGTAGGTTTTTTGTATTGGCCTTGCACTTTTTCTTGCTCTCGCTTTGAGCAAGGAATGAATAATTTCTGCTAGGTGGAAGACATATGGCGAGGTGCTTTGGATGACCAGGAGGAAGGACCCTGAGAGGACATGGACAATCACAGCATTTTCTTCACCCATTGGACCGTGGGACAAGTTCTAGGACAAATTCTTAATCTTTCTTGCTCCAGCGAGAGCAAAAAATGGTGCAACGCCAATAAGAAAAACCTACTGTACTCCACGCAAGTGGCGAAGTAGTAAATATTTCGGGACCATCAGGCATAGACTAAAAATTTAATAAGGTGTGTTAGCGTTAGCGTGCAAAAGATGAAGTTAAAAAATTCCAGCCTCCTCCTAAACCCTCAGAGATGGCCATTCCATCACCAGAGACTGCATGTGGTCCAAAAATCCCCAAATGCACAACAAATCAAAACAAGTTTCATTCTAGCATCGGTCTGATGCTGTATCCAGAAAGGGACGGAAAAGACACATGTCTCCATTTTCGGGTTCACCAGGAGAGATGATAGGAAAAAAGCCATGAAGTAGACATGCAGGAAAATATAATGTATCTGCCTACATTTAATCCATGTGAAGGTCCAGAATCCCTGGACAGTTTCCACATGCTTTTATTATTCCCATGTCCAGAAAAGGGTCACACGGTCCAATGTGTGAAAAAAATCTGAGATTGTCCATGTCCACAGGGTTCCTTTTTACTGGTCATCAAAGCACCTCGCATAGTCTTCCTACTAGCAGAATTATTCATTCCTTGCTCAAACAGAGAGCAAGAAATAGTTGCAAGGCCAATACAAAAAAAACTACTACTCCACTAAAAAGTGGCCGCACGTATGTAAATATTTTGCGACCACAAGATTAGGACAAAAATTTAAAATCATATGGTAGCATTCACAGCCGTGCAAACATAAGTTTTTAAAAGTATTTATTTGTGCAATTTTTGGAAAAATTTTTGAACAATTGCAAGAAACAACCAAAGAACAAGATTGTCGTTACTACTTCTTCCCCACAATACAGAATAATTGATAGATCCGGGGGTGGTAATGAACGGATCCTTATGGCTCCAAATATTGCTAAGGGTATACCGCGATAAGTGAAAGCAGATATTGTAACCAGACATCTTGATACAACACAAATAACTATTGACACATAGACAATCAGTCAACAAACACACCACACAGCCGCTCAGGTCTCCGTCATCCATGGAGAGGAGTATATCTCACAAGGGATCATAGGGCGTATGGGAGTCTCGCACCATCTGCGACCAGATGCGGGCAAACTTCTGGGACACTTCATGTGGAATACAGGGAACGGTGGTTTTAGTGAGGAATGACGTGGTTAATAAGTTAATATCCATCTTTAATGGAGGGGGTCCTGGTCCTTCCAGGTCATCACCACAACTTTTCGGGCGTGTTATACAAACCTAAAGGAAATTTTGTCATCGTGGACCATTGTGACTTCATTTATGATACCGAGGAGACACACAGAGGGAAGGAGACAGTAATGTGGGAACTCAAAAGTGTACATTTAGGGGAACTCCAGCACTTCGGACCAGAAGACAAGAACCTAGGGCAGGACCGACACAAATGCAGGAAGGATCAGACTCAGCCTGACAGCGAAAGCAAAGATCATTGGGGCACTCAATACGGAATAGTCTAGCAGGGGTGAAATATACTCGCTGGAGGAATTTAGATTGGGATCAGGAAGTCCCTCGCACTCACTACCGATGTGAAGTAGGACAGTTCGACCTCCCTCCAGTTAATTCATCCGACAGGGCGAGGATATTCCTGTCTCCAGCGGTTCACTAGAGGCTCTATCAAACGGTCTGGACTTTTGCTCTTTTAGGGAGAGAGCAATAGCACTGGTGAGTGGCTTAGGGAGGTCCGGGGGGGGTACTCATCAGAGTCTATAGTTTGGAGAATTTCCCTGTTTCAGGCCGAAGGAGCGAAGGGGCTAGTGAATGGTGTCGCAATTGAGTGTAAGGGAGCGGCCGTATTGGGTACAGATGTCTCTCCCTTATCTATTAAAGCTGAGTTAAGTACTGCTCGGGGAGAAGAAGGGCCCTTTGGGGCATACAAATTTCAACCCGCCGGCCCCCCACATTGCCAGCCAGGGAGGGACGAGGACAGTGAGGAGAAAGAGGAAGAGTGAGAGAGCACGGTGGCACAAGGAGTCCTAGGCGAGAGAGGGGGGGGGCTGTTTAGCTATAACCAGGATGTGACATACGACAGCCACACCGCTACCGACGTAGGGGGAGTGGGGTATCAGATGGGGGCGATATATAACTGTACAAGCAAGTTTGTAAGGGCCTCGTAGGAACCGACACAGGGCACCAGCCAGTGCAGTAGTTAAGCTGATACCCATGTCTATTATCTATCCACCACTGGGCATATATAGCGGGAAGCCAGGTCATAAAGATACAGATTGGGGCTGCAGCCAGTACACCCCTAGACTGGGAGCCTGAAGCCAGCGCTAGACTTGAAATCGCGGCGCTACTCTGCAGTAGATCAGTAGAGGACCGCGAATGCCGGTCTAAGCGTTTGAACAGGCTCTTGGCGTAGTTATAGGACAAGCATGAAAAAGGTTTATAGAAATTTGGGGGGGAGGCGGAAGGATCATTTTGACGTATATTAATACGCCCGTATAGACAAGGGCGAGAGGGACCAGGCTCTGTAGGCGCGGATTCCGTTGCAGTATCAGGGGGAGTGGTGTGGTGATTGTGTAGCTCTGTATATGCATGACATTGCGTGACAAAGGACTCCAGATATTTAAAGGTGGGACACCACCTGGACTGGGACGGGAAAGGGCGGTAACCCCTATATTGATAAGGGAAGAGGCCGATTTGTCCAATTAACCGGAGACCTGAGAACCCCCCATAGGCATTCTATTCAGGGACAGAAGGGTTCCAGAGAGGGGGCCCACATCCCCAAGCATATAACAAGGTATAATCAGCATAGAGAGATACCTTTCAATGATAGAACACTCTAGCCAATGCCATTAATGCTAGTCAGAGTGACGGTCGCACCAGCAGGGGGACAATGGGCAAGGTGCGAAGAGGCGGGGAGATAGTGGGCAACCGGTCTATGCACCTGCCATAGGAGAGGAGGAGTAGGTGAGATATTAAGTGGTCCTTACCCTAGCCCTAGGGTCGTTATATCAGAACCTAACAGTGCTGTGAAGCGAGGGCCAATACCCAGCCTGGGCAGGAGGGTCCACAATAGGCCACTCACCAGAATCAAAACGCCTTGCAATTATCTAGGATAATATAAACCAGGCAGGGTCTGAAGGACTTCTTGCCTCTGCTACATCAGGTCGTTATAGTCTTTAATATTATGATCAGTACCCTCCCTGGCATAAAGCCTGTCTGGTCTGGGTGCACCAAGGATAATATACTTTATTAAGCCTTGTGCCCGAATTTTTGCTATATTGGACATTGAGTTTAGGAGGAAATGGAACTGGTATGAGTCGGGATGCAGAGGGGCCTTCCAGGCTTGGAATAATACAATAAGGGCCTCTCGCATGAATCAGGGAGGGAACCGCTTGGCGAGCGCATCGGAATACAGGCTAAGGAGATGGGGACCAGAGTCTCCACAGTTATCCCTATACCACGCCCTCCCAGCCCATCAAGTCCAGGTGGTCTTCACGGGGGGGCAATGATTGGATGGCCATTCCACCTCCTCCGCGAGAGCGGGCCATAAGACTCCAATGACTGTGCCGGGTGAGCTCCAAAGTGGAAGACTGTCAAGGAATCTGGAAATCTCGACGGAAGAGGCGGACAATATGGAGTGTAAAGAGGAGAAGAGTAAATTTTGTGAAAAACCATGTTCTATGGCCCGGGGTTCTGTGTTAGGGGCTCGTATGTCAAGGATAAGATGGACACGGATGAACAAACGGACGTTCCAGCCGCGAGAGCTATGCGCAACAGTTCCCTTTTTATCTACAGAATTCAAAGATGGACGATTCCTGGCTTGCAGGCGCTTGCTGGTGCGCTCCTCACTACAGCTAGAGGTTCCTCTGCGCTTGGCGCCACGTCTTTTTATTCCCGGAGTAGGTTCTCAGATTATTCACTTTTCTGCAGTCACCTAGGCTTGCAAGCGGTCAGCCTCTCCTCCTGCGCATTTACAAACTTCCTATGGCCAGGCTACACCGAATGAATGCTCCCGCACTGAGGACTGGTAACGAGTTCCCAGACTAGAAGGAGGATCAGGATGGGTTGAGTGATACATCCCAGAACTCGCCATGCAGCTGCCATTAACAGTACTTGACCGCTGGGATAGGAGCGGCGGGTGCAGGCGCTACATAGGCGGAAGTCGATGGGGGGCCTATAAGGAGACTGATAAGCAAGGCGGAATGAGCAGGGGGATGCATGCGCGGCAGGGGTGGCAATAGGATCACTTGATCAAAAATGATGCCAATTCATATCAGGGGAGACAAAAGGCCAGATCAATCCGAAAGAGAAGATTTGTGCAAGAGGAATAGATGAATATTCTCTCTCTTGGGATGTTTACTACGCCAAACATCGGCGAGGTCTAGAGAGAGTGAGCCAACTCATTCAGACGGGACCGAGCCTGTGTCTGGGGCGCTTGTGCCGATCCAGGGAGGATTAGGTACTGCATTGAAGTCACCACATGCAGAGGATCAGGCACTAGGAGGCATGAAGCAAGTGTACCGGAGATTAGGTGCGCAATACAGCTGGATCAAAGGGAGGTGGACATAGACGCACATATAGTGAAAGTAAGCCCCACAAGGGCAACAATGTTGACTACGTGACCGGCCAACGTGATCCGTTTGCTACCTGTGGACCTCTTATGGGAGAGCTTTTTTGGATTGGTATGGTACTCCCCTGGCGTTAGGACAGAGTAGGAGGAATGATACCTTAGCCACCCAGGCCCAGCTTCAGAGAGAGGACCTCTGACCCGTAAGGTGTGTCTTCTTGATACATCAATATGAGGGGATGACGCTAATGACGTTCTAAAATCCAGAGCCCTCTTGAATTTGGAGTTGCGTCCCCTCACATTCCAATCAATGACCAAGTGCAGGCATTTAGCGCGAAGAGGAAAGGGTGTGGGGAAGAGCACGTGAGCAACAAAGCATTATCCTTCATACCACAAAGACATAGACAGACAGACAACAGTGAGCCTAACAATATAACCAGAATTACGAACAATCCCAAGAATATAAACCCCTGTCTAAACACCTAAACAGAGTAGTGCAGACCTATACCCAAAAAACAACAAAGAATAGAACACGTGGTCCCTAAACTCAAGACCAAACTCACATTGTCCCGGGACCCCTCTAACCCTCAGCAGTATATATAAAACAGGAGGTACTTTAGGAGAGCATGTTGAAAGAGAGCAAAGGAGGGGATAAGGGAAGGTAATGTAGCGAGGGAGCGGTAGGAGAGGATAAGGGAGGGGAGGGGAGTAGGTACAAAGAAGGGGAAGGGGAGGAGAAAGAGAAATAAGTTGCCATATGTGGCGCACCAGGCCAAATTGACCAAAAAGAGATAGACATCAGTATGGGGCACCATAATACGAGGCGTGCAGCCCCAATGTAGAAGCATAATTCGAAAATTAGAGCAATGAGCTAGGACCCCTAAGCATCCATACAGGGACTAAAGCCAGCAGTGTCATAGATCATGGAAAAAGGATATATTGAGCCAGTCATCAGGAGGTGCGGGCTCTGCAGCGGGAGCCAGGCTGGAGCTGCATACAGCCAGTGAAGGCTTGGTGGGTAGTTGAAGAACGAGTCTAGTCTGGTGATCACATTCGGAGCTGGAAGGATACATCATCGGAGTATTTATACCCTTGTCACGGAGACGGGCACAGGACCTCAGTGATCTGTGCGCGTTGTTTACCTGACGGAGAACCCTCACCGAGAAATCAGGGTCGAAGGACACTCTGCGGTTGGCCATTAGCGGATTTCTCCCTGAGTACGGCAGCCCTGAGGCTAGGTAGTCCCTGTCCCTAAGTGCAGCAGCCGGGCCAGAAGGTCTGGACTTTGCCCTGGCCCCCCCCTGCCATAATCTCCATCGGTTCCAGGTCGACCTCTCCCCCATCCCCTTTTCTGTCCGCTCGCCAGTTTCTCCCCCCCCGCCGCTTCGGGTCCGTCCGGTGCCCCACAACCCCTTTCCCCCTCCCCCCTCCCCCATGTGTAACTCCCTCTCGGGAGGCGGGACCGATGGCCCTTTACACTGTGAAAGAAACGGGGACAAAGTTTGCAGGAGAAATTTGTTGAGGCCAATTTTCAAAAAAGCGACTAGCGGGTCAGAACCCTCCACGTTTTCGGGGAGGCCAACCACTCTGACGTTGTTCGATCGCAGGCGGTTTTTCGAGGATCGTACGGCTCGTCGATGATGCAGACATTTGGCGCTGAAAGCTCTCTTATCTGTGTCGGCACTAGGCCTCATACATCTTCCACCTCAGATAGTCTGCGCTCAGTTGGTGATTCGCTCTTTCAGCTGTATGGAATCATGTCTTAAAGAACAAAGTCATGTCGCAGCTCAATCCACTTGGTGAAAGTTTGATTGGCATCCGTAATGGCCGCCAGCACCTCTGCAACATTTGCGGTTCCGTTCAGTGGACGTCAGGAGGATCACAGCGCCCTATTCATAGCTGACCAGTTTTTCTGGGGGGGGGGGTGGCGGGCTTGGGAGCCTTCAAAAGAGGGAGGGAGAGAGGAGTTGGGGACCCCTGCGGGGCAGGGCGTGTGCGGGAGAATCTCCCCAACTTGTGGGAAGCGTTCGATGAATCTGGCGTAGAAACGGACTTGTTGATGTGAGCTTCCGGCAGCTCAGGGGTTCAAGGGGACTGGAAATGGAGGAATTTCATGGACGGGATTCATCCATCGTGGAAGGGCGGCGCAGACACCGGCGCTGCTTGAGCAATTTAGCCGTCTTCCTCGGTAACCATGGCGTTGGGGCAGGGGGGCCCAGGATTAAACAATCGAGGAGCCTAGCGTCAGTAATGAGCAGAAATAGAATCAGGGCCCACGTGGGAAATGCGCAGCCAACTGAAGGGTTAATAAAAAAACGAACCGGGCAGGGGGTCAGGAGTATGGAGACTCAGTGCGGGCTACAACTTGGGGTCCCCAGGTGAGAAGTGGGCAGCAGCAGGGGGAATTACTCCTGTACCTACTCCTGGCTGCAGTCCGGCAAGGGAGAGAGTTAAACCCTGCGCGCCAGGCCTCAGGAGCGCAGGGGAGGCCAGTAGGACTGCGCTCCGGCAGGTGCAGGGTGACTGGAGCGCTGCAGCGCATCTACAAGTGGGCGGCAGGCTCAGTATAGTCCAGAGGCGGGGGGGGTTTCCCTACACGACTCCGGTGTGCAGGCGATGTCGGGCGGCGTACGTCCCGGCGCGCGATGGGACACGTGGGAATGCAGGAGCTGGAGGGCGGGGGGGCCGCAAGGGAAGCCGGAGGGACCTGGCTATACGGCACCGGAGCGTGGAGGCAGGTACACGCGGGCACCGTGGGAGCAGGCTGGAGGGGCACAAGGGGAGATGGCCGCCTAGGGAGGGTGATGGGGGTGCCGGGACGGGAGCTCGCGGCGCACGTCGCTCTAGTTCGGCAATTCAGGCCCACGTGCACACATAAAGTAAAAAATTCCAGCCTCCCTCCATACCTTAGAGCTGGCCATTCCATCAACCCAGAGATGCCTGATGGTCAGAAAATTGGCAACACAAAGAAATAATTAAACAATGTTTTACTTTTCTAGCATCAAGTTCAAATGTTAGATCTAGAAAGGAACAAAGACACTAGGTCTTCCATTCATGGTTCACAGGAGAGGATGCTAAGAAAAATCATGGAAGTAAGACAGAAGGAATATAATGATCTGCCTACTTTAATCCATGTGATGGTCCAGAATCATGACAGTCACACATGCTTCTATTCCATTGTCCTAGAACCGTCCCAAGGTCCAATGGGTTGAAGAAAATGCTGAGATTGCCATGTAAGCTCAGGGCCTTCCTCGTGTCATCAAAAAGCCTTGAAAATGTATACTCATAGAAACAAATCCATCCCTTTCCCTATCTCTACTTCTCAGTCTTCTCTTTTTTTCCCCCAGATCCTCTCACGCTTCCTCCCCCCTTCTACTCATTCCTTGCTCAACGAGAGCCCAGCAATGGTGCACGCAATTCGAAAAACCACTGTACTTCACTAAAGTGCCGCACGCATGTAATATTTTGGACCCATAGGCATAAGACTTAAAATTTAACATCATATGTGTGCCTTCACAGCGTGAACACATGACATTAACAAAATTCCAGCCTCCTCCATTCCCTAGAGCGCCATTCCATCACAGAGGCTGCATGGATGGTCCAGAAAATTCGGCAACACAAACGAATAATAAAACAATGTTGGTTTTAGCATCAAGTCAATGTCTGTGATCCAGAAATGGAACAAGACATATGTCTTCAATTCCTGGTTCACAGGAGAGATTGCTAGGAAAAAGCCATGGACAACTAGACATGAAGGAATATAATGTATCTGACTACTGTTATCCATGAAATGGTCCAGACTCCCTGGGACAGTCAACATGCTTTTATTCCCAGACTTGATGCTAGAAAAACCAAACATTGTTTTATTATTTCTTTTGTGATGCCGAATTTTCTGGACCATCAGGCAGGCTCTGGTGATGGAATGGCCAGCTCTAAGGGGATGGAGGAGGCTGGAATTTTTTTAATGTCATGTATGCACGCTGTGAATGCTACACATATGATTTTAAATTTTAAGTCTTATGCCTGATGGTCCAAAATATTTACATGCTTGCGGCAACTTTAGTGGAAGTACAGTAGGTTTTTCGAATTCGCGTTGCACCATTTCTTGCTCTCGCTTTGAGCAAGGAATGAGTAATTTGTGCTCGGAGGAAGACAATTGGCAAGGCGTTTTGGATGACACGGAGGAAGGACCCTGAGCGGACATGGACAATCTCAGCATTTTCTTCACCCATTGGACCGTGGGACAAGTTCTAGGACAAATTCTTAATCTTTCTTGCTCCAGCGAGAGCAAAAAATGGTGCAACGCCAATAAGAAAAACCTACTGTACTCCACGCAAGTGGCGAAGTAGTAAATATTTCGGGACCATCAGGCATAGACTAAAAATTTAATAAGGTGTGTTAGCGTTCCAAGCGTGCCAGATGAAGTAAAAAATCCAGCCTCCTCCTAACCCATCAGAAGCGCCATTCCATCACCAGAGCTGCGCTGGTCCAAGAAATCCCCAAATGCACAAAAAATCAAAACAGTTTCATTTCTAGCATCGGTCTGTGATGCTGTATCCAGAAGACGGAAAAGAACATGTACTTCCATTCGCTGGTTCACCAGGACAGATGCCAGGAAAAAGCCATGGAAGTAGACTGCAAGGAATAAATGATCTGCCATACATTTAAATCCATGTGATGGTCCAGATCCCTGGACAGTCACACATGCTTTTTCTATTCCATGTCGGCTAGAAGATGTTCACAGGTCCAATGGTGAAGCACAAATCTGGAGAATTGTCCATGTTCCAGTCAGGGTTCCTTCTTCGGTCATCAAACACCTCCACTAGTCTTCCTCCTAGCAAATTATCTCATTCCTTGCTCAAATCGAGAGCAAGAATGTTCAGACCAATACAGAAAAACTCCTGCACTCCACTAAAGTGGCGCACTATGAAATATTTTGCGACCACAGGTTAGGAATAAAAATTTAAAATCATATGGTAGCATTCACAGCCGTGCAAACATAAGTTTTTAAAAGTATTTATTTGTGCAATTTTTGGAAAAATTTTTGAACAATTGCAAGAAACAACCAAAGAACAAGATTGTCGTTACTACTTCTTCCCCACAATACAGAATAATTGATAGATCCGGGGGTGGTAATGAACGGATCCTTATGGCTCCAAATATTGCTAAGGGTATACCGCGATAAGTGAAAGCAGATATTGTAACCAGACATCTTGATACAACACAAATAACTATTGACACATAGACAATCAGTCAACAAACACACCACACAGCCGCTCAGGTCTCCGTCATCCATGGAGAGGAGTATATCTCACAAGGGATCATAGGGCGTATGGGAGTCTCGCACCATCTGCGACCAGATGCGGGCAAACTTCTGGGACACTTCATGTGGAATACAGGGAACGGTGGTTTTAGTGAGGAATGACGTGGTTAATAAGTTAATATCCATCTTTAATGGAGGGGGTCCTGGTCCTTCCAGGTCATCACCACAACTTTTCGGGCGTGTTATACAAACCTAAAGGAAATTTTGTCATCGTGGACCATTGTGACTTCATTTATGATACCGAGGAGACACACAGAGGGAAGGAGACAGTAATGTGGGAACTCAAAAGTGTACATTTAGGGGAACTCCAGCACTTCGGACCAGAAGACAAGAACCTAGGGCAGGACCGACACAAATGCAGGAAGGATCAGACTCAGCCTGACAGCGAAAGCAAAGATCATTGGGGCACTCAATACGGAATAGTCTAGCAGGGGTGAAATATACTCGCTGGAGGAATTTAGATTGGGATCAGGAAGTCCCTCGCACTCACTACCGATGTGAAGTAGGACAGTTCGACCTCCCTCCAGTTAATTCATCCGACAGGGCGAGGATATTCCTGTCTCCAGCGGTTCACTAGAGGCTCTATCAAACGGTCTGGACTTTTGCTCTTTTAGGGAGAGAGCAATAGCACTGGTGAGTGGCTTAGGGAGGTCCGGGGGGGGTACTCATCAGAGTCTATAGTTTGGAGAATTTCCCTGTTTCAGGCCGAAGGAGCGAAGGGGCTAGTGAATGGTGTCGCAATTGAGTGTAAGGGAGCGGCCGTATTGGGTACAGATGTCTCTCCCTTATCTATTAAAGCTGAGTTAAGTACTGCTCGGGGAGAAGAAGGGCCCTTTGGGGCATACAAATTTCAACCCGCCGGCCCCCCACATTGCCAGCCAGGGAGGGACGAGGACAGTGAGGAGAAAGAGGAAGAGTGAGAGAGCACGGTGGCACAAGGAGTCCTAGGCGAGAGAGGGGGGGGGCTGTTTAGCTATAACCAGGATGTGACATACGACAGCCACACCGCTACCGACGTAGGGGGAGTGGGGTATCAGATGGGGGCGATATATAACTGTACAAGCAAGTTTGTAAGGGCCTCGTAGGAACCGACACAGGGCACCAGCCAGTGCAGTAGTTAAGCTGATACCCATGTCTATTATCTATCCACCACTGGGCATATATAGCGGGAAGCCAGGTCATAAAGATACAGATTGGGGCTGCAGCCAGTACACCCCTAGACTGGGAGCCTGAAGCCAGCGCTAGACTTGAAATCGCGGCGCTACTCTGCAGTAGATCAGTAGAGGACCGCGAATGCCGGTCTAAGCGTTTGAACAGGCTCTTGGCGTAGTTATAGGACAAGCATGAAAAAGGTTTATAGAAATTTGGGGGGGAGGCGGAAGGATCATTTTGACGTATATTAATACGCCCGTATAGACAAGGGCGAGAGGGACCAGGCTCTGTAGGCGCGGATTCCGTTGCAGTATCAGGGGGAGTGGTGTGGTGATTGTGTAGCTCTGTATATGCATGACATTGCGTGACAAAGGACTCCAGATATTTAAAGGTGGGACACCACCTGGACTGGGACGGGAAAGGGCGGTAACCCCTATATTGATAAGGGAAGAGGCCGATTTGTCCAATTAACCGGAGACCTGAGAACCCCCCATAGGCATTCTATTCAGGGACAGAAGGGTTCCAGAGAGGGGGCCCACATCCCCAAGCATATAACAAGGTATAATCAGCATAGAGAGATACCTTTCAATGATAGAACACTCTAGCCAATGCCATTAATGCTAGTCAGAGTGACGGTCGCACCAGCAGGGGGACAATGGGCAAGGTGCGAAGAGGCGGGGAGATAGTGGGCAACCGGTCTATGCACCTGCCATAGGAGAGGAGGAGTAGGTGAGATATTAAGTGGTCCTTACCCTAGCCCTAGGGTCGTTATATCAGAACCTAACAGTGCTGTGAAGCGAGGGCCAATACCCAGCCTGGGCAGGAGGGTCCACAATAGGCCACTCACCAGAATCAAAACGCCTTGCAATTATCTAGGATAATATAAACCAGGCAGGGTCTGAAGGACTTCTTGCCTCTGCTACATCAGGTCGTTATAGTCTTTAATATTATGATCAGTACCCTCCCTGGCATAAAGCCTGTCTGGTCTGGGTGCACCAAGGATAATATACTTTATTAAGCCTTGTGCCCGAATTTTTGCTATATTGGACATTGAGTTTAGGAGGAAATGGAACTGGTATGAGTCGGGATGCAGAGGGGCCTTCCAGGCTTGGAATAATACAATAAGGGCCTCTCGCATGAATCAGGGAGGGAACCGCTTGGCGAGCGCATCGGAATACAGGCTAAGGAGATGGGGACCAGAGTCTCCACAGTTATCCCTATACCACGCCCTCCCAGCCCATCAAGTCCAGGTGGTCTTCACGGGGGGGCAATGATTGGATGGCCATTCCACCTCCTCCGCGAGAGCGGGCCATAAGACTCCAATGACTGTGCCGGGTGAGCTCCAAAGTGGAAGACTGTCAAGGAATCTGGAAATCTCGACGGAAGAGGCGGACAATATGGAGTGTAAAGAGGAGAAGAGTAAATTTTGTGAAAAACCATGTTCTATGGCCCGGGGTTCTGGTTAAGGGGCTCACGTACTGTCAAGGATAAGATGGACACGGAGAGCACAACGGACGTTCCAGCGCCGCGAGAGCTATCCAACAGTCTCCCTTTTATCCACGAATTCAAAGATGGACGCTTCCTGGCTTGCAGCGCTTGCTGGTGGCTCCTTCACTACAGCTAGATGGGTTCCTCTGCGCTTGGCCACGTCTTTTTATCTCCCGGAGTAGGTTCTCTAGATATTACTTTCTGCAGTCACCTAGTTGCAAGGGCTCAGCCTCTCCTCCTGCGCATGTTAATACTTCCTATGGCCGAGCTATCACCGACATGAATGCTCCCCGCACTGAGGACTGTACGAGTCCCAGACTAGAAGAGGCATCGGCATGGGTTGGAGTGATACATCCCAGAACTCGCCAGCGCTGCCATTAACAGTTACTTGGACGCTGGGGATAGGAGCCGGCCGGGTGCAGGGACTACAATAGGGAAGTCGTGGGGGGCCTATAAGGAGGACCTGATAAGCAAGCGGAAATGGGCAGGGATGCACATGGCGGAGCAAGGAGGGCAATAGGATCTTGATCAAACATGTGCCAATATATCAGGGGAGACAAATGGCCAGATCAATCCGAAGAGAAGTATTGTGCACAGAGGAATAGATGAATATTCTCTCTCTTGAGGATGTTACTACGCCAACAACATCGGCGAGGGTCTAGAGAAGACGTGAGCAACTCATTCAGACGGGACCGAGCCTGTGTCTGGAGCGCTTGGCCGATCAGGGAGGATTAGGTATGCATTGAAGTCACCACATGCAGGAGGATCGGCACTAGGGAGCATGAAGCAAGTGTACCGGAGATTGGATGCCAATACAGCTGGATCAAAGGGAGGTGGACATAGACGCCACATATAGTGAAAGTAAAGCCCCACAAGCCAACAGATGTTGACTACCGTAACCGGCCAAGTGATCCCGTTCTACCTGTAGACCTTATGGGAGAGCTTTTTGGATATGGTATGGTCTCCCCTGGCGTAGACAGAGTAGGAGGAATGATAACTTAGCCACCCAGGCCCAGCCTTAGAGAGAGGACCTTCTGACCCGTAAGGTGTGTCTTCTTGGATAATCACAATGATGAGGGGCATGACGCTAATGACGTTCTAACAATCCAGAGCCTCTTGAATTTGGAGTTGCGTCACCCTCAATTCCAACATTACCAAGTGCAGGCCATCTTAGCGGAAGAGGAAAGGGTGTGGGGAAGGAGACGTGAGCAACCAAGCATTATCTGTCATACCATCAAAGACATAGACAGACAGACAACAGTGAGCACTAACAAATATAACCAGAATTACGTAACAATCCCAAGAATATAAACCCCCTGTTAAACCCCTAAACAGCAGTAGTGCAGACCTATACCCAAAAACAATCAAAAGAATAGAACAGTGTCCCTAACCAAGACCAAACTACACCATTGTCCCGGGACCCCTCAACCCTCACAGTATATATAAACAGGAGGTATTTAGGAGATTGCCATGTTAAAGAGAAGCAAAGGAGGGGAATAAGGGAAGCGTATATTGTAGGAGGGAGCGGTGGAGAGGATAAGGGAGGGGAGGGGAGTAGGTACAAAAGAAGGGAAGGGGAGGAGAAAGAGAAATAAGTTGCCATATGTGGCGCACCAGGCCAAATTGACCAAAAGAGCATAGAACATCGTTATGCGGGCACATATACGAGGCGTGCAGCCCCAATGTAGAGCATAATTGAAAATTAGAGCAATGAGTCTAGGACCATAAGCATCCAATACAGGGACTAAAGTCCCAGCAGTGTCATAGCTCACGGATAAAAGGATATATTGAGCCAGTCACTCAGGAGGTGCGGGCTGCAGCGGGAGCCCGGCTGGAGCTTGCATACAGACCAGTGAAGCTTAGGTTGGGATAGTTGAGAACTGCGAGTCTAGTCGTTGATCCACATTCGGAGCTTGGAAGGATACATCATCGGGAGTATTTATACCCTTGTAACGGAGACGGGCAAGGACCTCAGTGACTCGTGCGCGTGTTTAACTGACGGAGACCCCCCCTACCACCGAGAAATCAGGGTGAAGGACACTCTGCGTGTTGGCATAGCGGATTTCTCCCTTGGTACGGCAGCCCTGAGGCTAGTAGTCCCTGTCCCTAAAGTGCAGCAGCCGGGCCGAAGGTGGACCCGGCCTCTCCCCCCCCTGCCATTATCTCACTGCGGTCTCCCACGCCTGACCCCTCCCCCATCCCCCTTTCTGCTCCCGCTGCCCCGTATCTCCCCCAAATCCGTCCGCTTCAGCGGCACGACCCCTGGTGTCCCCCCCAACCCCCCCATCCCCCCCTCCCTCCATGTTGCCTTTTCTCCTCGGGACCGAGGACCGATGGCCCTTTACACGGTGAAAGAAACGGGGAAAAGGTTCATGCAGGAAGAAATTTTGAGCCAATTTTCAAAAAAGGCGACTAGCGGTCAGAACCCTCCACGTTTTCGGGGAGGCAACCACTCTGACGTTGTTCCGATGCAGGCGCGTTTTCGAGGATCGTCACGGCTCGTCGATGGCATGCAGACATTTGGCGCTGAAACCTACTCTTATCTGTGTCGGCACGGCCTCATACATCTTCCACCTCAGATATCTTGCGCTCAGTTTGGTGATTCGCTCTTTCAGCTGTATGGAATATGTCTTAAAGAACAAGTCCTGTCGCAGCTCAATCACCTTGGGAACAGTTTGGATTGGATCCGTAATGGCCGCCAGCACCTCTGCAATTTGCGGTCCGTTCATGGCCAAGTCAGGGGATCACAGCGCCCTCTTCATAGATACCAAGCTGTTCTGGGGGGGGGGGGGTGGCGGGCTTGGGAGCCTTCAAAAGAGGGAGGGAGAGAGGAGTTTGGGGACCCATGAGAGGTGACAGGGCTGGTGCGGGAGAATCTCCCAACTTTGGGCAGCGTTCGATGAATCTGGCGAGAAAGGATTGTGATGGAGCTTCTGCAGCTCAGGGGTTCAAGGGGACTGGAAATGGAGGAATCTTCATGGACGGGATTCACATCGTGGAGGCGCAGGGCAGACACCGCGCTGCTTGAGCAATTTAGCCGTCTTCCTCGCGTACCATGGCGTGCGGGCAGAGGGGGCCCAGGATTAAACAATCGAGGAGCCTAGCGTCAGTAATGAGCAGAAATAGAATCAGGGCCCACGTGGGAAATGGCGCCACTGAAAGGGTTAATAAAAACAACGAACCGGCAGGGGGTCATGGAGTATGGAGACTCAGTGCGTGGGCTACACAACTTGGGGTCCCCAAGGTGAAGAAGTGGGCAGCAGCAGGGGGGAATTACTTATACCTTACTCCTGATGCAGTCCGGCAAGGGAGAGTGTTAAACCCTGCGCGCCAGGCCTCAGGCAGCGCAGGGGAGCCAGTAGGACTGTCGCTCCGGCAGGTGCAGGGTGACTGGAGCGCTGCAGCGCCATCCTACAAGTGGGTCGGGGCTCAGTATGTCCAGAGGCGGGGGGGTTTCCCTACACCGATCCGGTGTGCAGACGCGATGTCGGGCGGCGTACGGTCCCGCCGCGCGATGGCACGTGGCAGAGCGCAGGAAGCTGGAGGGCGGGGGGCCGCAAGGAGCCGGAGGACCTGTGATCGGCACCGGAGCGTGAAGGCAGGTACCACGCGGGCACCGTGGGAGCAGGTGGAGGGGCACAAAAAAAGGTGGAGGATGACGCCTGGGAGGGTGATGGGGCGTCCGGGTAACGGGAGCTTCCGCGGCGCACGTCCCCTAGTTCGGCATTCAGGCCACGTGCACACATAAAGTTAAAAAAATTCCAGCCTCCCTCCATACCTTAGAGCTGGCCATCCATCACCCAGAGCATGCCTGATGGTCCAGAAAGATTGGCAACACAAAGAAATAATTAAACCAATGTTTTACTTTTCTAGCATCAAGTCAAATGTTAGATCTAGAAAGAACAAGACACATAGTTCCATTCTGGTTCACAGTGAGAGAGAGCTAAGAAAAAGTCACTGGAAGTAAGACAGGAAGGAATATAGTATCTGCTACCTTTAATCCATGTGATGGTCCAGAATCCATGACAGTCACACATGCTTCTATTCCAGATTCTGGACCATTTCATGGATTACAGGTAGGCAGATACATTATATTCCTTCATGTCTACTTCCATGGCTTTTTCCTAGCATCTCTCCTGTGAAGCAGGAATGGAAGACATATGTCTTGTTCCATTTCTGGATCATAACATTGTACCAAGACATGTCAGACTGTCAGGGATTCTGGACCATTTCATGGATTACAGGTAGGCAGATACATTATATTCCTTCATGTCTACTTCCATGGCTTTTTCCTAGCATCTCTCCTGTGAACAAGGAATGGAAGACATATGTCTTGTTCCATTTCTGGATCATAACATTTGACTTGATGCTAAAAAAAACAAACATTGTTTTATTATTTCTTTTGTGTTGCCGAATTTTCTGGACCATCATGCAGGCTCTGAAGATGGGATGGCCAGCTCTAAGGGGATGGAGGAGGCTGGATTTTTTTTTACGTCATGTGTGCACGCTGTGAATGCTACACATATGATTTAAAATTTTTAGTCCTAAGCTTGATGGTCCAAAATATTTACATGCTTGCGGCCACTTTAGTGGAAGTACAGTAGGTTTTTTGTATTGGCCTTGCACTATTTCTTGCTCTCGATGCTAGAAAAACCAAACATTGTTTTATTATTTCTTTTGTGTTGCCAAATTTTCTGGACCATTATGCAGGCTGTGGTGATGGAATGGCCAGCTCTAAGGGGATGGAGGAGGCTGGAATTTTTTTAACTTCATGTGTGCACGCTGTGAATGCTACACATATGATTTAAAATTTTTAGTCCTAAGCCTGATGGTCCAAAATATTTACATACTTGCGGCCACTTCAGCGGAACTACAGTAGGTTTTTCGTATAGGCGTTGAACCATTTCTTGCTCTCGCTTTGAGCAAGGAAGGAGTAATTTCTGTTAGGATGAAGAAAATTGGTGACGCGTTTTGGATGACACGGAGGAAGTTAGGATGAAGAAAATTGGTGACGCGTTTTGGATGACACGGAGGAAGAACTCTGAGCAAACATGGACATTATCATGATTTTCTACACCCATTGGACCTTGGGACAAAGCAGAACATGTCAGATTCATGTGTAGCTGATGTCTGTGTCTCTCACCTGTATATTAGGAGGATGCAGCATGTCAGCAGATGCAGCACTCACACTAGCCATGCTTTACTATACATTACACACAGCAGAGGGAGGAGAGGGGAGGGGGAACAGGAGTGACATCACTGCCTCTGACCATGTGACCAGCCTCATTTACATAATAAAGAAAAGATGATTTTACAATGATTAATGTATGAATTCACTAGATAAAGGCTGGGATGGGATCCTTGTGATCTGCTCCAACAGGTAGTAGTGACAGGACAAGTGACACAGACCTGATGACAGGTGTCCTTTAAGCCAAGATTTTGGCTTTAGAAACTTATAAAATATAATATAATAAACACATACATACGTGTGTCATTACCTTTAAATTCACAGTACACACATTTTAAAGGAAGAAAGCACCTTTGAAGCTTCACAGTTTGTGAACAAAATATTAAATAATCTTCTTAAAATACAATACTCACCTTCAGTTCTGTATCTTGAACCTCCAATTCAGATTTATACACATCTGGATCAAAGGGACCACTAGTTATCCTCATGGGGCCATTAGACATCAAGAGAACTGTGAACTTGAACTGTGCAACATACTCTCCTGTGTACAGACAAAATCATCACAATGAGCTCATTGCATCAAGTAAAATACCGGTTCAAAACACATTATGCTACAGCATGTGTATACATTTAGGAAGCCATTAGAGTACAAATTCTCACCTTCCTTTTCATACAGTACATTGAAAGGCTGGAGAAGCTCATGCTTGGCGCATTCCACTACACCCATTCTAGCCTTTTTCTCATCTTCAAAGGCCCTACAAACAATGAATAGAATGAAAGCAATTTTACGGGCACTGCCATTTTATAGTTGTATGCAAATACCACATGCAGAGATTCAGTACCTAAGCAAGGACAAGCACCTACCTGAGAGTGAATGGCATGGTACCAAAACGTCTCTCGACTTCACTGAAAAAGGCACGTGAGGTTTTCATTTTTAGACCATACTGCTTTGTTGGGTCCCTTTTGTAAATTGTTGTTCTCTGGCCAGCATCCTTTGCCTAATTTACATAGAAAAAAAAATAAATAAAAATTGCAAATATACCAGTGCTTTAATGAGTGTGCAATTATGTACTCACCTTTCCCTCTCCAGTGCTGATAAGAACATCAACGGCATAGACCTCATGGACCTCAAATTCTGCCTTTTCATGGTCCTTCCTGAAAGGAAAGACAGCCATTAGTGCAGTATGAAATAGGACCTAGGCCAATTAAGTTTACACATATGTATAGACCACTCAAACTGAGCCTGCTTGTGTAGTGGTATAACTAAAGCTGAACATGGACTCCTTATCCTGCAGACAGGTTCATACAAATCAAAATGTGTACCGCTAATCTATTATCTAAAAAGGGGTTGCCTGGTGCTTTTAAAGGTTGAATACTACTTTAACGCCTGGCCAACCACTTTAAGGTAAAGTAAAAATAGCTGTAAAATAATTCAAGTAAACAACAGGTTCTGCTGCTTGTGTGTTTGCATATGCCGAGCAGTCAAATAGTCGGTGGTTTACTAATAAAACCTGCCTGCAGTCTCAGGTCACAAACAGACCTGTGTCACAGTAGAAAAGACATCCGATCTGTACTGAGCTGCGCTCGGGAAGCCGGCTCGTACGCAGGGCCGTGAAAACCATGTCAGAGTGTGAGGTGATTTTGTCCTTGTGCAGGGAACATTGGTATTAATTCGACAGACGTGCGTCATTGTCCATCAGAGGAGTTCATCTTAAATTGACACAATTAAGTGTTTTATATTAATATACCTATTTAATACCTTAACAAACGCATTGCGTGTAGTAAACACAAGTTTTAACAGCTGTTTAATTGGGCAAATCTCTCTTCAGCTGTTGCAATGCGTTTTTAAACGTAACATGTGACCGCAGCCTCAACTCTGACTGGTATTTCTACATCTGTATACAACAAATATCTGAAAACAGAACATACTTTTGCTGGTCAGTTGGGTTCTGAATAATGGTCTTCTCTCCATCAATAACATGCTGCTTTAACTGATGAGAAAGCATCCCTGTGTGGAGGGGGGAAAACATTTTTTACATTTTATAGAAAACTGTAAATTTATGCAGCTGCATCATAGTCCAATAATACTTGACATATCATAGGAAACAATCAAATAACATAAGAACATTCATATGGAACAATACAAGTGGGTGCCCTGCTCGCTAGAGCTTACGTTCTATCGGCTATTAAAAGGGACGCAAATGGGCGGCACAGAGCTACTTGGGCTGTATGAAGAGGGCTCATAGGGTGAGCCATCGTCACACAAAGGTGGGATTTACTGTATATTGCAGCAAACACCCACCACTAAACCCCATAATCGCCAGGGACGCCAATTAAAAGACGGTGGTGCATGGGTGCCGCCATCTTTGTTGATATGGCCGCTCCCATTATAAGCCAAGGGTGGGGAATGCATTGGTCCCAGCCTCACAATTAGCCCCCTTTAATAGCCAGTCAGCCCCACCCCCCTTCAGTAGAAGCTCCTCTTCTGTCTTCACTGCGCTGTAACAGATGGCAGAGACGCGGTCATGCGCTCTTCCAGTGCATACTATGAAGTCATGAGCGGCCGTTTCTGCAGGCTGTTACAGCAGACAGAAGAGGAGCCTTGGTAACGGGAGTATCGCAGAAAGACGCGCCGAGCATTGGGGGGCGCCAAAAGGAGTCTACGCAAGTTCATTTTTATATTGACTCATGTATAAGCCGAGGTAAAGTTTTTCAGCACTTTATTGTATATACGGTATCCATCAATTATAAAGAGTCACAATATCAATTGTTTTTGGAAGAAAATTACCTTCAATGGGTACACAGTTAAATGATGGGGAAATCTTGTTCCATGCTTCAGTCACCTGTGTGTTCTAAAAATGAAAAACCATGTAAGGATTAGACTTTGCATTAAAAAAATGCATTAAAAAAAATGCATTAACACAGTGGGCCAGAGGTATTAATGCTGTTTTGTGCCAGAACAATCCGATTGATTGTTAATTTTGGAAGATAACAGCTGCATATCTATGTGTAGACAAAATTTACACCATTAGTTACCTGGTTTAACTTCCAAAGTATCTGTAACTGAGCACCACGCTAGATTATATAGATTTAACCTGTTTATGCTCCATGACATACTGTTACAGCATAGGGATTGACAGAATGCTCCATGCTTTAATAGTACAGTATTTTTCGGACTAAGGCGCACCATCAATAAATGCCTGCTAAAACATCTAGGACCTGATTATAAGGATGAATGACCAGCAGGTGGAAGGCCTGTGCACAGTTCAAGGCAGCTGTTGTGTGGTTCATACATAAGGCGCACTGGAGTATAAGTAGTCCGAAAAATACGGTACTTTATGGTCAAAGTGGCCATGGTATTTAAATGCCTGCAGGGAGATTCCCTACCCCATCAAAAAACAAGCTCTCAACCAGTCCTATAGACCAAAAATGTAAAGTGTTATTCCACTTGGAAAATGGTGATGCAAAAGGATAGATTCTCTCTTCCCCCAGCAAAATAGGATTTAGTGTTCAAAATTATTAAAACTGTGGGTTTCCTCCCACAATTCAAAACATACTGGTAGGTTGATTAGATTGTGAGCCCCATGGGGACAGGGATCGATTTGGCAAGCCATTTGCAGTGCTGCGTAATCTGTAGGGGCTATATAAAGAATTATTGCTAAAACTTAATTAAAAAATATAGAAATTTGGTATCACAATTTGTTAAATTTCTGGGATGTGTAAACAGCTGTGTTAACATTTTAACAGCTGCTTAAATCTCCAGAAAGAACGGATTCAAAGCAGCCAACAGCGTGATAAACAAGCAAAAATGCATTCTTTCCAATGGGTTTAAAAACATGTGACCGCAAAGTGTGTACAAAAGAATGCTCTGAGCCTTTAACTGAAAAAATGACTGCCTCCTTAAGAGGTTAACTACTGTTCTCACCTGGTTTCCTGGCTTTACAAGACGTAGAGCTGCCTCTGCACACAAGTGTGCGGCCTTGATTACATCTGCTTTGCGACCAGTGACTGGTGAATCCTGAAAAGACAAAGAAAGTTCAGACTAAGGCTACATTCACTTGACCGTATGGGGAACGTATATATGGCCGACGTATATAACTCCCCCGTAGACGCATGGCACCGTACCGTAGCCGGGGAAAGATAGGACATGTACTATCTTTCCCCGGAATACAGCACCGTGTGCCATACATCATTATGAAGAGGGGCGCTCACCCCCTCCTCCTCCTCTCCCAAGCACCGTGTGCCCAAACTATACACAGACTATTCATGACATCCTCAGGCCATGTCATAAATAGATGATCGATGTGGGTCCCACTACTGGAACCCGCACATATCTTGGGGACGGAGGCCCTCTGACCTCCTTCCTGCAGCCAGACTGAATAGAGCCTGTGCCACGCATGCCTGGAATGGCCTCTATTTAGCCAAGCTGCAAAAAGGAGCTCAGTAGAGCGCCCGTTCCCAAGATGGGGGTCTCACCGGCACCTATCTATTGATGACATATAATGTGGATATTTCATATATAGTTAAGATAGTTAAGATTTTACGTCAGGAGAGGAGAATTGGTTGGTCTTACCTTGGTGGCACCAACAGCAAAGCTGTGTGCAACATTTGCAATGAAACCATCTACATGGACTCCAAGGTCTCTGAAACAAAGAAGGTACAACACAATTTGATATCAAGACTGCAATGTAGTCATAACTACTAGATTTGTTCCATTTCTCTATAGATATGTCTATCATTGTAAATACTTGCATGAGATAAAAATGTAGCTTGGTTCCACCAGCAAGAATACCTGGTCAGCAGTAATAATTATGAGAGAGTGGACGCAATTTTTTTTTTTTTACTACTTTTGAAAGGGGACACTGTAACCAGATTTTACCCCATTAAACTACCAGAAACCTCAGGTAGAGTATGAAATATCCATTCTATTCCCTTTAAGCTTCATCCAGTGGGTGGAATTATCTGTGATTCATGGCATTCTTTGTATAAGTGTGCAAACAGGAATAACTCAAACATTGAGTAGGACCCTAAACAAGCTCACAACCTAATGAGTAGAAATTAAAAAAAAAAAAAAAAGGTTTCAGAAAAGATACTTTCTGTATGTGCTCAGCTTTTTCTTCTCTACAATATACTGCCACTTTAGCTCCTTCCTAGGCGAAATAGATAACAAGAAGTGGGCAATGGAGCCAGATAACAGGTTGCGGATTGCACGCTATAGATTTTCAGTGGGTGACCCCAAAGCTTTTGTCATTGTGCATTTATGGCAAAGGCTTTAGGAAGCTGCTTGAGTGACCAGGCAGCCTAATGTTGGGTCCACCTGGAAAGAAGCTGAATTTATCACTTATATCTTGTACCCGTGTGAAGATAATTTCTCATAAATATAGTGATATGGTCCCTTAGATACAACTACCTCTGCTGGAGTGATTGCACAAATAAACAAAAGGTTTTTGGATATGAAATGTCCGTGAGTTACTGCCAAGTCCCACAGCCGTCCCGTAGTAATGAACGCTGAAGCCACGGGGTCAGACAGGGCTCAATAGCGCATGTTTGGCCATTGCTGCCAAAACGTGAGGTGGTCGTATCAGAGGAAGCTATCTCGTTTCTAAGGGACAACATGGCCACATTTATGAGAAATTATCTTCACACAGGAATATTTTGGGAATACCCCTTTGATGGGAATACACCGCTGGACATCTGCTGCTTCCATGCATACCGTAGATCACGTAAAAAAAAAAAATCATCTGGGAGGACTGAAAGACTGCTGCATTAAAGGAAACCAAGCATGAAGAATCAGAAGTAGATGTAATGGTAGATGCCTTCTGTCTGCCTCTGCCCTAATCTGTAATTTAATAATCCTGGACCTTATTTGTTAAAAACTTTATTTTAGTAATATGTAAACTAACTGCAGAGGCTACTGGGGCGTGTAGTAGGCTGGCCGGGCACTGGGAGCCAATGCTAGTACACTACCCAGTAGGCTCTGCATTTAATTTACATATTGATAAAACAATGTTTTTAACAAGTTATGTTACATTCCATGATTATTAAATTGCAGATTAGGGCAGAGGCAGGCAGGAGGAATTTACCATCGTATCTACTTCTGCTCGTAGATTTCTCATGGTAGGTTTCCTTTAATATGTTTGTCAAGTCACCACTTACACCCTTGCATGGTGCTTCCTTAGTCAGCCGCTCTCTAAGGAATCATAGTGGTAAAGACGCTGGCAGTATTAGAGAATTCATCTGATGAATACTTACATCTTAACTAGATCACCGTTTTTCAGGAGGTAATCTTGGTCGCTCTTCAGAGGCGAGAAGTGACACACAGTGTTATTAACAGATATACTTGTTGGAAAGGCAATACCTGAAATTAAGAAAATAGAATGCTCAAGAAGATTTATTTAGGAACCACCATCTCAAATGTGTCAACAAACGGGATGCAGAAAAGCTTATAGCAGAAATCTGCATAGACCAAAGGGCAGCAACTAGTATAATTCAACTGGACACATTCATCCATCCTTATCAGGAACACTCCACTTCACACGCAAGCCCTAAAACTAAATCTACAGATATATAGCCTCTGACCTTTCTTCATGTCTTTCTCTTTTTTGAAAATCTTGCCAGTTTCTTCCATGATCATGGCATCTCCTTTCTCACACAGGCTGAGGATAGACGTGTCTGCAGTGGCTGCCTCCACGAGTGCACGCAGGACCTCTAGAAAAGTCCAGAAGCAAAACTCATCAGTTCATCCTTTAACATGAGGGAGCTACATTGACTTTGTTGTGTATTCTGGTTTTCACATTGCAGACTCCAAGCAGAGTACAGAAGGAGTCATTTCAAGGAGAGGATAATACTGTATATATGGGGTAATTATTCAAAACTTTTTTTTATAGCAGGTAAAGAAATGAAAGGAGATTGCAAGCATTTCCAGGCAAGGTCCTAAGTCCTCCTGTTTTACGATATTACAACAGGTAAATCACCTCACTGAGAACTTCAAATTGGTTGAATAAATTTTGGAATTGAAATGTTTACCTGAATCACTCATTTGATTTTAATGGACTCCATCAAGGTCCTTACAGCAAGTATAGTACCATAAATTACAATATTCTCCAAAAGCTTTATGGAACACAATGAGTTTACAAGCAACTAACGGGTCTTAAAGAAAATCTACCATCAAGATCAAGCACGACAAACCAGGCACAGCTACTGCGGTACTCTTCATATATTTGTTATCCATGGCCTCCTTAAAGAGGACCTACCACCACGATTCTACCTATAAAGGTGGATGAATGGGACGTAAGGATAGCCCTTTTTGGGCTAATCCTTACGTCCCGGCTATCCTTTTGTAAACTTTAATCAGTTGATATGCTAATTTATTTAAGCGGCTACTGGGGCGTGGAGTAGCCGGACGAGGGCGCGCAGCTACGAGGTGCTGCGCGTCGAAGATTACATGGTAGGCGGAGGAACAAGGCTACTGGGGCATGGAGTAGTCGCGACTAGTAGCCTCATGTCCGGCTACTCCACGCCCCAGTAGCCGCTTAAATAAATTAGCATATCAACTGATTAAAGTTTACAAAAGGATAGCCGGGACGTAAGGATTAGCCCAAAAAGGGCTATCCTTACGTCCCATTCATCCACCTACCACCCATTCTACCTTTATAGGTAGAACCGTGGTGGTAGGTCCCCTTTAAATTAACTTTTAAAATTATGATAAAGAGCCCGAGGGGCCAACGTATCTCCTCTGTGATCTGGCTCTACAGACCAACACAGTTTAACAGCCTGTAAGTCAGACCAAGAGGAACTAGGAGCAGACTCATTATCATAATTTTAAAAGTTGATTTCAGACAGAAGTAGGTCATGGATAACAAATTTAAGAAGATTACCACAGTCACCGTGTCTGGATATATGAGTAAGTGTCCCTGATTTATGATCCTGGTCTTTGTGGCCGATTTCCTTTAAGGATTTTTTTTTTTAAGGCAGACATTTGACATCCTCCAGGTTGTGGGAAGGCTATTCCACATGGTGTTCCATATGCACCAACCAGCTTGTGATCCATCCATGGGGTGAGCCTGGTGCTGCAGTTCACATCCTGCAACTCAAAGGAGTAAAGCCAGCATTACCAGTTAAAATCGCAGTACAACCCCTTTAATTACAAATTTGGCTTACCGCAGATATTTTATGGGTGTGGTGAATTGAGAACTCAAAGATAGATGCTTTATGTGTGTGTTTAGCACCTCCTGGAGATTAAAGCACATTCAGACATGTTTCATGAAAAGCAAATTTAGAATCTAGGACACCTGTCATCGGAGCCTCTTTATGTCTGTTTTGCAAATCAGATAGAACAAGGCATCCCAAAGGATAGGGAATTGATTTTACCAAAGAGGAAGCCATGAACCTAACCCTGCATGCTTGGTTCAGCTAAACATCTTCAATGGGACAGAGGATTGCACATGTGCCAATAGCTCATCTCCCAGGGGTATAAAGCATCAGGAACCCAGTCATGAGCAAACTTTACATATATCAATAGTACATGCAAACAAAAAAGCTTTCTATTTATCATCAAGTAATTATTTTTTTTTTTTACTTCTGAGGTGATTTTTCTCCTGGCCTCTAAATTGTTTTTGTTAATCTTTACCATGACATGGAACGGAAAATTAGAAATGTAAATTATACTTATCCTGCTCTGCTTCCACATCACTCCGATACCTGCACCCGACTGGAATTTCCAGTGGGCTAACAGGACCCACTTCTTCCAATAAGTGGCCTCCTTGGACCAGGGGACTCATTTAAAGGAAATAAACAATTCAAATCAAGCATGGTAAACAAGGGGTTCTTGCTCATAGATCCAAGCACAATGACTGTGGTAATCTTATATTTGTTATCCATGGCCTCCTTCCTTCCAAAACCAAACTTTTAAAGTTATGCTAATGAGTCTTCGGACTCTGTGCTGTATTTTCACAGTCTGTTACAGTGTACAAGGAGCACTGCGTGCTGAAACTTCTGCTGTTGTGAGATTACTTCATGGAGGGGGAGACATCAACACCCTGTGAAGCTACACTACAGAGGGTTTCTTTTAATACCACTAGGATCCCTTCAGGATCATTAGAATAATTATTAAAGTTGATTTTAGAAGGTAGGAGGCCATAGATAATTATAATAAAATTCCCACAGTGCCTGGATTTATGAACAAGTATCCCTGGATTTTGACGGTAGATTTCCTTTTAGTCCCCTGAAAATAGACATAACATGGTCCAAGGAGGCCTCTCATTGGATGAAACAGGTTCTGTGAGCCTCAAAACCTCAGGCCTGAAACCCTGAAGTACTTTATGTATGCAGTTTTCCATCCCCAGATTTCTAGGGGCTTTCCAGATACCTGGAAAACTAGAAATAATGTTACTAGATGTGTCCAGTATGGATATCTGCCTATTATGCATGCCATGTACTGTATATTTATGTCTTACAAATGGGGGAGGAGGGGGCAGTTCGGTGTCACCCACTAACATCAATTCCATAAGTTTAGGTACCAAATAGGTCATCTGTCAGTGAGCAATGATACACTGCCATGACAACCTGGAGTCTTTAGCGGCACCGTGCAACAGATCATCAGTAAATTCACCGTATACTACAATTCAGTTGTAATGTAGTATATAGTAGAATAGTCACTAGAGTTAAAGTTCCCTAGGAGGTCTGCAAATTCAGGTAGTCCCCGCGTTACGTACAAGATAGGTTCTATAGGTTTGTTCTTAAGTTGAATTTGTATGCAAGTTGGAACTGTATATTTTACAATTGAAGATCCAGACAATTGTTTTTTGCCCCAGTGACAATTGGACCAAAGATTGTCAATTAAGCTCCAGAGAGCTTTATCAGAGGTCACAGTGGGCAGAGGGGTCCATCTGTAACTTGGGGTCATCTGTTTCCTTAAGTAGGGGGACTGCCTGTACAGTAAAATTAAACTAATTTGAAGCACACAGTAAAAGGCATAAATACAGTGGCCAGAAGAAAACTGTGCAAGTGTGTTTTTTTTTTCCAGCAATTTCACTTTTTTTCTGGCTTCCCAGTACACGGCACTGAATATTAAATACCACCACTAGGAAGTAAATGTGCCCTCTAAAAGATCCATAAAGAGAAAAATAAAAGTTATGGATTTTCGAAGGTGGGAAGTGAACAAATTAAACTCAAAAACTAAAAAAAGAAAAAAAAAGGCTGCGTTCTTAAGAGATTAAAGGACATCAGAGGTGAAACCTTGCTGAAAGTCTGATGGACAGGCCTTTACATAAACCCTCTAGGGAGGCCATTTACTTGTCACCTTGCAGCTTATGTATTTCACCCTCAGGGAGGTCCTTTCCAAGCAGCGGGGCATCTTGTTACCCGGGGCACAGGGCAGGATCATTACTCTATAGATGGCAGGACACTTTACTGAAGTGCGAAGCACTTGGGGGACGATAAAGAAAAGGCTGAGGTGACAGGTAACATCTTGCGTCTTCTTTACACCTGGACATAGTGCAGCTGCTTCCTCCTCGCCTTGCAGTAACCCATCTCATCATCAACTTTTATTTGCAACAAAGGACTTTTACTATTATTATATCAAAGACGCCTCATGTCCCGAGTAAAGGCCACAGCGGCCCTCAGGGGACATAATGAGGGACAACTGTGGGCGGTGGGGAGCACATGGGCGCATGAGAGGACGAGCAGCCCGCCATAAGCAGCGGGCCCGGCAGACACGTGGGTGCCCGGGAGATGTACGGGTGCCGGGGAGGCACATGGCAGGCGGGACACGTGCGCGCCCCTTCCCCCCACACACGGGCCGTCTGCGCACAGTGGGCACACACGGGTCTACCGAGGACAACCCGCAGCTGTGCCCGCCTCTCCCCACGTCCCGGCCGGGTGCTGCGCGGCGTTCATGTGCGGACACCCAGAGCCCGGCAAAAGCCACATCCCCCCTGCTGACAGCCGGACACTCACTGTTGGCGATGTCGCCCCCCATTTTGTACTTGGTGACCACCAGATCCTCAGCGATCGTCTGCTCTTGCTGCTCATCGTCACCCGACATTTTGGCGTCCAACTGTCTCCCTTCTGCACAGGCGTGCGGCGGCCACAGAGAGAGCGAGGGCTCAGGAGGCGGGAGCACACCGCAGACGTAGGGTTGAGGGTCAGGCGGGTTAGTCGCAAAGCACTTTGGGAGTTGTAGTTTGCACTCGCGCTGCTGCCATGACGTGCAGCGCCCACTGTGTGATCCAAACCAATTGGTTCGCAAAGGATTGTGGGTGCTGTAGTTTTCCTTTGCCGGTAAACTTGGCAGAGTAGTGTGACGTGAAGGAGGAGTATAGTGTGAGGGCTGTCAGTAGGAGAGCTCAGGGAGGGATGGATCTATGTACAGGTGCACGATGCGTGGGCGAGCACTGTTCTTGATCATTCCCCCAGATAATGCATTCAGTTTTTGTGCTGTCAAATGAGATGAGTCAGGGATATGGTCCTAACAGGGACAGTGCAAACAGAGGCACTGACAGGACCTTAGCTAGAGTTTCAAAGACCCTGAAATGTTGCACAGTGGGTAAATAAAGTATTCCCCTTTTTCACGATTATTGTTGAAGCGCTGCCTTATTTTTGTCTATATATATATACATGTAGTTTTTCCGCATCAGTATTTTATGGTCTGAGCAATATGTATCAATACTGGCGCTGTACCAGTATTTCCTCCAGTGTAGCATATGCTATCTTATAGGACATCTACCATGATTTACTGATGGGAGATGTCCTCAAGAAAATGCTTGTTACCTTGTCCAGGGGATGATCTTGTTTTTCTTTAATCCTGGGAAATCTTTATTCCGCTAAAAAACAACTTTAAAAATTATGTAAAAATATCTGTCTGTCTTACCATTTATCTGGCTTTTTGTCTATTTATCAATCAATCTTCTATTTCTATTTCGCTTCAAAGCTTCATCCCTGATCACATGCTGAGGTTACTTTGCGTTTTAGCAAATGCAGTCGATACGCAATGTAACCTCAGCATATGATCAGGGCTGAAGCCTTTGGAATGCGTCAAAAACACATTAAAAAAATTGTGTGAAAGTGCCCTCAGGTAGCACACACAAATGGGTTAACACCCCCAGGATATAGAAGAGACGGGTTAGTAAACAATAACCAATCAAAATCAATCAATCACCATTTGACCACCTATATAAGGCTGAGGAGACCACATGACCCTTGCATAAGGATAAAAGATTGATAAATCAACTCTGCATTCAAGTAGGTCACCTTACCTCGTAAGAGAGTTGTACAAGAAGTCATAGGGGCATATTTATCAGGACCTCTGCGCAACGCCAGCGGTGCTGAGGCTCTGAAATAATCGCAAATGCTAGCTTATTGCTAGCTTTTGAGATTATTTGCCCCCATCCGCCACCTTCACGCCAGGGAGTGGGCCAGCGCGGGGCCTTACTGTCCGCACTCGCTGCTGCCTGGCGTAGGATAAACGCTGCGCTACTGGCAGCCCCGATACATCAAGAGACGGAAGCCTCTTGATGTATCGGGCTGCGAACTTGCAGCGGCGGGGCTATCATACGCTGGCGGACGAGCGCCAGTGTATGATAAATATCCCCCATAGAGTTTTAACTGGCTAAAAATTTGAACACTTAAAATTGCAATACTTTATTATTGTATAAATGTATTAAAACAAGGGCCACTCTACAGCCACAAAATTCATAAAACGGGCAATTCAGTAAATGCATAGGGGAAGATAACCAGGAACCCGCAACTTTTAAGGTCCCGGTCACTTGTATCACCCCTGCATAATACTGAGTAGAGCGTGTCTAGTGTCTATGCAGCCATTTTAATCAGTTGCTGATCGCTGCACAGTGCCTCGTTATACACCCGCTAATCATAGAGCTTTCCATAGAGTGCACAAGCAATCATAAGGTTCTTCACAAGGGAAATTCAGGGTCACAGATTTCCATTTTATTTAAGATGACCCTATGGTTATGAACAAGCTTTGGTTTTTTACACTCTAAATGTCCATATCATCGGCCAAGGCCAGGATTTTCTCTTACCCTGAACACGCTGGACCTCTTGCCAGCCTCTTATGTCTTCCCTTGAGTAGGAACAGACGGGCCAGCAAGAGGTTATTTATACGGGCTACTTCAATCTAAATGTAAGACATATGCACCAACAGAGCTATGTTTTTCAGTGTCTAATCAGGTCTCATGACAATGATCTACACCTCATGACTTAGCTATGGTGGAAGAATTTTAAACAACATCTACCATCTAGTATAGTGATGGTAGACACCTATAACTCACCAGTCGCCGCCTTCTGCACTTTCTAAAACATATTTTATTACATAATAAATGAGTATTGTCTATGTTGAAATATAAACTTATATTCTAAATGCTAATGATTCGGAAGCACTCAGCGTCTTCTAGCTCCATGGGTCCATAATTTATTCACGCCCTGTATATTTTAATTGTAGCCGGTCCACCCTGATATATGACTCAGACTGCCGTTGACATCACCCGGTAGCCTGTAAGTCTTGCGCACACACGCAGAGAGACTGAGTGCGAGATATACAAACTGCAGGGTGACATCACCAGCAGTCTGAGTGATATTGGGGTGGACATGGCTACAATATACAGGGCGTGAATAAATTACCGGCCATCGGAGCTAAGGTGACGTAAGCCTGAGCGCCTTGGCTCATTGACATATCACGGGCCATCACCCGGTCCGGATGCGGATGTGAACATCTGCACATGCTTCCGACACACAGGTGGACCAAACTGATGTTATTTATGCCTTGTCAGCCATTGGTCCATGTTTATCTTATGTTGGACCTATTATCTGGCGTGCATTTGCTCTTTCTGAGATGTACTTAATTTTTATATATTTTATCATCTTTTTCACATATAATAAAGATCATTTGCATTTTTTTGTTTTGTAAGCCTTGTTTCTTGTCTCCTCTATTTTTTCTGGTTTTGATATTTTCTGTGATAGTCATTTTTTAGTTAAAGAGCTTTTTTTTGGCTGTCACATGACATATTTATTTTGTTACTTTGCGATCCTCCCCAATTTTTTTTGTGTATCTAAGGTGACGTAAGCCTGAGCGCCTCCGGCTCATTAACATATAGAATATAAGTTTATATTTCAACATAGACAATACTCTATCAAGTAATAAAATATGTTTTAGAAAGTGCAGAAGGAGGCGACTACCATCACTATAACAGATAGTAGTCCTTTGAGGAATTTTTGGGAGTATTCCTACACTGGTTGCTCCTCAACAAAGTTTTTCTGTATAATCTCTACTTCTTTTCTATAGAAAAATCCCATTTCTGTCTAAGGATGAACAGGCAACTGAAAATTGCTTACCAAAATTTTTGTTTTCTGGAGTCCTCAGGCAGCCCATCTTACCACCCATAATATAATTTCAGTGCTACAAACAATACTAGGATTATGTGGTCTCCTCAGAATTATATAGGCGGTCCAATTGGTTACTGCTTACTAATCTGTCTCTTCTGATAGTATTGTGTGGGCGCTAACCCATTTGTGTGTGCTGCCTGAGGACTCCAGGAAACAAACATTTCAGTAAGCAGGTTTCAGTTATCTTCTATCATGTACCTAGCTATCTCTACATAATCCACTTAAATTTTTAGATGCAGAAATATAATTATTATCTATCTATAAATCTATATCATTTTTCATATTTGTCCTCTATCATCAATCTACCTATCATCTGTCTATCTCCTATGAAGTTCTTCTACTGTGTCATAGTACAGATTGCCTTACCATGCTACTGTTTGTAAACTACAAAGTGTTATTATTGTCTGTATTGAATGTGACTGTTTTAGTCAGGTTTTTTTTTAGTCAGGTTTTTTTTGGTCCACACATTTACTTTTGCCCAGGGCCCCCTTTATCTAAAACCAACCCTGCTACAGTCCATGACTACAATTCACTTCCCTGCTCCATTCCCGGGTGCACTAATCTTTTTTTTAGTATAACTTTGCATTTAGTTGGAATATAACTTTATAAAATATGCAAATGAGCAAACTATATAATTTATTCATGTCCGCGGCCTATCTATCTCCACCTACATAGCGTACATAGGGCCAGTGATCACATAGTCTCTCTCTCTCTCTGTCTCTCTGTCTCTCTCCAAATCTCACATGTCCCAGCAGGGCAGCACAGGTAATGTTGTTCTCGCACATGTGCAAGATTTGCAGAGAGAGCTGGTAATGTCACCGGCTCTCTGTACACTATGTAAGCAGAGACAGACTGGACGGGGGCATGAATAAATTATATAGTGGCTCTACAGAGCATGTTTGCATATTTTATAAAGTTATATTTCTACAAAATGCGGCCATTCAAAGTTAAACTAAAAGAAGATCAGTGCACCCGGGAATGGAGCGGGGAGGTGAGTTGTAATCGTCTACCATCAGGTAAACTATGGTAGAATGATAGATAGCCTTTAAGAGTAGGTCAGGCAATATGTCCCTAAAATAATAAATTATAATGCAAAATTATAACAGTAGAAAAAAAGGCATTGGTTTGGATAAATAAAAACACATAGGTGATGTATTTCTTGATGAGTCTACCGGGGGGACCCTGGGGAAATAACACAATGAAATTATCCATCTTCTTTCAATTGTTTTGGTGTTTTGAAAGCTGTGGTAGAGCAGTTAGAAATAAGTTAATGCTAAATTTCTTCAAATGTTGTAGCTTGGGCACTCGGTCTCTCAAAGCTTTACCATGACCGCATTAGACCATTCAGTAAAGAGCTATCTCTCTCGAACATCACATGCTTGCACAAATGGTTTTCCCCTTTTTATCTTTAGGCCCCATCCAGATAAAGTAATTAGCCGAGATCTGCTGAACTAGCTGATTTTCATCTGCAAGTGGGAATAGATGGAAAACAAAGAAATTAGTGAGAACATCAGGATTCCTAAATTAGGTAGGCATTAAAGGGGTACTGCCATCTTAGGTATTTATGACAGGTCAGGAGACTTTCAGTATTTATGGAACATTTGGAAAGTGTAGATTAGATAACCCCTTTAAGAGGGACATGCTTAGTAAGCATGTTAGCCATCATGTCTGTCAGCTCAACTGCATTCTGCTCTTCCTTCATGTGAAAATGTTGCAGGTTTCTAACCACTGTCATTAATTTTTGCTTACCAGTACAGTATATACAAGCAATATTGTGGCAACTAGTAAAGGGGTTTTGCACAAAACAAGTTAGGCCCACTGAATAAGGCGTAACTTGCTGATCAGTGGGGGTCCACGGATCACTAGAATGGGGGGTCCGCTATTAAACAACCCCCCCCCCCACACACACACACACGGAGATTGGAAGGGCAGCCAGACATCTCGGTTAACGACGAAAATGGTGACCAGAATTATGAAGAGTCAATAAATGGCAGTCACTATTCCAATAAACCCAACTAGGGTGTTGTCAGATTATAGCACTGCCTTAAAAAATGAAAACCAATTAAAAAGCTTACAACACGCAAATGACACAATGGGGCAAGCCTGGAAGGCTTCAGCCAAACAAACCACCACTCACTGGAAATTATGGGGTATGTATCTCACCTAGTACAATAATACATAAATATCGGAAGTATGTGTGAGAACAAGGTATCATTCTTTATGGTGATACGTGTTGGTGGGGACTATGAAGGCTGGCGTTTAAAATACTAGTCTTCCTAGTAATTGCTCCCTATCGTCCTTGTTTATTCACCCACACTAGTGACCTTATTTTCTTTTGTATTTTAAAATGTATTTTGTTTTTAATGAAAAAATAAAAAACTGTGTTCTATGAGGGAAATTATTAATTTATGTAATACTAGCTGTAGCTTCTGGCGTTGCCTGGGATAGTAAATAACTGCTCTTAGCTATAACAAAATAGAATGGGTTAACAAAAAATATTTTATATACATCTATAGATTGTCACTGACCATCCCTTTATTATAAACTTTTTTGATCTTCTCTGTCTGATCATCTCTTTGAGTGGCTGTCCGTCTCGGACGCTCTCATGCCATGGACAGTCTCTTTCTCCGACTATTACTTTGTCTATGGGGATATTTATTAGAAGTGTCTGAGAGCAGAACTGTTGTAGTTGCCTGTGACAACCAATCAGAGCTCAAGTTTCACTTTTCCACAGCTGTTTATAAAATTACAGTGGATCTGTGATTTATTTCCATGGGCGACTGGTACAGTTTAACTTCAGACATTTCTGATGAATCTCCCCCTATCTCTGTATCTCTATCCATCTTACCTCACACATAAGCATCTTCTACTCATTGCCCATAGTAACCAATCACCTCTTAGAGCTCATATTAATGACCTGTGACAGAACAGCAACCAATCACAGCAGCAGCAGACAATGGCTCCTGTATATGGTGGTTAATAAGTGGATTTTAGAAAGCACAGGGTGAAAATTTCAGCTCAAAACCAAGTCTATGATGTTCCTTGAGTCACAGAGAGCAGCTGTGCAAAATTTGGTGTTAGTAAACGCGACGGCACAGATTCCTTTAGTGGGCATACATATATACACACATATACACTGTCAGGGGTGCCTCAGGGACTCATTTTGTGGGTCACGGGCTCACCCGTGCCCTGCCAGCGCAGTTCCCGCGCCACTCACCCATTCCGGTTTTCGCGGCTGTGTGTGCACGTCCCCGACTCCTAGGGCGCGTGCCGGCTTGCGATTATTTAAAGGGCCAGCACACCGCTGATTGGTGCTGGCCATTACAGGAAAGAGTTAAAAGCAGGCCTCTCCCAGCATTCCCTGTCGGATCTTCGTGCCTAGTGCCATTTGGAAAAGTTTGTTCCCTGATACCCTGCGTTTTCCAAAATCCACTTATTAACCACCATATACAGGAGCCATTGTCTGCTGCTTCTGTGATTAGTTGCTGTTCTGTCACAGGTCATTAATATGAGCTCTGAGCTTTCATTGGTTACTATAGGAAGTGAGTATAAGAGCTTATGTGTGAGGTAATATGGATGCAGAGATAAGGGGAGATTTATCAGTAATGTCTGACGTAAAACTGTTCTAGTTGCCCATAGAAAGCAATCAGAGATTGGCTGTAATTTTATAAACAGTTGTGGGAAACTTAAACATGATTGGTTGTCATGGGCATCTAGAACAGTTCTGCTCTCAGACACTTCTGACACATTTCCCCATAGACAAAGTGACAGTTAGAGACAGACAGAAAAACGAAGTCAGAGACACTCAGAGACAGAAACGGTCAAAGACAGTGACAGTCAGAGACTCTCAGAGACAGACAGAAATGGTCATAGACACTCAGACAGAAATGGTCACAGACAGACAGCAGAGACAGACAGAGATGTTCAGAGACAGTTACGGTTAGTGACAAAGACAGTGGGAGACAGAGACAGTCAAAAACAGATAGAAACAGATACAGTCAGAGACAAACAGTGGGAGACAGAGACAGCCATAGACAGTCAGTCAGAGACAGAGAGACACTGAGACTGTCAGAGAGATAGATACATAGTAAATATTTTTGTTAAGCCATTCTATTTTGTTTTGCTAAGAGCAGTTATTTACTATCCCGGGCAACTCCAGGAGCTACAGCTAGTGTAAATACTGTATATAAAAGGATGTACAAAAACAGTGAATAGTTCCCAAAGGTTAAATTACCTCAACTTCCTCTTTAGAGGTGATGTGGCTTCTTTACTGTAAGAACTATGAGTCTGCGGTACAGGAGCTGGTCACAGTAAGGACTAAAGAAGACTTGTCCATTGTCTTGCTCAGTTGACATTGATGGACACATGTCTTTTTTTTTTCAACCAAACTGCGTTAAGCATGTAAAATAAATGTGAATGAAAACTGAACACACATTTTCTTACTGTTAACAATGTTGCAAGCAATAGATCTTCTGAACTTGTTATATATATCCTCTGATCTTCTAATGTCTATATTACAATGTATTCCCTCTGAATGGGCATGAATGCATGCTTGGGCTACATTGTTTAAGTGAAGAATTGAGGCATTGTATAAGAATAAAATCTGTATTTGTCATATATGGTTACTGTGCATTTCTATTCATATGTTTGAGGCAAATAATACCGTGATATTTCTATTATATTACTACAGTGGGTACGGAAAGTATTCAGACCCCTTTAAATTTTTCCCTCTTTCACTCTTACCAATTGGCTGCAATGAAACAAAGTTGCTCATTAATATACAGTTGGCACCTGAGTTTAATTGATCCTCTATGATTGTAGTTTTCTACTAAAAGGGATATAAAGGGGTTAATATGATTGCGGTTTTTACTAAAGGGGATATAAGGGGTTAATATGAACACGCGTGTCTGTATAAATACTTTGAATGTCTGCATGCTGCTAAGCCCCAGAAGAAGCGGTCCTAGGCAAAACTCAGAGTTGGGCAAGTTCTTACTGAGCGTCGGCGGAGATAGGAAGGAAGCGGAACAAAAGGTGGAGGAGCTCGGTTTCCGAGTGGAGAGATCATACACCGGTACAGAAATCAACAGCAGGACCGTTGAATGTCCAAATGAACGCTGCCCCAGGATAAGGAATCTGCGATGGTAAACTACCTCAGCTCGTGAGTAGTGTCCCACAGCAGAAAAAGTACTGTGCCTCCATTGCATTTAATCACTCGACTATTAAAGAAGAAAGAGGAAGATGTAGAAGCATAAGAACTTTCATATTGTTTTAGACTTTTTCGGTGGTGTGTTTCGGACCTTACCACCTTGTTTCTTTTGCACCATTGTCTCTTATATTGATTTAGGGAACTGTATGTGTTAGGCTACATTCACACGGACGTAAGATTTCTCCTGTCCCGTATTTACGGGCCGTATATACGTGACGTTTTTCATCCGTATGCAGCACGTATTTAACCTGTATTTTATACGTCCCCATAGACTTCTAGGGCATACGGAACTGAAATACAGGAGAAAATAGGACATGCTCTATATTTTTATACGGCCAGTATACGGTACGGTACGGAACGGAGTTAACAACGGCAATATAAATGGTCAGACGTATAGTCCATTGAAATGAATGTGGCTGTATGTAATCCGTAAAAAAACTGTACGGATACGGACGTTTTCATACGTCTGTGTGAATGTAGCCTTAGGCTATATTCACACTGCCGTTGCCCGCCCGTACCGTACCGTAGCGGGCAACGGCATATTTTTGCCAATTTATTAACCAAGAAAAACTGAAATATCACATGGTATTCAGACCCGTTGCTGTGACACTTATTTTTAACTCACATGCTGTTCATTTCCTGCTGACCCTTCTTGAGATGGTCCTGCCCCTTTATTTGAGTCCAGCTGTGTTTAATTACACTGATTGGATGTGATTAGGAAAGGCACACACCAATCTATATAAGACCTCACAGCTCACAGTGCATGTCAGAGCACATGGGAATCATGAGGTCTAAGGAACTGCACAAGAAGCTCGTTGGTGGAAGCAATTTTAAAGTCTCTCCAGAGCAGCTCAATTGGGTTTAGGTGAGGGCTCTGGATGAGCCAGCCAAGAATGGTCACAGAGTTGTTCTGAAGCCTCTGCTTAGTTATTTTAGCTGTGTGATTAGGGTCATTGTCTTGTTGGAAGGTGAACCTCCAGAGCACTCGAAGAGGTTTTCATCCTGGATATCCCTGTACTTGGTCGCAGTCATCTTTCCTTCGATTGCTTCCTCTGTTCCTGCAGCTGGAAACCACACTCATAGCAGGATGCTGCCACCACATTTCACTTTTGGGATTGCCTTTGTCAGGTGAAGAGCAGTGCCTGGTTTTCTCCACACCTACCGTTTAGAACACCAAAAAGTTCAATCTTCGTCTCATCAGACCAGAGAATCTTATTTCTCTTCATATGGTTGTTTGCAAATTGTATGCAGCTTTCATATGTCTTACACTGGTGAGAGGCTTCCGTCGGCACACTCTGCCATAAAGCCCCGACTGGTGAAGGGCTGCCATGATTGTTGATTTTGTGGAACTTCTTGCCATCTCCTACTGCATCTCTGGAGCTCAGCCACAGTGAACTTGAGGTCCTTCTTTACCTCCCTCACCAAGGCTTATCTTGCATGATTGCTTAGTTTGCCTGCATGGCCAGGTCCAGGAAGAGTTGTGGTTTTCCCAAACTTCTTCCATTTAAGGATTATGGAGATCACTGTGCTCTTATGAACCTTGAGTGCTGCAGAAATTCTTTTGAAACCTTGGCCACATCTGTGCCTTGCCACAATTCTGTCTTTTAGCTTCTTGGGCAGTTCCTTAGACCTCATATTTCCCATGTGCTCTGATATGTACTGTGAGCTGTGAGGTCTTATATAGACTGGTGTGTGCCTTTTCTTATCACATCTAATCAGTTTAATTAAACAAAGCTGGATTCCAATAAAGGAGCAGAACCAGCTCAAGAAGGGTCAGCAGGAAATGAACAGCATGTGATGTAGTATAACTTCCAGCTTCTGGGACCGGCTCACGAACGTGCTCTGCATGCTCAGATAGTTTACACTGCTCTACAATGAAAAAGTATTGTAGAGCAGTGTATTGAACTTGAACCAGTGATCAGAGCATTGCTGGTTCAAGTTCAAGTAAGTATAAGTAAAAAAAAGTTAAAAACACTAAAGTTAACACATTAGAATAAATAAAAAATAAATACATAAAAATATAAGCCCCTAAAGTGTCAAACGAGCAGTTTCGAGTACCCTAATGCTCGACCGAGCATCAAGCTCGGACGAGCATGTTCGCTCATCTCTAGTGTTGTGCCATTCCAAAGTGACTGAACCCTCCGGCAGCAGATTTGGCAGATGAAGGCCAAAGGAGAGACCCTATCAGTCATAGTAAGAGAAGTTGGTTGTCTTTGATTTCTAGAGTATTGCATCTTTACAACATCACAAACTCATTCAAGTCCCCCAAGAAAGGATAATGCAGAGAATCTTACATGGGTAATTGTTTCAACAATGCAGCTGGAATTGCTAGCCAGCACCGAACAGGGTAAGAACCTGTCTCGTCATACATTGTCATAATGTTTAAGAGCATTTGGACCTGGGAAAAACAGCACACAAAGTGTGTAAAGAAGTCAGTGAAAGGTGGGGGAGGAAGTGTGTCATGATTTGGGGAATGTTTTCTGCAGCAGAATTTGGATTAATCTGTGAGATTGTTCTCTAATTTAGATCTCCAGTTAGCAAATAATACACTTTTTTGTTGTTTTTCTTTTCCCTTCTTATTTTTTTTTCTGTCTTTGTGCCTTATTTTTCGTCTCGGTGTATTCATGAATTATAGGATATGTAATATGTCATAGGAGAAAAAATAAAATAAAGCACTATACTAGGACCAAATATTACTACCATACTGTAATCAAGCAAAACACAACATGGCCAGTTTATGATATTGGCCTGATATTCAAAACTAGGCCCATTTACTGTTTGAACTTCAACATTTTCCCTTACCCAGTCTTTGCACACCATTAGTATTCATAAGTCTTATTTCCATTGTCTTTTGGCTATTTTTGAAACCTTTTAAGCAGTTTTTTCTTATTGTTTCTAAAGCGCTGGGCAATTTTTTTTGTACAATTGGCTCCATGACCCAGACTCTGGTCTTGACCCATAGTTCCAACCACATTGTATTTCCAATGATACGCGGACCATGCGATATTTTACTTGGTAATAATAATCCACAAATCCTAGAGCCACAATAAACATTGGTCCTCTGTGGCGGTTAGCCCCTACCCTGGCTAAATGCAAAGCGCACCGGGACGTAGTATAACGTCCAGCTTCTGGGACCGGCTCACAAACGGAGCCGGCACCAGAAGCAGCGTCTGTCAGCCGTCTATTACAGCTGACACCGCGCTGTAACACCCGCGTTCGGAGCCGACTCCGATCGCGGGTGTTAACCCCTTACACGCCACGGTCAAGCATGTTCCTGCTGTGGATCGGATGCCCCGTGCCGCTTACCGGGGGATCCGATCCACTTCTGGACAGCCCCAAAGTCTGCTGAGTGCTCCGGGGCTGCCCGCTCTCCCTGCCGGTCAGATCCCTTCCGGGTCTGACTGTAAACTGTCTGTGCATGCTCTGCATGCTCAGACAGTTTACACTGCTCCACAATGAAAAATTATTGTAGAGCAGTGTATTGAACTTGAACCAGCGATCAGAGCATGTTCAGTAGAAACATGTAAAAACACTAAAGTTAACAAATTAGAATAAATAAAAAATAAATACAGAAAAATATAAGCCCCTAAAATGACATTTTCCCATAAAAATACTTAATAAAGTATAAAAAACACAAACACACAAAAAAAGCCACATATTTGGTATCGTCCGTAACAATCTGTATAATAAAACAGAATCATTACTGGACCTGCACGGTAAATGCGGGGGGAAAAAACGTTCAGAAAAAAAAAAAATTTAATTAATACCTTTAAAAAAATTATCTAAAAAGTTGAGCAGGTCCAACTAAATATTAGTTTTGGTGATTTTCCCAAAAATTTGAAAAATGGCACCCAAATTCTGAGCCTCATAACATTCTAGTTAAATATGTGGAATCTTAAAAAACCATGCCAACATAAAGCAGACATTTGGGAAATGCAAGTTATGAATTTATTTGGGTGCTATGACTATGACTATGACAATTTATTTGGGTGCTATGACTTAGGACTTTGAAAATAAAAATTTTTTCCACATTTTTGCCAATTTTAGTTTTTTTTCATAACTAAACACAAAAGATATCATCCAAATTTTTAAACTAAGTTGAAGTACAGTGGGGGTCATTTACTAACGGCCCGATTCGCGTTTTCCCGACGTGTTACCCGAATATTTCCGATTTGCGCCGCTTGTACATGAATTGCCCCGGCTTTTTGGCGCACGCGATCGGATTGTGGCGCATCGGGGCCGGCATGCGCGCGACAGAAATCGGGGGGGCATGGCCGAACGAAAACCCGACGTATTCGGAAAAACCGCCGCATTTAAAATCCGAAATGTGTCGCTTGGGAAGCGCTCACCTTCACCTGCTATGGGATGGTGCATTCCGGGGCGTTAAGATTATTTTCGGCGCAGCAGCGCCACCTGGTGGACGGCGGAGGAACTACCTTCTTAAATCCCAGCCGGACCCGAATCCTGTGCAGAGAACGCGCCGCTGGATCGCGAATGGGCCGGGTAAGTAAATCTGCCCCATTGTGTCAGGAGATAACAATCTCAAAATCCCCTGGATATCTTATATTGTTTCAAAGCTATAACCACTTATAGTGACACAGGGCAGATTTGAAAAATGGGACCGCTTCCTAAAGGCCAAAAGAGGCTGAGTCCCGTAGGGGTTAAAAAATGAAGAAGTTTTGAGTTATGTTTCAACTAACAAATTGCATTGGTTTATCTGGAAGGAGTAGGTGAGCTGAACCCAAGTCTCCTTTCTTTTATAAATGTCTTCTCTGGATGTGGTATTAAAAATCAGAAAAAGTTGGCCGTCAAATTCAAAGGAGCATTTCCTTGGTCCACCAGCAATGTAAGATTAATAAAGATTCCATCTAGTCAGGCATAGATGTTATCTTAGGTCATATAAAAAAGCAGGCTCATGTCACAAGTGGGAACAAGCACTTCTGCTCTCTGCCTGCTATGCTTGGTATTGCCGTCCGTAACAATCTGTATAATAAAACAGAATCATTACTGGACCTGCACGGTAAATGCGGCGGGAAAAAAACGCAAAAAATGCCCTGAAAAAAGATAATTTTTAATTCATACCTTTAAAAAAATACTCGCCCTGAAAAAAGATAATTTTTAATTCATACCTTTAAAAAAATACTCTAAAAAGTGATAAAAAAAAGTTATGCACTCTAAAATAATCCCACTAAAAAGAACAACTCCTCTCGCAAAAAATAAGCCCCTAACCAGATTTGTCAGCCGAAAAATAAAGTTATGCAAAGATGGTGATGCTAAAATGAATAAAATTGTCTCCAATTTAGTTTTTATTCAGTAAAATTGAATAAAATACACAACACCCACACATATTTGGTATCGATACGTCCGTGACAATCTGCATAATAAAACAGAATCGTTATTGGACCCGCAAAGTGAACCCCGTAAAAAAAGATGATTTTTAATTACCGTATTTTCCGGACTATAAGGCGCACTTAAAAGCCTTGGATTTCCTTGGAAATCCAAAGTGCGCCGTATAGCATGCGTCCTATATGAGGCAGCGGACCCTACTTACATAGGTCCCCGTACCGGAGACAGCAGATCTCCAGCGGGAACTGCAGACACGCGGCACGAAAACTTCTGCCGCGTGGTCTGCAGTTCCCGCTGGAGATCTGCTGTCTCCGGTAGCGGGGACCTATGTAAGTATCCATTCTCCACCTCCCCCTCACCTTCCCGCTCACCTTCCCGCGTACCGCGTCTCTTCTCGGGTTGCGTCTCTCGGGTCTCCGCTCCGCCCCCGGACCTCCGCCACGCCCCCGACCCTGCGCCTATAGTCCGATGCGCCTTATATATGGAATTATTACATATATAAGGCGCATCGGACTGTTGCGCCTTATAATCCGGTGGCCTAATGGCCCGGAAATAAGTAATACCCTTTAAAAAATGCCTCTAAAAGTCATTTAAAAAAGTTCCGCCACTCTAAAATAAGACCACTAAAAAGACAATCCATCTTGCAAAAAATAAGCCATAACCAAGTTTGTCAGCCGAAAAAATAAAAAAGTTATGCATATGAAAGGCGGCGATGTAAAGTTTACATTTTTGCCTCATTACTTTTTATCAGTAAAATGGGAACATTTAAAAAAGAAAAAAAACTATATAAAAGCGTATGGTAAACGGCCAAAAAAAAAAAAACACAAAAAAAGTTCCTAAAAATTCATGATCTTCATTTCCTCCACCAACAAAAATCTCACCAATTAGCTATAGATGCCCCAAAATTATGTACCAGAAAAGTGCATCTCATGTGGCAAAAAATAAGCCCATATAGGTCCACAATAAAAAAAACCAAAAATGCATGGCGCCTCCTTCCCTTCTATGCCCTTCCGTGTGCCCATACAGCAGGTTACCACCACATATAGGGTATCGGTGTAATCGGGAGAAATTGGGTATTTTGTGAAGCCTTTTTTCATTTAATCCATTACGAATGTTTAATTTTCCACCCAAAATGAATGTATTGTCAAGAAATATTACAATTTGTAGACCACACCTCCATTTTGTTTTAACCCCTATAAAACACCTAAAGGGTTAACAAACTTCTTAAAAGTGGTTTTTCACACGTTGAGGTGTGTAGTTTCCATAATGGTGTCATTCACAATTCTAGCTATTATTTAGGCCTCTCACAGTCAATTAAAAGTTGAGTAGGTCCATCTAAATATTAGTTTTGGGGATTTTCCCAAAAATTTGAAAAATGGCACCAAAATTCTGAGCCTCATCACATTCTAGTAAAACATGTGGAATCTTAAAAAACCATGCCAACATAAAGCAGACATTTGGGAAATGTACATTATCAATTTATTTGGGTGCTATGACTATCTGCATCAAAAGTAGGGAATTTAGAACTTTGAAAATACAGAATTTTTCCAAATTCTTGCCAAATTTTGAAACTAATTTGAAGTACTATGTGTCACGAGAAAACAATCTCAAAATCCCCTGGATATCTCATAGCGTTCCAAAGCTATAACCACTTATAGTGACGGAGGGCAGATTTGAAAAATGGGAACGCGTCCTAAAGGCCAAAAGAGGCTGAGTCCTTTAGGGGTTAAAGTAACCAATATAAACATACCTTTCCCAGTCTGATGGTGGCTCCTGCAGCTCCCTTTCGTCTGTTGTCAGATAATGTACAGTATATCTGGGTCAATTCATCGCTACAGCAAATCAGTGACCTCAGCTATGACCTGTGCACACATCTCACATTATTGCTGAGGTTAGTCAGTTAAAGGAAACCTGTTATCAGGCTCACATTGTCACCTCATGACAGGTTCCCATCGCCTTTTCAATACTAGTTCCCAATCTATTTTTATAATTAACATTACTGCTTCCACTCACTTTTAAAAGTATATGAAAGAAACCTGGCTCCCTCCCAGTCCCTGTGTCATTATCATCATTATCTTCTCTCTGCTAGATCTTCCTTTCTCCTCTCTCCCTTCTTCAGCTCACTGCTGCATGAGGATGGGGATGGAGAGAGCTAGCATAGCAGAGAGGAGATAATGATGACATGGGGACTATGATACCCTCGTGACTTGATCCAGTTTGCTGGGAGGGAGCAAGGAATTCTTTCATATACTTTCGAAAGTGAATGGAAGCAGTAATGTTATTTATAAAAACAGACTGGAAAATAGTATTAAGAAGACTATGGGAACCGGTCAGTAGGTGAAAATGTGTGATCCTGGTTACAGGTCCCTTTTAAGTGTCACAGGTGTAAAGGTCACTGCTGAGACCAGTCATTTCCTGCAGAGATGACCTGCCTCGACCTTTGTTATCTGATAACAAACAGGTGCTTTATAGGTCGTCACTGGAAAAGAGGGGGCACAGAAAATTATCTTAGTTATTTAATCATAAAGGTGCATCCATTTAGGGCGGCACGGTGGCTGAATGAGTAGCACTTCTGCTTTGCAGCGCTGGGGTCCTGGGTTTGAATCCCACCCAGGTCAACATCTGCAAAGAGTTTGTATGTTCTCTCCGTGTTTGCGTGGATTTCCTCTGGTTTCCTCCCACACTCCAAAGCATACGGTTAGGTTGTTTAGATTGTGAGCCCCATGGGGACAGGGACCAATTTTACATGCTTTGTGCAGTGCTGTGTAATCTGTGTGCGCTATATAAATAAAATAATTATTATTATCCATTTAATAGATTTTGTTTCTGTATAAAAAGACATTTTATTTGATACATTTTTTTACTTTACACATTAAATGACTGACAGATGAGACTTCTTTCCAGAGTGATTCTGCATCTACATTTCCCTTTATAAAACATTGGCTTTATAAGCCGCCAGTACCACATAGTAACCAGTGTCCATGTTTAAATTTCCAGGAAAATTTAGAAAAGACAGCGGACATTTGGAAGCTACGGTCAGCAAGGCCCCCTTTGTTCTTAAAATTCCATGTGACCCTTAGAATATGCACCCAATGTTATAATTCTCATTCTTTTTTTGAATGGTACAAAAATAATGTACAAAAATAGACTCTGAATAACAATGTTCATACAAATGTACAAAACCGACTGATACTTTGTTAGAACAAATACACAGAAAGGTGCAAACATTAGCAGGATTTATATCTGTAGGAAGTCACCAGCATACAGCAAAGAGGCAATTATTTTATCGATGTATATATAGATATGTCATAGCCACAAGGATTGTAAGTTCTTGGATGCAGGGCCCTCACTTCTATTGTTTCATATGACAATGTTATTGCTCTGTAATGTCTTATTTTGTTTGTATATGTACCCCATGATTTATAAAGCACTGTGGAATATGAGGGCTCTATATAATAAAGATTTATTATTGTTTAAGGATGCAGACCATGACTTATAGTAATGTCCTAAGGAATGGATTGTTCTGTTGATGCCATTGTGTAGAAATAACAGGAGCCATCATTACATAGCTGCACACTAAAGTCAATGCCATGTAGGAGGTAGTGCAAACAATGGCACCATGAACTTTATGCTACATGATAAAAATATATACTTTTTTATGCATTACAAAAAAATAAACACACAGTTCTTATCAGTAGGTTTACACTTTAAACACCAGATACATCTCAGTGGAAAATCCACATTGTCATCAATGGAACATAGCTTCAGCAAGTTCAGAAATACAGCTTATACTGATGCTTACTATCAGTGCCAACCACAAGCTACAGCATCTTCAGCCTGTGCTTAGGTGTTTCTCCAGCATACTGAGGCTGCGCTCATATGTTTCATCTGGATTGCGTTTCAAAGCGCAATCCAGGCGGAACGGAGAGGGGCTCGCTCCGATTGCAGATACGATGACAACATGTACACAAAAACCAGCACTCATTACCGATGGACTGTGTTTCTATTGAATCGGAGAGAGCCCCTCTACATTTTGTCTGTTTGAGATGCAATTCAGATGGAACGTGTGAATGAAGCCTCAGACACAATTATCAGTAGTTATGTAGGATGTGCTAAATAAGGACTAGACAAAACTTCAGGGACAGGTAACCTGGGGGCCTAACCCTGGCTTGAGTTTTCTTTATTGATATCTATGGAAGTCCTTACTTCAAGGCCCAGAAAAATGTATAAGCTTCTGAGAATATGTCTCTGAGTCTATGGTATTTGTCTTACCCTTTAGTAAAAATTATCTTTCAAAGTGTCAGTGGAATACAATGGTGCAATAAGAACTAAGCTGAGAAGTCACAACATACCTATACATAGAGTATCTACATTGTGCAGCATTTTTTCATGTGAGTGAACTTAAACATAGTTCAATAACTTCATTTGTTGCCAACAATTCTAATATGTGTTTAGGCTAGGGAAGTGGTAGTAAACTTATGGCACGGTGCCAGAGGTGGTACTCGGAGACCTCTCTGTAAGCACCCAGGCCATTACCCCAGCACAATGTTCACCAGACAGGACTAACACCTCCTCCTGCTGTCCCAGGCATCTCAGGACGTACCACATTCACAGATATTTTAAAGTGACTTAAACTGCAGGAGTAATGAAAATGTGTGGACAGAGATTAATTAACAATGGAACTCCTGCTGTGAGCCCTGTGATTCTACCTGTTCAGGGGACTCTGGAGGGAAGCTACAATAATAATCTGAATATCTCCTCCTTCTTTCTACTGTAATCATGTCCTCAGGATGCCAATACAATTAAAACCTGTGACAGAGCAGGAAGCAATAAGTTAGAAATTGCTAAATAGGCATTTTGTGAAAAATATATGAGTTTTGGTTGTTTTTATGTCCACAGTCTTAGTTTTTATGGCAAATAAGTTACCAAGTCAGTATAAAAACTGCTCAGGGTCATTGACAACCAGAGAATATACAATCTACATTTCAACTATTTCCATAGAAGGCCTGCTGCAGTTATAGAGCAGGCTTAAGATGTGCTATCTTTTTTTGTTATTTACTGTACAATTTAAAGTAGAAACATTTCCTTAAAGAACCGCCAGGGTTCTCTAAATTGAATGCATTTAGAGAAAATGATAGTCTCCAGGGATACTGTAACAATTTCAGAAATATTCAGTAGTTGTCTGATTCTGTTACACTTATCTCTTGATTTCTCAGTCGATATTTACTATGGCAGTGTAGCATTATAATGTATTGTTTTGGGCATTCATTTGGAAATATGTATACAATAGTGTAATAAATTCATAAGTGCTTATCTATTTAGGAGGATAACTGAGAGGGTAGAGGTCACCCTTGTCTGATTGCTGTACAGATTGAAAAAAAAAATAAAATATATAGTATTACATAATTTTGCAGGTAAAAGTAATTGTTTGTTCGTTGATATGAGTCAATATTTCATTTACCATTAATATGATTATGTAAAATCTGTCACCCTATTTTCTAGAATAACTGGACTTGACATAGGGATCTAACTGGGTGGAAATATGAAATGTTACTTTTTCATTTATAAAATAAGTAGTGTTCTTTGTAAAAACTCATGTAATAACCTGTGTAACTTCAGTTCCTGGAATTTCATTGCTTAGGATGAGATGCCTATAAGATGTATCCTGCCCTATTACAGAAACTGCTGCTGACATGAGTAATTGGCCCATCCATCCTGTCCCATGAGAAAAGGGCTCTATATGCAATTGTCTTCATGGTACATATCAAGATATTATAAAGATACGAACACCAACAAAACATAGAATAAGGAATGAGACTGCCGGACACATTCTTATGTCCGTTGTAGGTCATTTTTAACAAAGAGGCGGCTATGCCAGTAGTCCGGATTATCAAATGCACAGTCCTTTACTTCAAGTTCTCGCAGAGGTTGCATATAACCTTTTTGTAATGCCTCTCTATGGCATGTTTGTGGAACCACTGTGGGTTTGTCCAAAGCCCTTGCCTGGCTTGTGATTATCTTCATGTCCTCATAGCCCTGTTTGTCATCTGAATCGCTATCCTTCCCAATTTGGCTACCCCGGTTCATGTAGGTGTAATCTGTGCTTTCTTCCTCAGTTTCTTCACCCCGGTTGTTTCTTCCATTCTCATTCATATATTCATAGTCCTCCTTGTTTTCATATTCATAATACTCATCTTTATTGTCCTGCCCTGTAGAATTGATGCTCTCTCGGTTTCCATCCCTAGCTCCTCGAATGTCCATGTACTCATACTCTAGCCGCTCCGACGGCGGTCTCTTCCTGTTCATATATTCATATTCATCATCATCCTCTTCATTTGCCATACATGGGGTTAATGATCTGGATTCTAAGGACTTAAGTGTTCCATCCTCTGACAGATCTGTGCAAGAATGTAAAAAAATGTAAATGATTAATGTTTGTGCAGATTTAATATTCTATAATACAATTAAAGGAAACCTACCATCAGAAAGCTACCTATGAAGATGGATCTGATGGTATGTTCCTATTAACCTACAAAACCCTAATCTATCTTTACCTAATTTTATAAGGCTTTCTAAACTAATCTAAACTTTATCAAGTTAATATGTATATTTTCTGGAGTGGTTACTGGGGAGTGGGGTAGCCTTTCCAAACAGTGGGAATTAAGGCTACTCCACACCCCAGTAGCCTCTGCGATTGCTCCCTAAATACGCTTTCAAGGGGCGCTCCTTTGGAGCTCTGTGCATGCGTAGTAGCTCTGCCAAAATTTGAACTAGCTATGGTTCAGGTGTAGGTCATGTGTACATACCTCCCTGGCTAAGCTCAGGCATAATGTACTCGCTGTCAGTATCTGGGTTACCAGCAAGTAAGCTTTCCCTCTGGGATCGATAAGCGCTGTCTAAACGTGAGCGAGGGCTACGACTCAGGCTTCCAAATCCGCATGATGCATCCTCTATTGTTTCCATGTCAGATAGTGTACAACAACCTTCGGATGACTCAGACACTGTGCGGCCTACAGAATCCTGCCTTCTTCTGCTTGCACGTCTTGGACTTGGATCAGCTCGGTGGATTGAACTCTGAAATAAAATGAAACATTTTAAGATTCTAATATTTATTCTGCATAAACATAAACCAAGTAGTCTGAAAATATGCAGATTTATCCAAGAGATTTAAGATATATGATCAAGTAGGTTTCTCTTTCTACACTGATGCAGAAACATATCCCTGTACCGAGTAGTTCTGCTCAAAAAACAATTATAAAATTCAGAAACTTGGGAAAAAAGGGTGTAGACTGATAAACACATTACACACAGAGCTTCCTGAACTGTCCAGTGCAGACAGGACTAATCAACCTGAGCTGAATGACTTATACATAGCAGCTGGGTGCAACCATTGATTACTTCTACCTGTCAGGGACAACACATTGATGTGGCTTATGCTGGGCAGGACAAGGCTGTAGCAGTGCATAATTGGGGTGAGGAGAAGCACTGAGCCAGCCACAGGAGCGACAGAGCCTCATTATCATAATTTTATTATTGTCTTTTCAGCAAAATGACTCAGTTCAGGGATTAAACAAGATATGTTTCTGCATCAGTGTAGCTACAGCATTCTAAAGTTATCTTTGGTTTATAATGCCTAAAAGCAAATGGTAGATTTCCTTTAAGCACACTATAAACATGGTGAAAAGTATGCAGACATGCTGGTGCACTTAGCTTACTTTATTTTACACGCAAAATCACACAAACAAATATAAAATAAGTCACAAAAATATTTATTGCAACATATTGCTATTCTTCTCAGCTAGGTAGTTACCTTCTTGCTGATAGTACCAATGCTCTGGCTCATAGGGAGATATCCAGCAAGTGAGCTCTGCACACTTTGACTCTAAAACAAAAATAGAAAAATAGTATGGTCAACAATAATCCTCCTATATCACCTACAATAAGCATATATAATATGCAAAGCAGAATCCTTTTTAACTTTTAACCCTCTATATGTCTGCAACAGGAAATTACGAGCATCTAAAGTTATAGATTACTCCAAGAAAGATATTCAGAAAATGAAGATCAATATATTCTGAATCGTTTATTTTTTTATTGCTTGGATGTTCTCAGAAAATTGTCATGTTAATCTAATGAATGCTGCGTATTGGATATACACACCCTATTGTATACATTACATGTATTTAGGCACTTCTGAATGAAAGTATAGTAACAGTGATAGTAAGAAAAAAAGAACTCACTCTGGAATAGTCTATTCTCTGTCGAGAAGCATAGACAGTGCTTGGAGTTTTTGGATGTGGTCCCATTTCTTCATCTTCCTCTGTGCCTAAATCTGTCTCAATGTCCTCCACTTCTTCTTTATCACTCAGTTGTGGTGCATCCCCGAGCAGAGGTATCTGAGTAGCGTCACTGTCTCTCTGTATAGAGAAAGGCAAAAGGAAACTTTAAATCCTAACAAAGATCAAGAGGATTAATCAACGAACTTCAATAAGTTTCTAGTGGTAGAAACATTTTGTTCAGGCCATGTTAAGTATTATTTAATTGATTACTATTTTTGTATGTATTGTAATGTAAGTATTGGTCCTATTAACAATTTATAAATTTTTATATTTATAAATATATCATCTTGGAGTTGGACCATTTTCAATTTCTTGATGGTACCTGCCCGTATTTGTACTTTCTAATAAGTAGAAAAGTTTTATGGACAATTATTGTGAAATCACTCACTTTTATGACCAGGTAGCGAGGAGGATCTCTAGCCATACGTGTGAACTCATTTCCCAGCTCCTTGAATGTAGGACGCACATTCTCATCAATCATCCAACCTAAGATGGAAGTCATATATGTTGTAGATCAGCCGCATGAAGAGTATCAACTGATAGACAAGGGGCAATAGATGAGGGAAATATAAGACTCACATTTCACCATGACCATATAGACATCAATGGTACAGATTGTAGGCTGAGGAAGTCGCTCCCCTTTCTCAAGAAGGTCTGGTACCTCAGATAGACGGATACCTGGATATGGCTCATCTCCAAATGTCATCATTTCCCACAATGTCACACCTGGAAGGAAACAAAACCCCATGACTTTGCTGCTCAAGAGTCACAACAGGATGAACATTATTATATTTCGAAGGAGAAATACCCATGAGCAATAGGTGAGAGGAAAGATGAAATTTTACAGATGTGCACCACTTATGAGACATTAGACTTACCGTAGCTCCACACGTCACTTTGATGAGTGTATTTACCAAAATGTATACTTTCAAGTGCCATCCATTTGATGGGTGTCTGAATAGAGTCAGAGAAAAAAAAGTTAAGAAGGTAGAAATAAAAAGAATAATACAGTAAATAATATACAATAAAATATCAGATAAAATGCTAGAAGAAGGCACAACCCAGTAGGGGGCTGGCTATATACTTGGGAAGAGGGTTGGCTATATACTAGGGCCTGCTATATACAGGGGCAGGGGGCTGGCTATATACAGGAGCAGGGAGCTGGCTATATACAGAGGCAGGGGCTAGCTGTATACTGGGGAATGTTGGCTGGTTTTTTTTCTAGGAGTAAGGGGCTTAATAGCTATATACTGGGAGGAGGCTGTGACCAGAGCATTTCCCACCCTAGGCTTATACTCGGGTCAATAGGTTTTCCCAGTTTTTCTGTGGTAAAAGTAGGAGCCTCGGCTTATACTTGAATATATCCGGTAAACTAGGGCTCAAATTTTAGAGGTCAGCTTTTATTGTGTGGAAATTTAGGATCTAATATAGAATTAAACAAGGGATATTACTCCAAATGAATGCAAATGTTAAGTAGTGGAGTTGCCCACGACAACTATATTTCCAATTAGCTTCTAGATGGATAAAGTTAGAATTGCTTGCACTTTTGCTTTGCATTTAATGGTATTGATCTGTACTGTGATAATTTGTCAGCAGATATGAATCAGTAGAGATAAAATACAACCTTGATCTCATTGTAGCAATACTTCTTGTCATCTGGGTACAACAGGTCTGCCACACCAAAATCCGACACTTGCACGTGATTGATATTTTTCAAGAGGACATTGCGAGCTGAGAGGTTCCTATGAACCATGCGATGTTCCTCCAGGTAGTACATGCCCTGAAGAAAGACAAGCATGAAGTTTTCAACACATTTCTAATTTCCAAATCATCAGGAGTGTAAATGAAGCGGAGGGAGTGGGCAGACAGTGTGGTTTCACACAGGGGCAGATGCCTTAGGGGGCCAATTAGGTGCATTTTCCATGTATAAAGAGTCTATCACTATAAATAATACGTAATTAAGAGGCAGGTAAAGGTTTTCCATTGGGGCCCACCAGCTTCAAATTACACCTCTGCAAATCATGTTCTCCAAACATTAATAATACAATATACTAACAGCATTTTAGCTAGCAGTATTATTATTATTAGGAGTAATGTAACATACATGGAAGTAAAGTCCCTCTTCAGGGGAGAAATAAAGATCAATTTGGATGAATTGAAAATTCATCAAATATATTACCAAATGATCAGTATTTTCAGAGAAGTCTATATTCTGTGTATCCCCATAACTGATATAATATTCAACACAAACCAAAAATGTTACAGTAGAAACCTTAAGTATTTATGTATGTGTGTGTGTAGTGAGACTCACCCTAGCAATCTGAACACTCCAGTTTAACAGCAACTGGGGGCCAATGAGACCAGTGTCCTTCTTCTGCCTCACATACTGAAGTATGGAGCCCATTTGGAAATGCTGTGTGACCAGCTGCAGCTGTGTACCTGGACAAATACCCAGCAGTCGTACGATACATGCATGATCCAGGCTCCCCATCGCCAGCATGTGCTGTGGAGTCAAACAATGATTACCATTTATGAACATTGTGCCTGTGATAGAGGAAAAACAGTAGCCATATTTTTTTCCACCCCTTTAAATATGGTGGAATTTGGCACAGTGAAGCCACCCCCTTTTCCTCCAATGCAATGCCAACCACAATAGTAATCTACATCACTGACAGATGATTATTTCAGCTTAGCTCTGACCATGAAAAAAAGACACTTATTACATTTTTCAACATTTTCTTTTTATAAACCATAATGTTAAAGGAAATCAGCCATCAAGCATGGAAAAACCAGGATCACTTACTCATAGATCCAGGCACCATGACTGTGGTTCCTTCTTATATTTGTTATCCATGGCCTCCTTCATTCTAAAATCAACATTTAAAATGATGCTAATGAGCCAAAAAGGCTATGTTATAGAGCTTCACAAGCTGTTATTATACTATTACACTGCAGCAGCAGCAATCCATGAGCGCTGAACAGACAGTGGGAGGGGGGAAGTGCTTATTGTATAGTGTAACAACCTGTGAATCTGCATCACAGAGCCTTTCACAACTTTAAAGGTTAATTTTAGAAGGAAGGAGGCCATGGATAACAAATATAAATTACCACAGTGACAGTGCCTGGATCTATGAGTAAGAGTCCCTGGTTTATCATGCTTGATCTTGGTAGATTTCCTTTAAATAACCTACATTTTAATACCTGAAACATAAAAAAGCAGGTAGCACTTACATCAGTGACTGCATGGAATGTCTGACAGCCATTGCGATCTTGAATCACCTTGATGCTAACAGGGATCTTAACAGAATCTCCTTCCGGGATCCAAACGCCCTGCATGGAGGAAAGTATATGTCAGGCCATGGTTAAAAAAGAGAATGTTAAAATGGAGTTGTCTAGGATTAGGAACACAGGACTGCCTTTCTACAGAAAGAGCAACACACGAGTCTGGTATGACAGTAATAGGCTGGTGTGGGGAAGTTTCTGGAAAAGAGCGGCCATGTTTTTCTAATGCTTAACATACCCATTAAGACCAGATATAATTATAATAATAATAATTATACATTGGTAAAAACAACATGCATATCCATAAGGCAGAAAATATATTATAAACAATATTTGTCTGGTAAGATACATGCACGTATTATAATAATCTATTCAACAAATGCAGCTTAAAGGGGTTATCCGGGTTTAAAAAATTTCTTATGGCTGGGCTGGGGAGGGCTATTTAAACACAATAAACATGTACTTACCTTCTCCGGTGCTGCCGATGTCCCGCGCCGTGGCCGGTCTTCTCGGTGCGCCGGTTTCATTACACCGGCGTACAGGGAGCTTCCAGCCGGCCGGATGCTCCCATGCGCACCATCTCCCAGCGCTTACAACGCTGAGAGATAGGGACGGATGGGAGGAGCCGTCCACATCGCGGACCGGAAGCTCCCTGTGTGCGGCTTCCGTGCCCCTGTAAACAAACAGGGGCACGGATCGAAGGGACCGCGGCGCTGGACATCGGTGGCGCCGGAGGAGGTAAGTCCATGTTTATTATGTTTAACTAGCCCTCCCCAGCCCGGCCATAAAAATTTTTTTAAACCCGTATAACCCCTTTAAGATTGATAAATATGTTATAGGGTTATTTCATTCTGGCTAAAACTCTAATAGATATCACAACGGCCTGATATATGTGATTCCCAATTCTGAAGACTGTGACAGCAAGTCAGAGGTCCACTTGACTATTTTCAAAACACCCGCACACGTGAACATAGTGCCCACAAGTGGGAATACACCTTTAAGTAAATGTATTTTGAAACATAGCAAAGTAATAGTAACTCATACAATACCTTGTGCACAGTGCCGAATACCCCAGATCCCAGAAATTTGAGTTTCTTCAGCTCTGTGCTTTTAAATATTCGAGCCTGCACAGTATTGGCTTTTTCTGATGGATCCAATATCTCAGTAGCCTAAGATGAAAGCAAGATAAAGGACAAACAATTACTTGCTAATGTTTTAAAGGGTATTAACTTGCATTCTGAATCCAAATAAAAATTTTAAGATTTCTGCTTGCTGCTCTTCAGTAGAAAGTAACCTACATATTTTTTACAGGAGATACAAAATCTTTCAAAGATATAGGATAGACACACAAGACAAAGCATTGATAACTATATATAAATCTGTATTGTATCCATTAGGTATATTAATGATGGTTTCTGTTAAATGACAGAAACCGTAAAAACAATAAAAATTGCTATAAAAGTAGGAAAATGTCACTAAATGTACCTAAAACTGGAATAATGATGAAACTGGAATAATCCTCAAAGGGGTGTTCCCACAAAACAAGTTAGGCCCTATCCACAGGATAGGGCAGTGATGGCGAACCTTTTAGAGATCGAGTGCCCAAACTAGAACCAAACCTACTTATTTAAATGCAAAGTGCCAACATAGCAATTTAAGTGGTAACATGCAGGAGTTACAATAATAACGCAGCCTTGTCTGCACCTCCTTGCTTCTCCTGTAGTCCCAGGCTGCTCTAGGATGTGTAGATTTAAAATAGCCCTGATCACAGCATGTCCTGGGTGGCCAGGGACTGCAGGAGAAGGTTTTGAGTCCTGTCTTGGGTGATGGCCTGGGTGCCCACAGAGAGTGCACCGAGTGCCACCTCTGGCACCCGTGCCAAAGGTTCGCCACCAGTGGGATAGGGCATAACTTGCTGGTCGGTGGGGCTCTCAGTTATGAGACGCAGCAGATCACGAGAACATGGGGTCTGATGTACCCCTGTCGGACCCTTCGTGGCTTCCATAGATAAGTGGAGCAGCATGGCCGGGCTGCCTCATTCATCTTTATGGAGCTGACGGAGATTGCTGTTTACGGCGTTCGGCAATTTCCATCAGCTCCATAGAGATCAATGTGGCAGCCCAAATATAAGAAGTTTACCACAGTCACAGTGCCTGGTTCTATGAGTAAGTGTCCCTGGTTTATCATAATTGATTTGATGGTAGATTTCCTTTAAAGCTTTTATGTTCATTGATAACTGCTCTACAAAGAAAAGCTACCAGCCTCCTGCATGTGTCAGGTATTTTAACACAAAATACGACTGACAGTAATAAAAAAAATCACTTCTGAGCATGCTAATGAACTTCTCTCTCCTGCAGTAGGCAAAAATGACAAGCATGGTTATAGCACTCACATCTCCTCTCTCCAGGTAACGTCGCATAGCTCGCTTCTTTCGGATTCTCAGTCCTCTCCAGTACAGTAGTACCAGCAGAGAGCAGCAACACAGAACAAATATACACACAACAACTACCCCGGCTACCATCGCATGGGTTTTACTGTAAAGAAAAAATGTGAAAGATATCATATATCAAGCCTAATTGACCCCTCTAATAGTAATAAACTATATGATAATCAAGGATCTAGGTTTCTGGTCCCAGCTTAGTCTTATTATTTCATTCTACAATAAAAATGATGCCAGGTACCAGAAAAAAAGTGTGCCTTGTCTTTTTGTGTAACATTTTTAAAAAATCAACCAATTTCTGAAAATGAAAGTCAGTCTAGTGATATATTCCTGGACATGATGTTAATGGATGACGTTCTGCATGGAGAAGCTATTTCGGATGCTAGAAAAGCTGGGTGACTGATAAGCTTTGTGGAAGTAATATCGGCCACTCTGTCAGCTTTCCTAGCACAACTTATGTTGTACAAGTATAGAAAACTTCACATAAGAGAAAAGTGAAGAAAATTACTTTTATCAGTGACATTTTTTTTGTTTTACTGAAACCTGGTAATAATTTAACTCCACTTAGGTTTAATGATGTATCCGCATGGATATGAGCAGTCATAAATGTTAGTACAGGAGGTACCCAACTTAGACACCTGACTTACAGATGACCTCTCTGCCCGCTGTGACCTCTGGTGAAGCTCTCTGGATGCTTCACTATAGTCCCAGGCTACAATGATCAGCTGTAAGGTGTCTGCAATGAAGCTTTATTGATAATCCTTGGTCCAATTACAGCAAAAAATTTGGATAATCCAATTACAATTTTTTTTTGTCTGGAGCTACAATTATAAAATATACAGTTCTGACTGACATACAATTTCAACTTAAGAATTAAACTAAAGCACCTTTCTTGGGTACTGAATGTATATATAATTGTAGGCATACAGAGGTGTAGTAAGAGACCACAGACTCCAGTGGGTGCTAAATCACTCTCTCTGCTTATTAGAACCTAGTGTGAATGAATTAGGAACATTGCATTAGTCGCCTCTAGAGGGCAGAAGACTACACATGATAACTGTCTGAAAACTGTTATATGAAAAAAAGAAACACAATGCGGGACAATTATATAAAGTTTCCTTGCCTTCACTGCCTTGGTTTCTGATTAGCTTTCGGTAATGAGGTACATATTTAATATTTCTGTCCCTGGGACAATTTTTTGTCCTGAGCGAAAGTAAGTATTCTGCTAAACCATTTTTCTTCTGGTCTACTCTCCACCACTTTTCAGTGCCCAAAAATGGAAGGGACAGACAGATATTAATTGTGTCCACACCCCTTTTTGTAGGAGAGGCAGAGGAGGCGGAAAAATCACATTTTTTCTGGCGCCGATCAGTAATAAATGGGTCGGAAAAAAGAAAGGATGCACAAAAAAGGCGGACACCCCATAGTAAATGTCCGCCAGTCTGTTAACTTCACAATGTCAATCTTGCGCCTTAAGAAATAAATTTTAGTTCATTGGAATATACCATAAATATGTATTCTAATACTATTAAAACATCTACTTTGTATAGTCAAGAATATGAATATATATTTAGTATACTAATAATGTCTAACAATTGGCATGATAAGAGTGCATTTCCATTGTCTGCTAATGGATTAAAAAGGTAAGCTGTATGGGATCAGTCAATGTTGGCAGTTTTCTCCATCATAATCATTTATTGGGTTAGATTTGTTTTTAGCAGTAGCTCTTGTACACTTAGTAGATATCAGGATATTTAGCTGAGGGAAGCAATCTTTTTTACAGGGAAATGAGAAAGCTGAAATAATTGCAGTGATGTCATATGATGAGTAATGTCTTTATGATGTTGCCTTAAGCGTGATAGAATAGGCAGGAATAGTCTAAGACGCTGCACAGCATAGCTACCCTTACTGATCGTAGCTGACATGACACGCTGGCATGGGGAACACAAGATGATTGTTCTCATGGTTCCCCTCACAGACTGGTACATCCAGCCAAAGATCGTGACTTCTCTTTATCCCACATGGCTGATCAGGGAAATACCAGGACAATTTTAACAATGTGGGGACTTAAATTCTTCCTTGTTCTACTCCTGACAAATACACCTGTGGTATATCTGTATCTCAGATGTTAGATAAAAATATTATTATACTCATATAAATTTATGGCATGAATCACATTTACTGCGAAGTTCTATCAAAGTTCAAAACATTCACCTGCCAAAATATACTTATATATATTTACTTATATATATCTTTTCCAAAATCTGAAAGAACAATCCCTATACCCTATAAGGAAAGAATGAAGGTCACATCCAATTATGCCCTATTTATAACTGGGTTTTAATAAAGAATGAATTATATTTACTGAATTTTAGGCTCAGATTAAAACAAACAATACAAAGTTTACCTTGCAGCTGTTTGCCTCTCAAAGTTATTGCAGTCCTGTATGTCTGGACCTTTGCATCTGTCAGAAAAGAGGATTACTATATTACTAATGGAGAAACGACAGGTCACATGGGTACACTAAAGACAGACTATGTTAGAGGAAACTTTAAAGACTTATGATTGGAAACATTTAGATCAAAATCTGCACTAAGATTAGAAAAGATCCCTTTCTGATATCCATCAACAATCAACCTCATTTAGGGCTTATTCATGCAGACGTGTCTATGGTGCATCTACAACATACATATCTTTTTAGTCTGTTTTGTGTCAGTATTGTATCCACATCGGTTGTTTTCATGTGCGTATGGCATCCATTGGTTTGGTATTTTTTCACATCCGCCAAAAAACAACTGATGCATCAGACTGCACAGTTTTTTGTGGACCCGTTGGGTGTCATTTATCATAGGATTTTCTTGACTTTTTGGTGTAAAAAAAGTGGCAAAAAGTCATAATGGGTTTTAAAAAAAAATTTTAGGGTCATAAATTAGCACGGCCCTTTCCCTTCCCTCCCACTCAGTCTTAAACATAAAATCACTGGTCATGGGCACTCCCCTCCTGGTGTATCTGTTGCTGTGATACTGCAAATCGATTTATTAAAGGGTTAATGCCACTTTAATGAATCTAAAGGGCAGTGAAGCTCCAAAGGCATTTAAAGAACAATCACAAAGAGCCTGTCTAGTGATAAATAACCCCCAATGACTTTTATGGTCCCCAAATGTGAAAAAAATAGGATATTCTCCAAATATCTGTCCACAGACATCGGAAATTTGAATAAACATATGGGGGGAATTTATCAAGAGCTGGGATATCATGCAGCACGACAATGTTGGATATATTAAGCGGCCACGATCAACTTGGTATATCTGCTTACCAATGAAATGAGCTATAACATTCACCGGGTCCTAGTGTATTCAAAAAAGTTAATGCACCTACCCCCTTCCTCCCCGCCCACTAGCCTTGAAGGTGGCATGTGGGTGAAAGTTATTCACCAGAAAAGTTGTGTACTAGCCATGATAAATTCAAAAAGGTCAGTTTGCTATCCTTGAAAATAAGGACTGTAAAAAATAAAAACATGATCTGTGAGCTTTTAGAATATATTCTCCAACGTAATAGATGCCAGGTGTCCCCCACCCACACATAAAATAGCACGGGCATCAGAAATAATTGCAAAAACTGCCATTTTATTTACAACGCAAATACCAACTTCTTCTTCAATGGATATTCTGTAACACATTTGTCTGCTAAGTAAAGGGTTAAACTGACACTAGCAGTCTCTCTTCAGTATAAGGCATACTAGAAATAAGGCTATCATTAAGAAAGTTAGCTCACCCTGCTGTACAGTTCTCATGACATGGCAGACAGATCTTATTAACACTGGGATACTTGTAGATTGGACCTTTTTCCCCCATGACTCCTTCAGGACATTTGTCCACACAATGTAGCCCATCTCGGTAGTTGGCGCACTGTGTGCAAGAGTCGGCACCCTGAAAATCAAGAAAAGTTTGTTTTGTATGAAAGTGTGAGAAGTAGTTTGAGGGACAAAGTATTGGCATCAGACTTACTGTTCCATTGCAGGTGAGCGCCCCTGCCATCTTCTGACACTCCGGGTGGCACATCAAGCAAACACCATCTTTCATAAACTCTCTGCTATCTCTGTGCAAAACAAAAAGGAATCATTAAATGTCAGCCATTAATATAATTATGCACACAATAAACAATAATGTAATGTAATTATATGTAATGTGAGGTATGAAATTACCCTTGGGTTAGGTTACAGTATGGAACACATGTCCCATCACGGCTAAAGTTCCTGCAGGACAGACATTGTTCAGGACCAGGACCCCAGCAGCCCTTATCCGAGCAAAGTGGGTCACATACTTTGCCTTCTTTAACTGTAAAAATAAAAAAAGAAGTTGAAATGTAGTGGTAGGTTATCAACCATGGTAAGCACATTTCTTGTCTCAAATAAATGACGAAATTTGCCATTTTTGGAAAATGGCTGTTTTAGGATATAATTTGCAGCATTTAGTGCTTTCCTGCTATGCAGCATATGTATATTAATATATGTATATCACTTTCTTAGGGACCATTTTCCGGTTGGATTAACATAATATTGCAATAGAATTTTATGAATACGTTGACTTGTTCTGATGACTATAACTTCTATACCTCTACATAGGCTAACTGTGATCTATTAATAATGTATAATGTATAAACTTTTTTAACTTTTTAAATGGATTTGTTTTAATTGATCTAATAAAGTGTTACTTGCTTTCTTGCTATGCTTTCTACAATTTGGTTTTTGATTACTCTTTTTTTGTAGTGTTATTTGATATTGGAAACAATCTGTTTGATTTGGTGAGGGTACATTGTGTCCATGCCCCCTATTACTTATACTGTATGGCTATTCATTCTTATTTTTAAAGTGGCCTAAATTGTGCATTTTTGTTATCAAAAAGTCACAATTTGTGAAAAGTGCAAATCAAACCAGTGTAACTCAAACAAGCACATCTGCCCTACTAAAATAAAAAGGGCAAACAGCTTCTATAATTTTAAATAACTTATGGAATAGTTGAAAAAAATGTGCAAAACACACTAAAAGGCACAAAAAAGAAGAACTGTGATAAATGATACCCTTTGTTGTCACTGTTATAGCAACTGTTAATTAATATACAGATTTATTCTTAATTTTAAGCACTGTAACCTTTTTTAACAATAATATATATTTTCTTACACTTTAGAGATAACAAAAGTGGAAATGATTTTATTAACAACATTGTATTCAATACATATCTTAGTTACAGATAACATTTCAGTTCAGAACAAGGAGACTTACTACAATCATCTGGAGACTTGTTATTCTTTATATCAAAGTTCTGTCGTTTAGTTGTGAATAAGTATTTCCAGTATATGGTGTTATAATAGCAAAGGTTCTCATTTTCTGCAATATAAACCTTCCCCGCACTGATATCTCGTAGTGAACGTAACCCCAGAGATGTGACATTGCTGTTCTTCATCACTAGAAGTGACACCCCTTTTCTGTAATATATGACTGAGAGATCAGATCTCAAGACAAGAAAAACACAATACAGTGCAAAGGAAATGTAAAAAGAAACAAAGTATGGTAGTCATATGATGCTAGCAATAACCACATCAAAACACCTATACAATAAACCAATGCCCTGTACCTACAATGTTGAATAACTACCGTAATAAAGTATAATGATATCCATGCTAAACTTAAATAACATCCATGTAGAGATACTGGAGTGTCTCAAGTCTGTCCAACAACTATGCGACTAAGAACATTAAATAGAAATAATAGAAAGTATAATAGAAAGCTAGAGAGATAACTAACAAGGTATTTTGTTGCTGTATGCAAGTTCCAATCAATGGGAACAAACTTCAACAATTAGATGAATGACTGTAATGGCTATGAAAAGAATTTAATGGCCCATATCAATAATAATAAAACTTAATAATAATCCTAATAAAAATGAAAGTTTAGGGGCTAAATGCAATGATAAATTTACACCCAAAATAACCTTGTTTAGCAAGTTATCTAGAATCTAGAAAGTCTGACACATTTAATTCAACAACCCAAATAGTTTGCGTTAATGTATTCTTCTTTACATCTGACTCACATGAGAGTCCGACCACCAATGGTAGTGAGGCTGGAAAAAACGCTGAAGTCATTCATATGTTTCGGCCATGACTGGATGTTCAGGTAACCTGTGGTAAAAGGTGATGGTTATTTCAAGAATATTTTGGAATGTATTCATGTATACAAAATTGCAGGCACCTTCCTCTTACCTGTTATTTCTTGCACTGTTTGGAAGACAGTCAGCTTGTTAGGGTCCAGAGCAGTGATATTCATATACTCATCACTAGAATTACACCAAATAGTCATACAGTCAATATAAGTACAGGCAGTCCCTGGGTTACCTACAAGATAGGTTCTGTAGGTTTGTTCTTAAGTTGAATTTGTATGTAAGTCGGAACAGTATATCTTTTTAATTGTAACCCCAGCCAAAAAAATTTTTCGTCTCCATGACAATTGGATTTTAAAAATGTTGGATTGTCATAAGAACTAGGATTAACAAAAAAGTTTAATTGCAGACACCTGTGATAACTGTTACAGCTGATCATTCTAGCCTAGGGCTGAAGTACAGTAAATTATGAACATCCAGAGGTCCACTTGTAACTAGAGGTCGTCTGTAAGTGGGGTGTTCTTAAGTAGGGGACCGCCTGTACTTAGACTGCACCTTTTCATCTTCATCTACCCTCAGACTATGACCAACAGTAAGATGGGGAAATCGTTCTCAAATCATGCATTGTCAGACTAGTGATTCCATCATGTAAAACAGGTTGTTTTGTTAAAATTAAGCATTTTACGAATAAACGGAATTTGTACCAGTAATGGGAACTAATTGATGTTGTGCTATTTTCATTTATTGTTAGTTTCTTGTCTATAAATCCAAATGGATACAAAAATATCTGAACATTTCAGATTGGGGAGAACAGAGACTCTGACTCCCTGCGAAGTTCAGGTCTTCCCAAACAAATGTGTATGTTTCCATTAGATTCCACAGATTATTAGTATACTAAATAACAACTCTTGCCTTACCCATCAAGACCAATAGTAAGGAAATCCAGATTGCCCAAAATCTTGGTACAATTAATGAATCTATCAATGTTACTAGAATCTACAGTCTGGTATCTTGAGCCGGTTCCTTCACAAGCTGAAAAACAAGAAAGAAAATGAGATGGACAAATTCCTTAGCAAATTACAATTTTGTTTGAGAACCTGTCATTTGTTTTACCCTACTAAACTACAGGCCCCCTCAGGTAGAGTATGCAATGTCCTTTCTAGAATTCCCTCTTATGTGAAGCCTCACCTGTTTACCTATAAAAAAAAATCTCTGAAAAAAACCATACAAATATGACTCTTCCCACCTCATTTTCACATGAGATGAGTCAAGTTTAGTGGATGCAGGGGGAGGGTTAATTGGAAGCTCCTTTCTTTGGTTCTCTATTACCTAAACGTAGATTTTTTGGCATATTAAAGATAAGAATCTCATCTTGCAGATCATATTAAGCACATGTTTTTGTGAGCTACAGAATCAGAGATACGGGTAGCTAAAGACCTTGTTGAAAACACAAGCTGCTGATAAAGATCCAGATTCTGCCCATTTTTTACTACCTCTTTGTCCAGTTCTGTAGCTAACAGAACCCCAAGACTGATAAGTTGAGTTATATTTTCCTGACTTTGGAGGACATTTTTTATAGGTTAATTTTTATAGGACATTTCCTTCCCTAGATGAGGGGGCTAGTCGTTTAGTGAGGTAAAACCTGACGACAGGTTCGTTTTAAAGGTGTTGACCACTTATTCCAAACTCTACCAGGGTAAGTATAAGACACTAATAACGAAACCTATATATATATCTTTATATAGATTTCATAAGCAAGACAGTAATATTCACATGTCATAGATATAGTTACAATGATGTATAACTACACAATCAACAAAGAAACAAATAAATTCTGAACTCAGATTCAATATCAATATGCACATGGCTCCCTACTTCTTCTGAACCCCGCGCCCCCAACATCATCATGGATAACCTGCAGCCGACCTAAGGTCCCTTTAAGTTGTTCTGTACAATAGGGTAACCAATATCATAGTTACCCTGTTAAACTTTGTTGTTCGCTGCTGGGACCCATGGTTCACACGATTCCTGGGCAGCAGGACTCAAGACATCCTGTGATGTATGTGCAAGCTCCTCCAACAACTGATATAGAAGTGGTTGTAATGGATGGGACACGCAGACCGCAATGATTACACTGCCCCTTCTAACAACCAGCAGGACATGGGACGTCACAAGAAGAGTCCTGCTGCCTGGAGGTGACCTAACCCTAGGTTCCTGGTGATGAACAACAAACTTTAACAGGGTACTCGTAAGTATAATAAGGGGGTTATATTGTAGATTAGATAGATTGGTCTTATACTTCTCCTTATTGATTCAGTCTTATTCAGAATTCTAAAAACCAGAAGTGAAACAACATACCAGGTTTCCTTTAATTCACTGATAAAGAATGTAGACTTTCTGATATTGGATTGCATGTCGAGAACAATCATTATTTCACAAGACCATTTTCTATAATCATTATGTCCCCAATGTTACATACCCAAAAAACCAAAGCATTACCTTTGGGACAAAGGCCGGAGCATGGCTCACACATCTTGACTCCATTTTTTGTGACCTCCATTTTGTTGCTGGGACATGCACGAACACAGGAATTCTGGTCTATCACAAAATTATCTAACAGCACAAACAAAAGCAGAAATATATAACAATTATAATAAAGCCAATAGGAATATTGAAAGGATGCTTATAATCTAAAAAAATCTGCACTATTATTTAACATGTTTTAAAGTAAAGTTGCTATTAAGTTTTAAACATTTTTTCAGCTGCACATCAACCCTAAACATACACTCATTGGGACATTTATCAGGGATTCTTTGCCAGGAAACTGGCGTAGAAGCGCTGAAATAATCACAATTGCTAATGAACTACCAGTAATTGCAGTTATTTCACTTTTCATGCCATGGAGTGGGGTGACCAGGGCAGAGTGTGTCTAATGTGCCCCACTCTGCGCACTCACTACAATTGGCAAATTAGCAAACAATTACCTTAACAGTCGCTAAACAATTGCGCAATTCTAGAAACATATGTCGCAGCGCCGGAACCAAATTTTGATGTGTCAATCTGTGCCGAAGGGTCAGGGACTTAAAGGGATATTCCCATCTGGGCATTCACATTGAATTGAATTCTGTAGCTACACTGATGCAGAAACATATCTTGTTTAATCCCTGAGCTGAGTGGTTTTGCTGAAACAATTATAAAATTATGATAATGAAGCTCTGTCACTCCTTTGCCTGGCTCAGCGCTTTTCCAATCACATTAGTTATGCACTGCACCAGAGAATGATGTAATCACAGTGTTATCCCTGAGAGCCAGAAGAAATCAATTGCTGCACCATCCCCCACCCCAGCTGCTGTGTATGAGTGATCGAGCGCAGGTTGATTAGTCCTGTCTGGACTGTTCAGAAAGCTTGGTGTAATGTGTTTATCAATGGCAGGCTGAAGCAATCCAGCTTTCCCAAGGTCCTGAATGTTATAATGTTTTTTTCAGCAAAACCACTCAGCACAGGGATTAAACAACATGTGGTTCTGCATCAGTGTAGCTACAGCATTCTCAAGATATGTTTGGTTCATAATGCATGAAATAACTGTCCTCACAAAATTTAGTAGACGACTTAGATATTATTTTTGTGTCTGTGCATACATACGGGGGCAGTTCTTCACACATGATCCTCCATACTGGAATTTGGAATCAGGACTATGTTCCATCTGACCGGTCTGGGAGTTGTAAATCAGCTGGGAACATTGTGAGACGCAGGTTCCATTATCATTGAAGGTCCTGCATGACTGTATGCGAAAGACAGTTATAAATATGGGAAATTGCTGAACTTAGGTAATATATATGGTTCTAGTACGATTCATTGAGCAAAACTCACAAAGCATTGAGTGTTTAGGGAACCCGTGCAGCCTCCTGCACACTCATCATGGCAGCATTCAGTTGGGGCCTGTCCATAGCAACGTCCATTGCACTGCTGTGCACAGATGTTCTTCGTCACTGCAAGAAAAGATACATTTGGAAAGATATACTTAGTAACAATATTAAGCTTTATTCACACGGCTGCAATGGGGGCCGTGATCTGGTCGCATGAAAAAAATCCTAGACAGCAAGCAGCGGAGCTCCAAAAACAGACATAGAACTATCCAAAGGAGCTTGCCTAATGATAAAGAACCCCTATTGACTTTCTATAAAAATTATATTAATTTGGTTGCAAATATTAAACATTACTGCAGTCATCAGATGACACTTATAGCAATGAAAACACTCACATTTCTGACAATCATCTTCACCTGGTCCCCAACATTTCCCATTGCAAGAGGGGTGACAGGGTTTACCTGCAGCAAACAACAAAGGTTCAGCTTTGATCCATAAAGGGATGAACATTTACCTAAACTTATAACATATGTGAACTGTTCTAAGAATATTACATAATTAATTATCTCTATTATTCACTTACAATAACTGTATAACAGTATATATAGTATACACATTATAAAGCCAGAAAACAATAGCAAAATTTAAAGGGGTTGTCCACTTTCAGTAAATAATTGATATAGTTTGTGTATTGAAAAGTTATATCATTTTCCAATATACTTTCTATATCAATTTCTCTTAGTTTTCTAGATCTTTGCTTGCTGACATTCAACAGGAAGCTTACATTTTTACAGGAAGCTTAAAAACTGGACCCTGGTCCTGTGATTTGACATAGGTGCAAGGTATTATATTACACAGCTCTGATTACTCTGTGATTTAACAAGGCCGTGTATTTGTGTACCATCACATGACTATGGACTGGTTCTTATCCGCAGGCCGTAAACCATGAAGCTTTGACCAACAGGACTATAGAGCCATTTCATAGGTCAACGAGTATGCCTAAAAATACTTTGTCAGCATTCTGAATCATTTCAGTAGTTTATAATAGTTTATTTTACATTACCCCGCTCCCTGCCAGCAGAGTGTGGTGAGATTCGGAAGTAAGGGCAGCTGCAACCTGTATGTGCCTATGTCTCCTCATGCATTCTTCCTCTCCTCCACACCATCCCCCTCCCTGTTGATTGCACATGACAGGAAGAGGGGAGGGAGATGCATGAGTTTGAGGAGAGAAGACTGACACAGGCACACACAGGCTGCAGCTTTCCCCACCTCCCAGGATACACCACATGCTGCTGCCAGGGAGACAGGTAATGTAAATTCAACTTATATAAAGTACTATGCTGTACTTTGATATGTAATTTGATGATCATGTGGCTTGGAGTACTGTACAGCACCAAATATAACTTTTCTGGTGGATGTCCCTTAACTTCGTTGATTATGCACCTGAAATGATGTCACGGCAGTATCAACTGGCTGGTGACAGTAATATTTTAAGGTTATTGCTGTGTTTTAATAATAAAAAAGGCTTTTGCGCATCTTGTTAAGTGTTTATATTAGGGCAGAAAATACAGCTGGCCTCTGGAAACAGGATAAGGATGGCAGTAGTTTTGCCAAAGCAGGGTTTATCTTGGCACCTAGATGGCATGAGCTAATATTTGTTAAAAGGGTTTGTAGACCTGAACTGTATGGCACCTAAAAGGAGCGTGTGATCGTCACCACAGACGTATATGGAGAGAGACACAAAATGCACATAAACCACCAGTGACATCTTATTATAAGCACTAGAAAAAATAAAGGGGCCACCATACCACCACAATAATGGTAGATAGGATGGGATGAATGACAGAATTACCTTCTACACTGCCTTCAATATAAAGCATTATGTAGTAGGCTCTATAGTTAACAATGTACTAATCCATTGCAAACACTTCATATTGTGAAAGTCTCTGGGGCATTCCAGGAAAGCTAAGTTACTGCACTAGTAAGCGAAATACAAATCACAATAGGGGAAAAATGTGTATGGAATATTATTTCACTATTCCAAAAGGAAGGTATAAAATTAAGCTGTCAAATTAAGGAGGGATGTACATGCCCCATACGGCCTTGTTAACAAAGGGCAATATAATGGTAAGTGGATTTTTGAAATGCAGATGTATAGGTGTTCATGTAATACAAGGATGGCTGGTACAGGAAACACTTATACAGAGAGGATATGTGTTATGGATCCTGAAGAAGGAATGATGTCCATACATTGCCAAAGGGCAAACTGGTGTATGGACAGTGGTTGTCTTGATGAGATTACTCCTTTGAAGGGAACATGTAAAGACGATTTAGGGCACTAAACCACCAGTATGTCATCATAGAATAGAGGTTTAATAGACAAAGTGGGGGAAATTTATCATTAGTCCTATGTAGCTACTTGGCGTATAATTGTCGCAAATTTTTGTGCAAACATTTTTTGGGGAGAAAAAAATGCAACTCTTAAGTCACGCAATGGCTGAAAACACCACATTTATCAACTGAGAATTTTCAAAAGAACGCAAATTTAATCCCAAAACTACACCACGTAGGAGGGAGTGTATGTGGGTCCATAGCTACTACAGGGGGGAGATTTATCTCAAACTTGTACAATTTTAACGTTTTTGCTCAATTTTATGTTTGAGGTATCTGAGAATTTCCTGTGCAGAAACATTGGAAAAAGGCAGAAATTGAGCAGATGTTAAACATAGGTGCGACTGGTGAAGTCTATCCGCATAGAGCACACACAGCTGATAAAAGCAAATCAGTCTGAGACTACTACTTATGTTGTTAATGCAGGATAATTAGGTTTGCAGAACATCACAGGACAGTAAGACAAGGGCTGTCTATCATATTGGGTTTGAGGAAATAGTAAATGGCTGTGTTTCGGTTGTGACAATGGGTACAGTGCTGACACCTGTCATTGTTCAGGGTCTCTGAGTGTCAGCACTTTCCTGTTACCTATATACTTAGAGTGGATCAGTGCTCCAGGTCATTGTGGGGAGGTCAGTCAGTATATTTTTCATGTACTGTACATATTCTGCTAATGAACACGTTGCATATACGGTGACTTTCTTAAAGTAGGGCTTAACATTGAATAACATCAATGTAATAGGGGAAAAACAAAGAAAACAAAATACTGATGCTAAACTGAAAACCTTTCACTGAGTTTCATTTGTCATTGCCTTACAGAAAATAGAATATAAAAATGAGAATTAGAGATTACCCAAAAAATATATACAATATGGTTTTAATTAGTAAAAATTACGGTATATATTATGACACAATCCCTTAAGGAGTTATTGGTAGCTACAACTATGACATGTACTTCCAATCTTACTTCTATAAATAAAAAATCTCTGATCTCAGAGATGAGGTAATGCCAAAATAATCAGGGCTATTTTCTACATAAAAAGATATGGCTTTAGCTATTGCACTGCCACGATCCGTGCTTCGTGATAACCGCAGATGTACTAACTAGCCTGTAAATTTAGGATACGTTCACATGCTATATCTGACGTGGATTTGCAAGTTCTAACATGTTGGAGGTCCACACATGGATTGGTTTTATTCAGTAAGGCTAATCCATGTATGGTAACTCACTGCTTTTTTAGCGGAGGATTACAAAGACATACTCCTTTACTTGGATTTTGGAACAGAATTCCAAAAGCAATCTGTCTATAGATTCTATTATGTGACAAACCCTAATTAAGTGGGCTTACACCCTCAAAGTGGTCAGCAAAGGCCTAGAAATTATGCGGCTCTTTGCCTTTTGAAACCAGTGTTTTCTATTCAAACACTATTCTTCAAAATGATGGCTAGTGAATGAACATTCATATGAATGGAGATATCTTCTATTACATGTGGGGCTACCTTGTCAATTGCACCCTAGAGAACAAAGCCTGTATCTTCAGAAGAGGAAACATAGGGGTTTTGATCATGGGTTGGCCCGGCGCCAGCACTGGGCATACCTGGGCAAGTGCCAGGACCCAGGGCTCCTGGGAGGCCCACATAAGTCCCCCTTCCATGAAGGTGAAGGGGGCTGTATCTAATGAATCCATAGGGGGTGAGAGGGGCTTTATATTAATTAACCATGAGGGGGCTGTGTATAAAATAACCAAGTGGCTGTTATGATAAACTATGGAATATTTTAGGGAACAGTTTCTGAATTTTTAATGTCACCATGTGAGTTCACTGCAAAGGGGCCCATAGAAGCTCTGTTGTCCAGGGGCCTACTGAAACCTGGAGCCAACCCTGATCATTGCTGATAATATACGCCAGAGAAATATGATTTCAGTGATTTGTTATTCACTTGTGCAATGTAGCGCCAACGTTGGGTTCTGTTATAAAGAAAGTAAACAGAGGTGTGTAGATAAGAGAGAGAGCATAGAGTTTCACATTTGCCCAAGTCCCTAACATGGAAACCAAATACACCTTTTGTATAAATCAGTAACAAAGGGCGGAGGTTATTTCCCTTGACACCCTGTCCTGTGTATGAAAATTTGCACGTTTTTCTAAATCTGTACCAGGCCAGTTTTAATCTTATCGATAAGTCATTTGGACCTGGTCCAAGTGAGCCTGCCAAGTTCTAAAGAGTACTGGATGCAGACACTTCTGGGACACATAGTAACAGGATCAGTGTTGTGTGTAAACTCCTGTTCTCTCCATTTATATTCCAACGGCTATTAACTGCAAATATACTCAGAAGAATGCATTGCCCTCCATGATTCATTGTTTTCTAGAGAAATGACGCCAAATTGGCACTTTCAAAACCCTTATCAACTCAAATCTGTATTTCTGAAAGTGTGTAATGTAACCAGCTTATCTACTTTATTTAAAAAATATACATTAAATATGAATATTTTTTAAATGTACAAATATGTATCTTTTTAGTAATTGTGTTCCTGTGTCCTTATTTAGCCTTTCTCTAAGCAATTTGTGTCAATCAGCTTTCTGTCCTTGTATCCACTGATGACTGAGAGATGAAGGAACCTGATCATATTCCTAATGAATCTTTACAGTCACAGGGTAGTCTAATCTCCTTACAGAACTGAATCATCAAGAGCAATATTCTCTATGGGGCATATTTATCAGGGCCTCTGAGCAACATCAGTGGCGTAGAGGCCCTGAATTAATCGCAAATGCTTGCTTATTGCTAGTACTTGCAATTATTTACCCCTACCCGCCACCTTAACGCCAGTGGGGTGTGAAGGGAGGGGGCGCGTCTAGTCGAGTGCGGGGCGTCACTGTCCTCGTGCCTGCGCACTCCCGGCAGCCGGCAACTTTTCACATGTGATAAATCGCTGGCTGCGTTTATTTCTATGCCAGCCAGGGCCGTAACCTCTTGTTATATCGCGCTACGAGAATGAAGCGGCGGGGCTATCACGAGCACCGGGGTATGATAAATATCCCCCCCATGTATGGAACGAGTCATTTGTCTTATGTATGAGGTGGACCAAACTCATAATGCTTTCAGATACACTGCTCACTACAGGAGAAAGAGCAGAAATAAAAATACACAGAAGCTGATTTACTAAAAGAAGTATATCACAAAGTTTAATATTATAATCTGCTCTATTTAATTCTGTATTTAATTCATATTCTGTTGTCTGAGTTGCCAGTTGAAAATGTTAGATTGCAACAACATTGGTTAAAACTCATAAAAACAGTGTGACCACATCCATTACTCAACCCACTGAAAAGATTCTATGTAATATTTTCATAAAAATCAGTACATTCATCTTCATGTAAGACTTAAATTAACAAATATCGAACTTACAATTTGCTGCATTTTCACTGATCTCAACTTGCGCCTTTGGATCTCGTATGATGTCTTTCCAGTCAATGGTATCAGTGTAACACAACTGCTCATTCTTAGTTATATAAACACCTCCAGCTAGGATCTCTGACAACAATAGGAAATAAAGGTTAAACTAAAAATAACGTAAAATTGGCCATTTTGAAAGACAGAGTACAAAATGGTGGACTGCACGGCGTGCAAATGACAGGTGTACTTTAAGACTGTCTGTATCCAGAATCTTCTACACAGAAGTGTTGACATTTTAATGTGTTCTGTTCATATGGGAAAAATGTATGCTCTTTTGTGAACAGGTTTTGTTTGCTGAAGTTTTAAACCTGTATAACCAGTGCGCTTATCCAACGTTAGAGACAAGTTCTTATGTTATCTGTTTGTCTGATAGAGGAGAAAACATAATAGTGTTGGCAAAACTCCACTAGTAGTAAAGCAATGAATACTAAAAGAAAGGTCTGAAGTCCAGAAGGGAGTTTCTTGGCTGGGAAGGAGTAAGCAGTATGTAGAAGGGTCAACAATAGGAGGTGTACAGCTCCACTGACTAATAGGACTGGTCACATGGAAAGTTGGTTTGGAACTTGGTTTTCAATGACAGAGGTTATTGTGGGAGTCTCTCCCCACTGGGCAAGTCAGCTTGTCTCCTCAAAGAGTCTCTGTTCCGGGAACATAGCTTATTTTTAGAACAATTGTTTTTTTCCCCCTTAAAAAAATCACAATAGTTAAATTAATTCTTTTAATTTTCCCAAGCTCTAATTGACAGGCAGTGATCGATGCTTGGAGAGGCTGTCAAAGCATCTACAGTCTAAGAGAAGAGGCTACAACTATAGATGGAGATCAGTAGAGATTTACTGCATTGCATAGTTTAAGGGTTACTTTGATGAATACTAAGTCATGGAAAAAAATCCAAATTATTACTTTTGTCATTGGGTTGGATTGGAAGTAAAGCGATGGACTATTTTTTGAGGGAATAGTTGTTGAAATGTACTAAGAAAGATGATTAAAGGGATTGTCTGGGAAAAGTCTTTCACCCTTGACCATGGCGTGTTTCAGGTATTTCAACACATTCTAATGCAAATAAATGAGGTTACGTTTCAATATCAGACGAAGCCATTAGAATAAGATGGTGCCGATAAAGCTGACCATTGTCACTAATTTGTGCATGGATAACAAGTGACACAATGTTTGTGATATTTATCATCATCATGTACCCTTTTTTAACTGTGTGCAATACACTGTGTACAACTATTTGTCTATTTATTGTAATGTATGTCAGCTTTTGAATCCATTATTACATGTCTACTATACGTGCACCCCATACTCTTCCTAGAAATGCACAGGTCTTTTGTCTTACCTGTAAGATGGTGGAAGCTGAGCTTCTGAATACCCCGGGTGCCATTAACCTGATTATTTAGTATCATGTAAAGTGAGTACTTGTCTTCATAAAGACTGTGTCCTCGAATGACACGCAGGTTGTCTAATGGCAAATAGGTAAAAATATTCAAGGCTATCAACACGTATCCAGTCACTTCACGTATAGACTGAAAGTAAAGCACAGAGAAACATGTTACCTCTTGAGTAAAAACAATGGGAATTCATGACATCTAAAAGTCACTGTTTAACTAACATATGATCACATATGAGGTCTTAAAAATGGAAATATTTAGTAAGTAGAAAAAAAAATCATTTGGTTTAGCCACCAGGAAAAAGTTGATGTCAACCATGAACCAATGCTAGATGAAGCATCGTAGGAAGGGTTTATAGGTCATAACTCTTTTTTTCACCTGGCACCTCACTATTGTTACATGTTTTGTGGTTCTACCACAAAATACAACTTTTCAAACCACAGAATAATATTTCCTACTAGGGTATAAACTGAATGCTTTCAACATTCTTAGACTTTTAATTTTAATGTGTGGTTTTATGGATGCATTTTATCTCTGGTCATGGAGGCAAAATACCTTACTTAGATTGTGTTGCAGTATATATCACACACCATTATTGGAAAATATAATCATATGGATTCAGACTCGTCAATGGACATTTGGTCAACGAAAAACAGTTTTTAAGAAAAGATGCAGGTCCCTAGACAAGAAATGCTTACATAGAATTGTGAAAATCGGGGGTCAGAAGTTGAGATAGTGTGGAAAGATAAGTGTTCTTTGAAGAACCTTAGAAATAGGTTATCATATTTCCCTGTTCCTTGTTGTTTCTATACTAGTGATAAATGTTACATATTGTTGTATATTCCTGCAGAGATCTTGACTCATTTAAGGACCTTCGCTGGTAAAACCCATTCTGGCATATCTGAATTATACATATTAAACCATGTAACTCTCAAGTGAACGCGGCTGGGGAAATGCCTGACTAGCCAAGGCTGCTAGTGATGAGAACCTTCTCTGGAACAGGTTATCTTTGATGTTATCACGCCATAGCTGAAAAGAGCCTATGTGAAGACAATCTGGCATGGACTGTGTATCTGTCTATGACTGCCCCCTCCTTGGCAACCAGCAAGGATTTCGCAGCACAGATGCATTACATGACATGGTTCCATGATTAAGCAGATAGCTTAGACAGTAAAAACTATGGTATGAAATGTATTATTTTAATTAGTTTCGTTTTGCACAATAAGCAGCTAAACTTGTACAAAGGAGGAATTCTGAGAACGTTCATTTAACGCTTATCACCCTTGTTGTGGAGCACTTATCTCAGCAGAAGGTGCCACTGGACCTCCTTTATTGTGATCCAGTTTAGAACACAATTATTACATTTACTTAAAAGCTTATAGGTACTCTACCAGCTCAGAAAAGTGAAGGTAATCTGCATGGGGTTAAAAAGCTACTTTTAGTTGGACAGCGATTCATAATTTGGTAGATTACCTTTAAAGGAAACCAACCACTACCTATTAGGTGCATCTAATGTATGTAAGGATAGCCCTTTTTAGGGCCAATCCTTTACTCCCCTCTATCTTTGCTAATCTTTAATCAGGGTATTATGCAAATTTTCTAAAGAGGCTACTGGAGCGTGAAGTAGCTGGAGCTGAGGCTACATGGCGTGACTACTCCATGCCCCAGTAGCCTCCCCCTACCCAGACATCTTCATCGCGCAGCTACACGGAGCTGCACGCACTCGTCCGCAAAGCCAGAGTTCTGCGCATGTGCAGAACTCCAAATTTGTGGACGAGTGAAGATGTCTGGGTAGTAGGATCAAAGAGGCTACTGGGGCGTGGAATAGCCGTGTCCCAGTAGCCTCTGCTCGAGCTTCTCCATGCCCCAGTAGCCTCGTTAGAAAATTTGCATATTACCCTGATTAAAGATTAGAGGGGAGTAAAGGATTAGCCCTTAAAAGGGGTTGGATGCACCTACCACTTTAAGGATGGTTATACCCCTTTAACTACAGTATTCAATGTATGAAAGCAGATGCCAAATTTTAACAATGCATGTAAGCAATAAGAATCCAAATATGACATTATGAGCTGGTGAACACCTGCTAAACCCTTGGAATGCAGCTTAGGACAAGGTTGGCCATGTTCACTTCTTGCAGCAGGAAGCCTCTCCCAATGACAGCAGTACTTTGCCTCCTAAACTCTGTAGGCGGCACAGGGAGGGGAAACCAGTTGTGCAATATACAGGCAAAACGGCCGGTAAAACAAGACAGGCTGGAGTCACATTCCAATGATAGAAACGTACACTGAACTTACATTTCAAACCATTTACTAACATGGAAATGACAACTGTAATACAGGTGCCATGGGAGTATATGCCATGATATGTGTTACTGCAGCATGCAGCATTGCATAAGAACAATCCCAAAAGAAAACAATGGTATAAATATTTCAGTCTCCCACGATGATCCCTGTGGTGTGCATTACCTTTAAGAAGGATAAATCTTTGTTGTTTTCAACAAGCACAATCTCAAGATTTCCATTCACGATATGGCAGTTGTTGTACGTGTTTCTTAAGGTATGATGCTGGTACTCGGCCTCGCCAGTTACACTGAGTCCATTCATTGTGCCAGTGCAGACTGTAAAAGAAAGTAATTTAGTAAGACAATGCACCGAGGCAATTGAGTATGTAGAGTAGATTACAGGGGCAAAACATTAAGGGGCACATTTACTAAAGGCCATATGCCAGTTTTCTGTCAGATTTTGTATGTTCTTTTAGGTGCAAACTGCTTGCACAGGTATTTAGGAAGCTGTACTATTCTTCATGAAATACAAATTTCTGTACTGAAGGGTGCTTTCTGGTGCTCGGTCGGACTGTGCAACATATTTAACATGCAAAGTCTGATGGAAATGTGTTGCACGGCCCATGTTAAAGGTGCACCAAAAAAAAAGTGGTGCACTCTCTTGGGGCAGTACAGGGCACGTCAGATTCTTGAAGAACGTGCGCCAGAAATCCTGAATCTGGTGCACTCTGCACTATACACAGGGAAACTGCACATAGTGCAGTTTGCCCTGTCCCTAGTAAATGTGCCCCTATATTTTCTGATATTGGCTTTCCAACCTATCCCAGACAAGAAGGCAGTGAATTTGGTTGAATTTGCATGCCATTAGGAACATGTATAATTTGTAAGAGTAATGCCAGACAAATCTTTTTTTGTCTTTGGGACAATTGGATTTTCAAAACGTTTTCATGGGAACAAGAATTAACCATGTAGCTTTACTGCAGAAACTTTACAAATGATCATTACATCCTGGGGCTAACTACAGTAAATAACCAGCATCCAGAAAGCTTCCCCAGAGGTCACAGTGTGAAGAAGGGTCCGTTTGTAACTAGGGGTCATCTGTAAGTCGGGTGGTCTTAAGTCGGGGACTTCTGTAGTGCTCATGAGAGAGCATCAAGTAAGCAAGATTTGCAAAAGTCCTAGATCCATGGATTCAATGGCAGCCATTTGTTCATACATAGAAATAGACTTCTTTATTTAACCCTATTTTCCTAAGTATACCAGTTTGAAAAGTTTGCTGCAGACTTTTCCACATGATGATTAACTGATAGACATAATGATAGATTTCTTTTTACAGATTTTTGTACAGCTACAAAATAAATAAAATGATTCCAACAAGGAAACAAACATCATCACCACAGTTGACTTGAATTTCAGATTGCACAGTAAAGATGCAATATAATATACCACAACATAGTTACACTTTACTCTGAAGATAATCTCAATTTTACAAGTAGTTTATAGATGTGCTCTTTGGAGTGCTCTGGAGGGATTATAAATGTGGTTTATAAATGTCTGACACACATTAAAAACAGGATAAAAAAACAAGGTAAAAAACAGCCTAAGAAAGAAATCACTACTGAAAAATAGAGCAAGATTATTTGTCATACATTGAGATCAAAGGAGAAGAAGGTAAAATAGTTTCTATCCTAATAAATAAGCCGACGCCTGAAGATCTCTTAGGTATTGAAGTTGGTAAGAAATCTGTGTGTGTAAATTCAGCTTTAGGCTATAGCAGAAAAAAGATGTTGACTTAACAATTGTTTCACCTACAGCCATCTCCTATAGTCTCCCTATCATTAGAAGAACTCAGCTCTCCTTTCAATTCATATTTTCAATTCTAATGAAATTTTAGAGCATATTACAGGGATACTTTGTGCCAGAAATATAATGATAAACTGATTATCTGTTCCAATTTCTCAGTCCATGTGTTTCCTACACAGAGTGACCCAGTCCAATCGGCCTAGACCTGTGCTATGACAAAGTGGGGTATCTCAATTTGTGTGCAACACACCTTGCCCCATGTTTTTAGACATTTGGCGCGACAAAATAGATGTGGCAATAGACACAAATATGCTCCATGAACCCAACTACATCTGATTTAACAACTTTTATTTACATCTGAAATCGGTCCTGATATGTACCAAAAAAATGGTCCGAAATCCATTGAACCACATTTGTTCCAGGTTTAACAAAGTTTTTTTAAACTTTTGGAGACCTTTACAAAAAGGGAAATGGGAATAGTCTCAGCTGCAGGACTAGGGCTAATGCGAACAAGTCTGATGCGATTTACTTGCATCGTAAACTTGCCTGAACGTCCGGCCTGGACGCTCAGAGACCTGAACTGAATGGACATGCTGAATTCAGTTCCGGTCTCTAAGTGTTCAGGATGGTCATTCAGGCATTAGTCAATTCAGTAGTCAATCACATCAAACATGCTCATGGGCAGTAGACCTTAATCTAACTTTGCACTTATATTAAGACACTTTTGAGAAATATATGATGAATTCCTGATGTCAATTTGGCTTTACATTTTCAGAAGGAATAACAAAGCTGTGACATCATGCAGAAAGGAGAACTCCAAGAAAAGAAAATTACTGTACATGATATTTTCTAAAGACGAGCTATAAAAAATATGTCACCTCTCTTGATATGAGATGTTTTGATAAAAAAATGACATTCCTTAAAAGAAAAATCTAGCATCAAAATCAAGCATGATAAACCAAGGACACTTACTCATAGATCCTGGCATTGTGACTGTGGTAATCTTCCTATATATGTTGGCCTCCTCCCATCTAAAATAAACTTTTACAATTATTCTAATGATCCAGAAGGGCTCCGGGGGCATTACCAGAGCAACTCAATGTCTCACACTGCTTCCTCAGCATTTGCCCCTGCCCTCTGCCTGATGTAATCTCAAGACAGCAGGTAGTTTCAGCACACAGTGCAATGGGGGAAGTGCTCATGCACAGTTTAACAGCCTGTGAAGCTACAACACAGCAGGGCTCAGGAAAATCCCTTCTGGCTCATAAGCATACTTTTTAAAGTTGATTTTTAAAAGGAGGCCATGGATAACAAATATAAGAAGATTACCACAGTCACAGTGCCTGGATCTATGAGTAAGTGCCATAGTTTTTCATTATTGATTTTGATGATTTCCTTTAAGAAATTGTTCAGGAACATTGTATTGTAGTGTTACTCTGTTATTCCTCCTAGAAATGTGTAACTAGATTGACAACTGGTTCATTAAAGAGGGTGTTACTAGTTGAGGGAGTGTCCAATCAGTGCTTATAGATATTCTTTGAAGAATTTACAATTCTTTGCTCTACAAAGAAGGATTTGTTTTACTACTGCCTACCCAGCAACTAAATGTTAACCAACTATGAGCAGCCACTGGATTAAGGTCATTGGATGAGGGCAAGTGCACCACTATGAGAGGCACACACATTGCATTATATGAACAACTGGGTCTGGTATATTAGGTTTTTACAGCTGTTTACAGTATATTTCTCAGCTGCAGGTCTACGGAGTGAAACAAACCTGCTATTTTCCCCAGAAATATTTTTTGACAATGCTGAACAATACAGGAACACAGTCTAATTATGGAAATGACCTCCATGTATTTGGCCTCCTCGTTTTGAGAAAATAAGAGAGAAGCTCAGTGACAGATAGGGGCTATTTTCCCCTCCAGACGTAAAACTGGGAAAGGTCAGACATTAGAAAGGATCCAAACAAACCCAAGAACTGTGACAATCGTCCAAGCAATGCTGCCCCCGCCTCTGCCTATACTGGAGAGAATGGCTTCTCTCTGTGCAGGACACAATGTGGCCTTCTCTGCAGCTGGACACAGCATCTCATTGTGCCTCTGGCAGGAATTTGATGGAGGACACTAAGGGCAGGGTCTGTGAAGGAGGGAGATTTAGGCAGTCATAAATTTCTTTAAATTCTAAAACATTTAATATACATATTAGTATTGATGAATACAGTGCCTGTTGTATCCTGCACTTGTAGGTAGAAAACATGTACACAGATCTAGCCATATGAGAAACATCCAAATTTTCATGGACATAGACACTGCCAGAAAAGTCACGTAAAGCAGGCATATACATCACTATTACATAATCGCATACTTCCTACATTTAACAAAAAGCCTTTTGTAAAAGTCCAATTCAATTACAATCCAATATTCTGCTATATAGATAGGCTAAATAGTTTCACAACCCGCGGGAAAGTCTTCATTTAAAATTGCAGGCAAAAGAAAACCATGACAAAATATGGTCTTCTGTCTTCTGTAATTATAATGAACTAACCCGCTGTACCCATAGTTACAGGATCAGTTTTACAGGGCACCATACCAAGTGAGTGAAAGAAGGAATGAGTATCAATCAGCACTATATGGCCGTGCCTACAGGCAGAATTAGGTCAGAGATAGGGCTCTTCCTGTCAAACCTGTATTTGATCATTATTTTCTTTATCTAGTGATGACAAAAAGTCATCATAGCTTATAAGAAAAAAACCACAGGTATATGAGGGGTAGAAGCTGCCAAATTCTCTTTCCATAGATTTGAAAGAGGATGGATTTATGGTGGCCATGGCTTACACAATAGTGTAACACGTAGCAGTGACACACCATTTATATAGTACATTGTTATAAACACTTCTTAAACCCATAAAATACTAACTATGTGATAAAGTCTCTTTATTACCAATGAATCATTTCAAATATTTCTAACCTTCAACAAACTATGCATTAATAAGGTGTGTAAATGTGGAGTAACATTATTTCTGGACATCATGTGACTTAAATTCTGCATTTTTTTTGCAGTTTTTGTCTCAGCAGGCTCAGAGATAGTGGGGCTCATTTACTAAGGGTCGCGTGCACTTTTGTGGGACTGTGCACCGTTTTGGGGGCTAAAATGGCTTGCTCAGGTATCTAATAAGTGTCTGCGCTTGGATTGCGGCACATGTGACTCTTTTTGTGATGCAGCTGCGCTGGCTTACATGCGACACAATTTAGGGGGAGTGTCGTCAGACGATCCAACTGATTCGGACTGAGCACGGGATTTAACTTTCAAATTGTGTTGCAAGCCCAAGCCCTAACATGCCCCCCTAAAAAGATGGTGAACTGAGCGGGGAAGCGACACATGCATGATATCGGGTGCACAATGTTAGTGAACCGCGGCATAGTGCATTATAGTCGGACGATGTACTTTCGGTGGGTAAGTAAATGTGCCCCAGTGTGTGGAGACCAGCTGTTCTAATGTCTAATACACTGCACATAGAAACTTTTTCTGCGCTTATAAGAAGGACCATATAAGATGTTGGAAAAAACTGTCTTTATTGTAACTCCACATTGAAGAAGGCTAAATAGAACTCCGAATACCAGCTTTTTGCAGCTCTATGTGTATCACAAATTCCCCCAAAAAAGCGTCAGGAAACAGGAAAAGTCTTGGGATTTCAAAGTTGCACCCAAAAGAAAAAAAAGTTGCGAGCGTCGTAAAAGGACCGATATTCTGGCGCTGACATCTTACATACAAATTCAACTTAAGAACAAACCTATGGAACCTATCTTGTATGTAAGCCGGGGACTGTCTGTATATGGGATCTCCACTCCACTTTCTTCGATCAAACCACATCACTCAAAATATTAAAAAATGTCAAGACGTCCTCTGCCTTATTCATGTAAGATTCAATCATCTGAAAAGTCCACTACCCTAATAGGGACACTACTAAATCTTGACAGGAGCCTTGAGATCAGGTCCTATTTAGGAGCCAGATTTTATATGCTACTTCTGTAAGTGCTTGCATAACTGATTAAATAATAATTATAGAAAGTACTAATTACGGTATTATGTAATTTGTTTATGGTACCATTTTGAAATGAGATAGCACACACCTCATAATAGGCCTATTTATAATAATTACTATGATTATGTTTCAATGGGGTTGTCCCTCGCCCTCATGGGTTACATTTATGACATAGAAAGTCTCCCTTTCTCTAGCCATCTTTGTATTACTTGGATCACCATTCCTCTGTATATTTTGAAGGTAGTTGTCCTCATTAGATAACTTACTGAACACCATGGGGCACATTTACTTACCCGTCCGTCGCGATCCCCACCGTGCGTTGTCCGACGAGGATTCGGGTGTTCCGTGATTCACTAAGATTGTGCGTCCAATTTCCTGCATGTGTCGCCTCCCCCGCTGAGGTCCGCCGTCTTCTTCCCGGTGTATGTGAGTGCTGATCTTGCGGCACAATTTGCTTTTTAAATTCCGCGGTTTGTCCGAATCCTCCACATCCTCCGGGTTATCCGACCTCCACGCCGACCCAATTTGTGTCGCATGCAAGCCGGAGCCAATGCGCCACAATCCGATCGTGTGCGCCAAAAACTTGGGGCAATTCAGCGCAAAGTGGAAAAACCGCAAAACCCGCCGAAAACGCTTTAGTAATTGTGCCCCAATGCATTAGAGAAATACTGGGAGAGTCTCAGAATATAAGCTGCAAAGTTTTGGATGAAAAAATGCTTTTCTATGGGCTGAACTGACAGAGGCCTAGAAAATGGACACATCTGGTTGTTTTAAAAATATATATATTAAAACAACCAGATGTGTCCATTTTCTAGGCCTCTGTCAGGTCAGCGCATATAAAAGCATTTTATTTATATTTTAAATATACAATGTGGGACCTACAGCATTACTATGGGAAGTTGGAGTTCATAGAGAAACTGTCACCACAAAAACGTGCATGCACATATGTGTAAAAGGATTGTAATGGTTGAGGGCAGCATGGGTTAGCATTACAACCTTGCAGCGCTGGGGACCTGGGTTCAAGTCCCAGGGTCAACATCTGCAAAGAGTTTGCATGTTCTCTCCGTGTTTCTGTGGGTTTCCTCTGGGTCCTCTGGTTTCCTTGAACACTCCAAAACATACTGGTAGGTTGATTAGATTGTGAGAGGGAATTAATTATTCCCTCTGGTTTCCCACCACACCCCAAAGCCATATGGAACAGTGAGTGATGATGATGATGTCTGTAAAATGCTGTGCAATATTTTTGCACTATGCAAGTCAAAGGCAAAGTCACAAACCCAGAGGTACATTCTTTTATCGAATGCTGTCCCTTTAAGGACTTGGTGGCATTCCTGGGTCAACAGATAAGGAATGGGTCTCTGTTCAGTGTCCCTGTTTGTCCTCCAATGGAGGTGACAGGAAAACAGAGCAGACCTTGTCTACTTTCCAGGCCTCCTAAGCACTGGCAAAAAGCAGCAGGAGAGATTAAACCCTTCATCTTTGTGTTACTCACGCAGTGTAGGATGTGGTTTACCATCTAATTAATTTCTCTGCACAGTAGCCAAACGCACAAGTGAAGCAATGGGACTCTACATGACAAAGGGCAGTCTGTGTTCAGACTCTCCTGGGTGGAAGCCATCCTAATAGATAGATGTAAGAGGAAAACATTAATGACCCTAGGATAGAAATCCACTGCCCAGACAATCTTTAGCACCTACAAACTTACATGTCTTACTATGAGCTCATGTATTTCTTTGTGTAAACAGATTAGGATGAATGACATCTTGGCATGAACATTGTGCCCAAATCCCACAGTCAGAATAAAATTGCATACTATACAATGCACACAGCAGCTATATACCAATTTGCCATGCTTCGTGCAGCGCTGCGTAATCTGTGTGCGCTATATAAATAAAGAATTATTATTATTTATACACTAAGATTTAAAGAGAACCTGTCACCTACTTTTACCCATTACCAACTACCAGCCTATATCTTGAGCTCTGTAGCAGCTAGATCCATAGTTCAGGTATCATATTAAAGAAGGAGATTTCATCTTTCAACAAGGCTTTTGGTTCTGTGATTTACAAAACCAGAGATATGAAAGGTAGAGTCATAGTTGGTAATGCAACCTACAGGAAAACATCCAATTGCATACTATGTATTTAACTCCCTTTAGCTCAGGTATTTTAACTCACAGATGCCTGTTGAAAGCTTGACGCAACTGAGGTAAAGTGTTGGGCTTAGAAACTGGAAGGGAGTGTCACTTAAGACACCTATACCTTGGGTTCTGTACCAGCTAGAACCTTAGTCCTGTTCTCAGATTAAAGACAGGAATCTCTTATTGCAGATACTGTGGGTTTGTGATCTAAAGAATACTAGATCTTCACCGTGACTTTAATGGCCCATATCTCCCGTTATGTAGCTCACGGAAACACAAGCCTGATAAAATTTGAAAAGATGGATTCTCTTTTTTAATATTCTTTAATGATACTAGAACCATGCTACCTGCTATAGAGCCCAAGACATAGGCATCTAAAGTGATGTTCCCCCCGCCTGATGACAAAAAAGATTACAATTTTATGCTAATTTTCCTCCTTCTAGGGCAGTGATGGCTAACCTATGGCACTGGTGCCAGAGGTGGCACTCAGAGCCCTTTCTGTGGGCACTCAGGCCATCACCAGATATGACTCCAGGTATCTTCCTGCAGTCCCAGACAGCCCAGGACTTGCTGTGTACAGAGGTATTTTAAAGTGACAGCTCTACCTGGGACTATTTTCTGCTTTATTGGTGTCCTGTGCTGGTATCAATGAAAGCTGTGACAGAGAAGGGAGTATAAATCACAAATTAAATTTCTGTGTTGGCACTTTGCGATAAATAAGCGGGTCTTTGTTGTAGTTTGGGCACTTGGTCTCTAAAAGGTTTGCCATCGCTGTTCTAGGGGGACCATGGCCACCCAAACCACCCACCAAATTTTATACTGAGAAGACTCTTTGCCCATGAAATCCTTATACATCTGTTCATGCTCTCAATACACATGTACACAACAGCAATTTCAGGACTTTTGAAATCCTACAAAGGTCCCGAACCCTCAGATTGAAAGCATCCTCCATTCCCCAAGAAGACTGATTCCAGTACCATATGTAGGAAGTGAATTCCAGATTTGTAGGTACTATAATATACATACAGCCCAGGGCCCATGGCAGCCTCCGCGACCGTTTTTTTTGTTTTAAATGCGGCGTTTTTTCCGAATCCGTCGGGTTTTCGTTCGGCCACGCCCCCCGATTTCCGTCGCGTGCATGCCAGCGCCGATGCGCCACAATCCGATCTTGTGTGCCAAAATCCCGGGGCAATTCAGGGGAAATCGGCGCAAATCGGAAATATTCGTGTAACACGTCGGGAAAACGCGAATCGGGCCCTTAGTAAATGACCCCCACTGTGTCCTTAGGTAGCAGCTCGGTTTCAATAAAGCTCAACTTAAAAAAAAAATCTGAGGCAGGCATATAGGAAAAAACAAAAATGGGTGCCAAAATTATGTATATGCCAGGAAACTGATGGTTTACATGATCTGTAATTAACTTCATTTTATAGGGTGTATTTATGAGGGAGTGGTATAGGATTATTTCATAACAAAATAATCCCTAGTCAGGAAACAAAATCTGATATATCCTTTCTTATGTGACTGGGGACCTCAATAATAACAGTAGAGTGGGCATTTCAAAGGGGTTATCTAATAGGTGTAATTTACAGGCTCATACTATACATGTGCCTAATAATAGTAAAACAATGACATATGGGAAGGCTCAATGGAAAAACCATTGAGCCTTTTACCGGTTACACAAATTCCAACATGTTGCCATTCGGTTGATTCACCCTCATACTCAAAGCTCTGCACATTGCTGCACCTCCCTACCTCCCCTCTCTTATTTTGGTCTTTTGCACAACTCATGCTCTTCGATCTTCCAGTGATCATAGACTGCTCTCTACCTTAAAAGGAACCTGTCACCGCTGTTTGAAAAATTGAGCATTAGACAGTTTCCCATAGAGCCTTATATGCCTAAGGACACTTTTTTTTAACTAAGTTGATCGCAAGTGGAGAAAATGAACTTTGATTGGAGGTAACCACTTCCTCAGCACGTCATCAGTTACTCATCTTTCCTATATCTCACTTGGCAGTCTAGCCGAATTCCCGCGCATGTGCATAAGTTGCATGTGGCTGTCATGCGCAGTGAGCATTTGAGCAGTCCGAAGCCTCCACCTGCTCACTGCGCATGTGGAAGGGGAAAAGCTGCGCATGCACGAGAAGTTGGCGAGGCGGCCAAGTGAGATACTAGAAAGAGGAGTGGAAAGAGGATGAACAGATGATGTGCTGAGGAGGTGGCTTCTAGACTCAAGCGTGAGTATACGCCCAGTTCGACTCACTGGATTTGCTGCTTGGTTACCAGGCAGAAAGATGAATTTAGTTAAAAAAGGGTACCGTGAGAACCTGTCTAATGCCAATTTTTTTTAAACAGCGGTGACAGGTTCCCTTTAATTTGAACCTCTCACTCAGGACTCCTGGAGAGCTGCACCAATTCTCATTTTTTAGTATGTAGGTTTTCCATGCAGTGTCTCACACCCATGCTGACATCTGGTGTGAAGAAACGCTATTTTTAATTGTCAAGTTCTGCTTTGCATTTGGTGACTGCTCCCATGATGCGTCCCCCATCTTGCTGCAAGTGGTGCTGCATGAGGCAAGAGGTTCAACTCACCCCACTAAATGGGATGTTATAGAGTGTAGAGGGGTAATATAAAAATGAGTTGGAACTCCAGATATGATTTGAGGACCAGTAAAAGGAATTATTATTTTGTGTAGAGACACTAGTAAGAAGAGGCAGGTTGCAAGGCTTGTTTTTATCCCTCTTTCCAGTCTGGAAAGTTGGGTGGTTTGGGTTTACTTATTTGCTTGTTATGTGATTGTATCTGAAAGTTGTCATTCTTGTACAAGAATTTGTTTGGATCACAGAACATAAGCTCAAAAAACCTGTCTTCTTTTCTATGTTCAATAAGAATGTGTCACACAGTTGCAACAATGAAAAATACAAAAATAACACCAAAAGGCATTACAACTGTAAAAAAATTATACAATAGCAATAGTCTGACAAACAAGAACTCCTGCCGCCTTCTCAGAATCTTTGCTGCACCTGCAGCTTCGTCTTGTTTTCTTACTTTTGACAAATAATATCTGAATATGTCTCCGCTGTTTGTATGACTTCTATTGCCTTTATATTCCTCAGTGCAAGTGCCAATGACATGGTCATTAATCATTCACATGCCTGTATCGATAAAGAGATTTTTGTAACAATGGCAGCTATTGAAAATGTTGTGAAAGCTAGAATGGGTCATGGTTTTACGCTCTGCAAGTCAGAGACCCATACTGGAAATGAAAAAAGGGATTCATTTTTATTCCACTATTTTATTACCACCAAGACATTGATAACATTTGATACCAGGGACAAACACCCCCACCTACACAGCTACCACCCCCCTTCTCTGCTACTCTATGCCTGCGTCAGGTCAAATTCTTGCCACATACCATCCATACCCAGATGCCAACAGTCTTATTAGAGAAACACATGTCTCCAAGCATACATAGCTGTGACCAGGGAGAAAGTAATTCTATAGTAAGTTTGGCAATTGGTGTGGGAATTTCCATGTAATGCCTTTTGTCACTTTTCAGATACAGCTATCATTTAAATATACATTATGTGGAAAATTATTTTTGGACGAAAGCTGATATATATTGTTTTATACTAAATCCAATTCAATTGTTTTTATTAGTAAGTTTTACCAACAAAACAGTATGACTTATGTTTAACTTTTTAATAAAATAATGGGGCACATTTACTAAGGGATTTGCAGCACACTTTTGTTGGACTTTGCCCGTTCTTCTAGGCTTACAGTATATACTCGCGTATAAGCCGACCTGAGTTAATGGTTTTAACTAATTTTAACACAAAAAACGTATTGACTCGAGTATAAGCCGGTGGTGAGAAATGCACAGGTCATAGCCACCAGTATATAGCGAGCCAGCACCTGTAGTATATAGCCTGCCAGCCCCCTGTAGTATATAGCCAGCTCCCTGTAGTATATAGCCTGCAAGCCCCTTTAGTATATAGCCTGCCAGACCCCTGTAGTATATAGCCTGAACCCTGTAGTATATAGCCTGCCAGCCCCCGTAGTATATAGCCTTCCAGCCCCCACGTAGTATATAGCCTGCCAGCCCCTGTAGTATATAGCCCGCAAGCCCCTGTAGTATATAGCCAGCCAGCCTCCTAGTATACACCCAGCCCCTGTAGGATATAGCCTGCAGCCCCTACCCCCAATATAATGCCTGTATGAAAAAAAAAAGAGTACTCACCTTCCCCCCCCCCCCCCCCCCCCCGGCAGGTCCTCTTCTATCCATCACAGATGTTGCTGTGCAGTCCGTCGCAGGCATTATGACGTCAGACGCACGCTGACATCATAGTGTGTGCTGATGCTTATGCACACATTAGAATGTCAGCGCGTGCCTGACGTCATGATGCCTGCGACGGACCGCATGCCGACATGGAGCCAATGACAGGGGCTGCGATGGATAGAAAAGGACCTGCCGGGGGTGGGGGGTTCTGTACTTAACATGCAAATTGTGTCGCATGCCCCATGTTAAAGGTGCACCACAAAAAGTTGGTGAACAGCGACAGATTCATGATTTCTGGAGCATGTTCTTTATGAATCGGTCGCACCAAGCATTAGACACGGAAATATTACAAGCTCTTGATGTTAAATGGAGCAAGATGAATTTGTATAGATCGTTATTGCTGTCCTGAGGATGCCAAAGAAGTCCTACAGAAACATACATGACAATATAAATTTTTATTACAATCTGAATCTATGGTTGATAAAAGTGCCTGGAGGAATAAGAGGTACAGTAAAGACTCAGTCCAACTGTATGGGCAAACTATTACAAATCCATCCAAACATGCATGAGACCATGTACAGGAAAATATCTACAATGATCCCATGACAAGCTCATCAATCTCAGGTAAAGATCTGCCGACATGACTGGGTTGAAGTTTGTGTTATTCATTAATTTTCCCACAATGTACTCTGTTCCTGAGATTACTGCTAGAGTCAAAGTACAAGTAAAGTCACTAACATGAGAAGGTAGGTACATGTGATGTGCTTCAAAGTTCTGAAACCTGTTTTTTTACACAATACAAGTTTGTCTTGTACTTTATTGACTTATATGAAACTTGTGGGACGACTTATAGGACAGCTGATCCAGGAAGTAGGTTCCCAGCCGCCGAACACCATTTATTGCTTATCCTGTAGAAAATTACAAACCCCCTTTTAATGTAACAGTTATCACAAGATAAAGCCAATATCAGATGTAGATCTATATCAAATGAAAAACATACTTAGGCCAAATTCACATCTACAAAGGATGAGGATTTACTTTTTGTTGCTCTCCTCCTTAAAGGAAGCAAACAAAAGAAAGTAATAACACAGATGTGAACTTAGCCTTAAGGAGGCCATTTCGGACTCACATGGATCATTTGCATAGATGGTGAGTTCACTTTACTGTTTGGACTGTTTCAACTTTACAGGCATGGAGAGGAACAATATCCTCGGGTTAGGGCCTAACTGGCTGATCAGTGAGGGTCTCAGTGCTAAGACCCCTGCATATCGTGGAAACGAGGGGACCGTCGGACCCCTCATTGCTCTGTCAGATTAATGGAGCAGACGGCCGCCCGCGGCCTTTATGCTCCATCAATCTCTATGGAGCTGACGAAATTGCCGAACGTGGTGCTCACCAATCTCCTCCAGCTCCATAGAGATTAATGGAGAAGAACGTTCATGCACGGCTGTCTGGTCCATTAGTCTGAGGAGCGACGAGGACCCCTCATTTTCACGATCTGCAGGTGTTTCAGTACTGAGACCCCGACTGATTAGCTGGTTAGGCCCTATTCCTTCTTGAGAAAACCCCTTTAAGCTGACCATACACATTACTTGGCTATTAGCCCAATTCTTGTACAGCAGACAACTATTCCTTCTATCCACAGTAGAGTCGATGCAAAGGGTACAATAGTACCTCTGAGACCCGTATGGTGCCCCTTCCATATGAAGAAATCAGTACTATAAATGACACATCATAGTTGGGTGGCTGGATACAAATAATGAAATATATGTATGGGATGTGACATTAAATTTATAGGCCAACTTTTTGCTCTTTATGACACCTCTCATAGCATTTATAATATTATAATTGAGGAGTTATAGTGATATCATCATCGGCTATAATTTGTGTCATTATGATATCACTACTTGATCATTTAGCATTAGACACAGTTAGATTTATTTTCAGCAGTAACACTACCCACACTGCAGAATTTGTGGGTAGTTGGCATCTTGTATATGTGTTGATGCTTTCTCTGAACATAGTGAATAGGATGATCTCATTCATTAAATGTTCTGTCTGGGTATTTCTACCACAGAATAGGGTGGGGGTGAGGTGTGTTCATATCACAAGTTGTGATGAATGACAGCTGGAATTTTGCACTATCGCTTTGTGTTATAAGAAAAACATTCTCCTCCCCTGACTCCATGTGTAGAAAAGCTGGTTTGGTCTCCTACAGGGATTATGACTAAAGACACTGTAAATGATGTACAATGTGATTACCCAATTTACTTCACTTAAAAGTAATGTACATGGCTCAAAAATGGGCACCTTAATGCACCATAGAAGTCCTATATTCAAAACGTATTCAAGGTACCTGTGAATTTTGGTAGAGCTGGTACGTGCATCTTTTTGCATATTAGGTTGCTGTACTAATCAGTGTTTTCAGAGAGTAAGAAAACAGAGGAGCATTTCAGCACCTCCATTCTACTTACTGGTTGGGGTAGGGTGTCCTAGGGCACAGGTCAATAGATGTGTAACATAGAATCTTCCAAAATTAATTAATATATTTAACACAATCTGAAGATTAAGCTATTACTGTGACTTTATTAGAATACATAACTGACTAGTAACTATATAGGGACTGGTGACTGGACTATGATTAAAAGTGGATGTGATAGTTAAAATCGAATCTATCATCACCCGAATCACAGTTTAAAGCAGCTTGTCTTGGCACTTTCTGAGATTTTCAGACATACCTCTTCTATAATGACAGTGATCAATCTTCATAGAAAAAAAAATAATGGGGGGGATTTAACAATTCGTTCTTTTCAGTACAAGCTGCTTGCACATGTATTTATAGAGTCTATGTGCGACATGACACAAAATTCTGCACTGGAAGGGGCATTCCGGTGCACAGTTGGACCATGCGTTCTATGTTAAAGGTGCACCAAAACAAAAGTTGGTACACTCTGTGGGAGCAGTGTAGGGGGCACCATATTCATGAAGAACAGGCGCCACAATTCATGGTGCACCATGCACACTTCACAGGCAAACTGCACCTAGTACAGTTTGCACTGTTTTTAATAAATGTGGGCCAATGCGTCTCAGGTTCCACCAGTCTCTAGCTGGAAAACACTTCTTCTGCGCTAGATTTATCACATGGTAAGTTCTGGTGCAGTATAAGCCTGGAGGTTCCTACTTTCGACCTACTTTTAGTTGGTCTAAACTGTGAGCCAAAATTTTGGGCGCATGGATAATTTCCTACAAGCCTGGCTCCTTTTCTTAAGACCATGCACCTTCGCAGGACAGGTCAGAAAAAGTGCCAAACAAAAGGTCTAAAAGCCTTGACAAATGTATTGGAAGGCATTTTAGACAGTTTTTTGACGCAAAACCACCAGAATTGTAATAAATGTGTATCTGTATGTAAGGTGCACTATGGATGTGATCATTTCGGTTGGTGCACCCATTGGCCTACATTTATTAAAAAGAGTGCAAACTACACTAGGTGCAGTTTGCCTCCGAGTGTGCATGGTGCACCAGATTCAGGAATTTTGGCAAATGTTCTTCATGAATCTGGTGCCCCCTGCATTGCTCCGACAGAGTGCAGACATAATTCTGTCAGACTTTGCATGATATATGTGGTGCACGGTCCAACTGAGCACTGAAACGCCCCTTTCAATGCAGAATTTTGTGTTGTGTTGCATATAGTGCAGCCATGAAACATATGTGTCTCAAACACTTCTATCAACGCTATCCAGTGTCACCCAGCAGCACTTCTCTACAGAATGGGGCTCATTTACTAAGGGTCCGCATGGCGCATTTCCGTCGGGTTTCCCGACGATTTCGGCACATCGGCGCCGGCTTGCACGCGACAAATGGGGGGCGGGCCGTCGGACAACCCGACAGATTCGGACTACGCACGGGATTTAACATTTTGAATTATGTCACAAGACACGCACTTACAAGCACCAGGAAGAAGGTGAACTCTGGCAGACCTCAGCGGGGAAGCAACGGATGCAGGAACTCGGGTGCACGAGCTTCGTGAATGGGGGATTGCGACAGGACCAGGTAAGTAAATTTTCCCCATTGGCTGAAATACCACCTTAAAAGAAGGTATAGAATGCAAAGAACAGGTACACTAAGAGCCTGGCCCTCTCCCTAGTGCACCAAGAAGCTTAGTTGCATAAAAATATAAATCAAATGTTCTCCCAAATGAAAGACCTCTTTGACACAGGAATGGTGTATTGGGAAAGCTTATAAAGTACCCTACATAATGCTTTTTGTACTTGTGGGGTAATTTTGGAGCTGGTAAACAATCCAGTATTGGGCTTTTCAGGATTTCAACAGACATGCCCTAAATTCCGAGTGAAACTATATGGGTCAAAAGAAATTGGACACTCGAATGTAAGAATCCATTTAAAGGAAACCTACCACCACGGATCTACCTATTAAGGTAGATCAGTGACAGGTTGCTCTCCCTTTGGGGGCCCAAAACTTTTGTAAATTTTAATTCATACAATATTAAAATTTTCTAAAGAGGCTACTGGGGCGTGGAGTAGCCGGAGCTGAGGCTAAATGTCGCGGCTAACACCCCCAGTAGCCTCTTTAGAAAATTTTATTATTTTGTGAATTAAAATTTACAAACGTTATGGGCCACCAAAGAATTAGCCCTTTAAAGGAACCTGCCACCGGATCTACCTTATTAGGTAGATCCATGGTGGTAGGTTTCCTTTAATCGAGAAGACATCAGAACACAATGCCACCAAATGTGTTTTCTTTTCATGAAATACAGAAGGTGAGTGATATATTTACTGAGTTTGAAGATTGTCACTCATCATTGTTGGTTATAACTTGATACTGTTTCATTCGTAAATTGAAAATATTTAGAATGAGCATCAACAACATAATGGTCACTGGCCCAAAATTCAGTTTTCTGCTGGATAACCTTGTTCCCCAGATAGTATTGACTTTGCTTTCACAGTTGGGACAAACAAGCTTATTCCACTCACCATGTAACAAAGTCTTTCTACTATACAAAAGAAGTAGATTGATGGTTAAGGGTTAAGGAACTCCAGTGAATGGATTACCGCTTCTTTGAATAGTCTTCCAGGAGGTCTATGTTTTGCCTCTAAAGTCATTTGAAATCAATTGCTTCCTTGAAGCAAATCCAGGCCCTAATAAACATGTTACTTTACATTGTGAACCTCACAGGGCGTAAGAAGCATCTTAAACCAAGCCGTGTTCTGACTTCATAAAAGACCAATGATTCACATACAGACAGGGGGAGGGTGAACATGCTCAGCTAGGGATCCATTGTGGCTGGGAGGGTAAAAATAGACAAGAGGATGCAGAATGTGTCACTACTACAAAGTGGCTTTTGAGTGAAGGGGCCCCCCTTGGGGTGACTTTGAAAGTCTACAGACAGTGGATATCATATAGCTGGTTGAAAATCTTATCTTCGCCTGTCTGGTCATTCATCAGATTCCCATATTGTTACAATAAACCTTCATCTTTTGAAGATAACACATTCTTTGGATGCATTGCGACTTATATATGAATGTTATACATACAACAATTCTTCCAGCTAATAGTCATATCACACGGATGATTCCTTCATTTTTAGAAGAGGAACTACAATCTTATGTAAGCTATTCTAAAAGTCCAGTGTAGAGCCTGTCATAGAGCCGTACACCATTATAAAGTCACTTCAACATGGGAACTGTAGGAGGATCCATGGTGTAGGAATCAATGTTTTCTTAATTGATGTGGCTGGTGTTTAAGATCCCTAGCCCATCATGATGACCAGTGGTAAGTTGCACTTTTTGACCACTATGTTTGATGTATACTGGTCATGTTTTTTCTATAATGCTATGTGACACCTCAGATAGCATGAACCATAACTGCTCTGAAATAGACTGTATTAGAAGCATATCTAAAACTATGACCATGTCACTGGATATGGATATGTCCTAACTGTCTTAAAAAAACACATTTTAAAAAAATCTTTATACATATGCTGCATTAACTTTTGTTGCTCTTATAATAAACTCTAAATTTTAATGCTATGCTAAGATTCTGGTTGCTGTTAGCTACATCAACAGAGGTAAGTTTCCATAAAAAAACTTGAACACATAGACCCAGCAAGAGATGCTGTCCATATTTTACCAGACTTTATATTGGAACAGTAAACGAAACCTCAACATATGGTGCACCCCAGTAGAAAAGGCTTCAGCACAATACAAACTGGCATGCTATCTCTAATGTAATTATCTATTTATAAGGAAATGTATTGGTCATTATTCAAGATATTGGGCAAACTTATACAGGGGTGTACCAGCCAGTTGAGCCTTTTACCTCAAGCAGCACCATCTGTAGCAAGATGAAGGCAGCATTAGGGGAGCTGTCACCTTCTACAAAGCAGAAGTTATCACTTAAAAACAGTGTCCCTTCACACCAGATGTCCGCATTGGTGGGAGACACTGCATGGGGCACCTGCATACTAAAAAAAGTAACCTGATATATACTTCTGTGGGTGCCATTTTGTAGCTTGCCTTAGGCGGCAGAAAGTTCAGGTTCACCCTGAATATACAGTATATACACATCCATTGCATAATTTAATGCATGAGTTATGTCACCACCAATGGAGACTCTCAGGGTGCCAAAGGAGATCATGGAACACCTGCAAACCATCCGTGTAAGAAATATTTAGCCAACATTTGTCAGGGAAAGAAAGGATAGGACATCCTGGAATTCAACATGACCAATCCTTTATTGGATTGGTAAGAAGGTAAATCACTGCTACATTTTATCACACATGACTGTAGATGGGAGTTCATTAGGAACAGCTGTCAGTCAATGACTTATGAAAGTATATGGCCAGCTGGATTCAGCATGAATTGTTGAGAAGAAAATCCAGAGATATTACATTTGCAAATCCAAGTATATAAATACCCCACACATACGGTGTAGCTTATAATGTGTAATTTATGTGTTTGGACGCGGTGATCTCAATTCACAACAAACTGAACAACTTATTGTTTCCCAGCAACATGTAGACCTTACTATAAAGTACTGTTGATGGTAGTCACTGTGGCTGCAGACTTTACAATCAATTATTGAAGTTGCTTATGGGAATCAGAATATAAAGCAATGGATAACTTTCCAGTGGTCCTTCACCCCTTACAATTTCAATTCTCAGATGGACTAAGTAAAGAGAAACCTAGTTGCCCTCCAGAATCAGTAGTAATGCTATTATTGTTGATGTATGATATCTTTATTGTTGGAGAACAAACTTACTCACGTTGTATTGTAGAATCTAGCTACGGCTACACAGTGACTTTCATTGTTTATAGCAACATTTAATGTTTTTATATGTCGATTAACTTAATTTATGAATACTTAGAACAGCACTGTGAGTAATGTGAGTATATCAACCCAATTGAAGAGCACTTCATAAACAAAACATAAGCTGCGGGCGCTACTGCACCGAAACTTTATAAATGTCACAATGCTGGTCTTAATACTTAATTTAAAAACAGTTTCAATGTAAAACAGGCTTACTCATAAGTGCTGACCTTTTTTTTAATAGAAAATACAGATTTGCATCTTCTGCTTAGAGCCTGGAGGTGAGTATGAGGAATTTGCATTTTCAAACAATACATAATAAACTCACCCATTGCATACTATATACTATAAATGATCATAATCAGAAGGCTTTGCTGTAACCAGAAAGCACTTATGTGTGGGTGGGAACATTAACAATGGAAGTGTATGAAGAATAAGACAGCTACAAATATAAAGTTACTCGATTTTAATCACATTATCAATATTTATACTAAAAATGATGGAGATACAAAGGCAGGTTGTGCGAGCCAAGGGGAATAAGGAAAAATATACATAGTACATAAAAATCATTTAAACTAGATAATTTTTTTTCCAAAAATTATAAACCAGGAGTTTATAAAATACTCATACCACTCATTGAGGGAAAGTTACTGGCTGGGGCCAGTTTAATAACTTGTGGACCCCTCACAGAACAACCTCTTAGTAATGTGTGCACCAGAATTGAAAACTACGCCAGGTACAACCTTGCAGAGGTTATAGAAAATCTAGCTATGAGTGATCTGTGAAAAACAATTCCAACTAGAACATTTTCTATGTTTCAATTTATAAGTCAAATGGTATTTCAATAAGTGCAGCTGTGTAATGGTTGATCATCATGTGTATAACAATCATGTGTATTGGCAGTAACACACTCCTTTAGGTACACATTTTTTCTGTCTGTCGGACACAGAGCCGTCACAACATAAAACTGGCGCAGGCGCTTTACAAATACATGTGAAAGCAGTTTTCACGTTCTTCTCAGTTCCAAGTCAGAAAACTGCCGCAAACACTTTAATAAATATGGGCCAATATGTCATTCCATTTGTTGATTGCTTTTCCATTTTATTTAACAGCTGTTATTGGATGAAGCAAACTAAGTATAAAAGTTATAAAACCTCCAATAAACAAGTTGCTGAAAAACAAAGTCCATGTGAACTCTCTGATCCCTGCCAGCTCACCTACAATAATGAATTCCTCCCATTTCCTAACCTATATGCTATAATCAGTCTTTAGATATTTCCAGACAACTGTGGCAGCAGCCCGGGATATGAACTATTCTTAGAAGCACAAATCTGGGTAGTGCTGTGTATGAAGCTATACTTATTTCACATTGTAGATTTACATTCATGCCTTAAATAGCATCTATGGAACTAATACGAGTCATCTGTTAATTGTGATACTTTGATTCCTGTGCTGTCAGGGTTCTACAATGTATTGCCGAGGTTATGTGAGGTCTTACAGGCGTTTTGTTACTTACTCTTTTAAAGTGTGCCAGCTCAGTTGCTGTTTAAGGTGCCAGAAATGCCATAATTTACAGCCTCTAATACACATTACAGCCTCCCACTTCCTCTCAGTGCCAGGATCCCCTATATCAGAATCCGATTTCTAAATTTACAGTTCACTGCACCTGTTATGGAAAGACTATTCAACGGACTGTGGCTTTAAGAGGTGACGTGTGGCTGCTTTATTCACAGCTAACAAATTGTGTTTAATCCTGACACAAGAAAAGATGTTCTCCACCTCTTGGCTGCTCACATTGTACATCATCACTGTACAGGACCCTCTTGCCATGTGATGCTATGTTCACACACTTCTTGAAATGCATTTCTAAATGCAATTCAAATGCACACTGGGTAGGAGCTTCTCTTCAACAGAGATGCATTAAAACATATGTTGCTTGCCCAAAATCATCTTGTGTTTCTCGACCCAATTCAAATGCAGCGGGGAGGTTCACTATGTCTTCTCTGCCAGTTTTCTGGTGGAGAAGGCACATAAATCTCCCCCTCCCGCCAGTTTTCTCCAACCCCCATGCTATTTTGGTTGTGTCAGAGCAGGGGCACAAACTGAATTTACTTTAGAAAAACCAGCAAAGACTATAGCAGAAAATTATAGTTAGACCTGTTTAGACCAGTCTGAATTGGCTGAGTTTGCACCCGATCTACTAAGAGTCTGGAGCCTCTTTGTATATATGGGCACTGGTGAGGGGGGGGGGGGGGTTTAAAACACCAGTCTTAATGAATTCCCCCCAGTGTGTGAACACAGCCTGACAGCAAAAAATGCGATAGTGCACAAGTCCCAGTAATAATAATGAGATTTTGGCAGAATTATTTAAGACCATCCAAAAAGAATCAACGTGAAAAGAGAACAGTGTCCCGGCACCATACGACTATTAACCACTCCTTCTCCGGTATCAACGGGTTCAAATCCTGGCAGGTGAGATTAACCAAATAGCACAGGCCAGGGTGGTGGTGCTCAGCTGGAGCGATACAGCAGCATAAATAAATATAAAGAAGATGAAGCGGCACTTACCGCGTGCAGAAAATACTTTATTGCGGTGTGTACATAGGCAGAGCGGGGCCAAAAAGAAATTTATTACCCATATTTGATGAGCTATGATTGGGAAATACATGCAGGAATAATATGCAGGAAATATAGCAATTTTTATCAATTTAAAATCAATGTTTGATACAATTTTATCAATTACAATTTCATAAATAAGCACAAAAAGTTGTTCCAAGTTGGTTCAAAAACATGGAGTGATTTTCTTACATTTCCTATAAATTAAACTGTTTTGTGTCTACAGCTACTGTCAGAACTTTGTATTTGTTTTTTTGACTCTCAGATTTTTTCTACTCAAAAATACCACATTTACTAGGGTGTACGATCTGCATCTAAATCCTTACCCTGTATGAACAAAGCCTTAACGTCACTTTGCAACTCTTTGTCCATTGTATGAACCAATAATCCAGTTTCTAATGCTATTGTAATTGTTTTCCAGAAAACAAGAATGCCAATGGACTAATGGTATTGTGACAGACTCCATGCAGCAAAACTCAGATTAGGTCCTACTGACACAGGTAGTCTTTATTGTGGTCATCGGTGTGTAAGGTCTGATGACACATGAACTGCGCATAAAGGACGACAAGCGGGTTGTTTACAACCCAAGATCAGCCCCTGGTTGTGGGCATATTGGGTCAGATTTACTTACCCGGTTCCATCGCAATCCCGTGGTGCATTGTCCAACGAGGATTCGGGTCCAGCGCAATTCACTAACATTGTGCGTCCGAGTTCCTGCATGTGTGGCTGCTGCGCCGAGGTCCGCCGGAATTCACCTGCTTCTTCCTGGTGCATGTGAGTGCTTGATTTTGCGACACAAATCCTTTTTTAAATTCTGCGGTTTGTCCGAATCCGCCGAGTATTCCAACGGCCCGCCCCCCAATTTCTGTCGTGTGCAAGCCTGCACCGGTGCGCCAAAATTTGATCGCGTGTGCCAAACTCAATTCGCCAAAAATATTCGGGAAACCCGATGAAAGTGCGGCGTTCGGTCCCTTAGTAAATGAGCCCCATAGACTTAATAAGAGAGAGGGCCATGTAGCCTGTCGATCTGCAGCATGTGGAGGCTTAGTCAACTGCAGGGCTACGCAGCCCAAGTTCAAGAGCAGAAACAAAATCATAAAATAATTAAAAGAAATTACAGTGATTACCCGGCTCTATATCAATAGATATTTTCCAACAGTGTTAATTATAAGTATAACAAAAACACTTATAATAATATAACGTAGGATATAGGAGCTACTCCCACTTCTTCTGGGTAACTAGTGAGTAACCTCATAGTAGCAATAAACAAACTGTGACTCAGTTTATTTCTAAAGGTGTGACTTTAAAAGTAGTGTAGTGGCACCTAACTAAAGACATCCTCTACCCTGGTACTTCTAGATCTTCTCAGATATGTTCCTCTGACTCTTAAATCTTGTACAGGCGGTCCCCTACTTAAGAACACTCGACTTACATACGACCCCTAGTTACAAATGGACCTCTGGATATTGGTAATTTATTGTACTTTAGTCCTAGGCTACAATAAACAGTTAAAACAGTTATCACATGTGTCTGTAATGAAGCTTTAGTGTTAATCCTGATTCTTATGACAACCCAACATTTTTAAAATCCAATTGTCACAGAGACCAAAAAAGTTCTGGCTGGGGTTAGAATGATAAAATATACATTTCCGACTTACATACAAATTCAACTTAAGAACAAACTGCCTGTATATAAAAATACAAGAATCTAGTATTAAACAACATAGATCAAAGTGCTGTATATTTCCTCCTCCATGTGATCTGATTGTATAACATAGGTTCTGTTATGTTCCTATGCCCATGATAAAGAAACGTGTGGGAGATCACTGTAGAGGCTACTGTTACCAAAGAGCCCTTTATTCCAATGCTTCAGTGCAAATGTGATTTAGCACTTTCCAAAAGGATCAAAGTCTTTCTTTTATTGAATATATCAGGTTTCCCACCATTGATTTGCCATGCACATCAGAACAAAGCAGAAGCCTGCAGTGATCCCAGCACCCGCTTATCATAAAGTCAAACATTGCAGCATATACTCCAGGTATAATGTCATCCAGAGGATTTGCATAGGATCCTCTTGGCTGCACTACTTGTCCTTGCAATTTCCTTTCAAGAGTTACGCTGTTTGCCTTATATCCATTTATGAAATCAAATAGTTCTCATTGTTATTGTATTGTATTGTTATTGTGAAACAGGTTTTCCCCAGTTTCCATTAAAGGAAATCACTACCACTATGTGGTAGTAAACTAAACCAAACATACTTACCTATCAATGTCTTTTCCATAGGAATATGAGGGACATGGGCTAATCACAAAAACAATGGCCAGCACACCAGTGATAAATATGTTTTTGTGCATTACGACACACACCTCCTGCTAACCGAAAATATTTGAACACACTTTCAATCCTCTGCTCTTAAGTCTCATCTTCCAGAAGGTAGAGTATGTTCCAAGGTCATAGAAAACATTCTGGTACAGCAATATCATTATTGGGGTAGAGAATCCGGTTGTCTTGGAGGGCCTTCACAAGTGTTGGAGTCTTTCTGCAAGCATCATAATCCACCTGAAATTGGCTGGTTTATAATAATTCCTTGCCAAACCAATCCCTGTCCCCAATAGGGCTCACAATCTAATTAACCTAACAGTATGTTTTGGAGTGTGGGAGGCAACAGGAGGACCCTGAGGAAACCCACAAAAACACAGAGAGAACATACAAATTCTTTGCAGATGTTGACCCTGGGACTTGAACCCAGGTCCTCAGGTCCCTACCGTGCGGATGCTTATAGTGCCACAATTTTGCTTTGGCAAGGGAAGGTAAGTCAACTTTTTCATTGCAGACATTGATTTCTACACCATGATCTGCAGCAATAAGTGACATTTCATTTATGATTTGCGGATCAAAATTCTGCATCAAAAAGGTGTTTGAATAGGATTGTCATAAATTCAGTACACAACAACTGTGCTGTATTACACTGTGGATTTACTAGGTAGAAAAGTTACTCAGCAAATTCAAACATAGTATGCAAGGTGTAAAGATACTCCAATTCCAACAAAACACAGAATAAATAATGCAGGTAGAGTAAGAACACCATCAATACCTAAAATCTAGTGGCCACAATCTTTACAATCTACTCAAATGCTCCACAACAAGGTTTAAAGTATATAACTACCACAGACTATTGTAACACGTCACTATTATATTACGCATGTAATACCTTGTTTATATGATAGACAGGGAACTGTTTTATACCTAAGGCTATTAAAGTGGCTAGGCTCATGATATTGTACCATGCTGAAAACAATAATGGACTATTCTGCAGTGTCCTGTCTGCCCTTGAATGGAGGAACTGTTATTTTTTCTATTCGGGAATATTAATTCCTAAACTGTGGTTAATGTTGATCCAACACAGTTAATAACAAGTTCTCCTCGCATAGTTTCAGCAATTTCACCGCTTTTAGTTTGTGTTGTATACAGTGTGTGCTACCATATCAATTACTGATTCCTTCTACCAAAAAAAAACTTTGAATCCAAATCAGTATAAAATCACATTGTAACATAATATTAACACCCTCCAATAAACTTTACATATACTCTCCCAGAGAACACTTAACTGTCTAATTATCTTCCAATATATATTGAGACAATTGTATCAGCAAGTTATAGCTGCAAAGCCTGACATAGGGTTTGAAGAATCATTTACTTATGACAAATTCTGCAGACCCCTTGTTCTAGTGATTGGTGGGTGTCAAATTGGAAAATGATGGCATCTTAGCAACTTAAAGTAAAATAGTTTTTGCTTCATATGGGATGATTGCATATGAATAGTCAGACTGATCCTCAGAATGAAAGACCACAATGCTAGTCAAGCAGGGAGGCTCCTTTACAAATTCCCCTGTCACTGTGCCAGTGCTCTACCACCCAATGTAAGGGCATTGCTACACAGGCCAATTCACTTGACTTTTGTCTCTTTCTCCTGGGTATTGGTGGCGATCCAAAGTCGTGCATCACTTCTCATAATGGAAAGTTAAAGAGGTCCTATCAATGCTGCCACACTGGATACACCCCACAGCTAAGGGAAATGGTAACACATACGTTAATTTATTCAATAATATTCAAGAGTAGTAACAGCACAATGAAAAGGTATGAAAAAAATGCTCCAGCATTATAATTTGTTGGATAAGCATCAGTGCCAATCGTCATTAAACAATCCTTCTTGCTCCAAATGGTGACCATCACCACTGGTGCAGTACTTAAACAAAATAATGTCCACTGTTTAACCCATCTAAATGATGCCCAGATGAATGGTGCCAATGCCTGGCAGGAAGCTGTTTACCAATAGGTTACTACAGTTTGCCCTCTACTAAGGAATGAAGGAAGTGAATGTGTTAAATTGTAGCGCTGGCCTTTCTTGAATAACAGCTCTACAAAGCATCTTATATGAAGAGCTTTACCAACTTTAACTCTTCAATATCCACAGTGTCCACAGCCGGTGCCCTCAAACATGGACCATAAAATAATGGGTAACATCAGTGTCAAAATATTTTAGTCTGCTTAACAATGCATAGAATTTAGTGAACTTGTGCCAAATTCCCTCTAAATTTTACATATCATACTAAAGCCAAACAATAACATTTGTATCAATATCCACAGTAAATCATCTTTACTGTATTGCAGAAGGACAGTAGGGTCCACCTTTTCAGTAAAAAAAATTGCTCCCACTTAAATACTGGGGAAATAAGAAAATGACAAGTTGTGCCTATTACATATGGGCAGTGTGTGGTAACTGCACTGCTGAGCTCATGTATATTATTGGTATCTAGGGACAGATAGAAATGAAATATAGATCGCTAGATATGACATAGACAGACAGATAAATAGTAAATCTCCACCTCACTAGATCATAATCAGAATATCACCAACCAGTCATCCAGAAGATTATTCACACACAGCAGATTTGTTTCAGGATGGAACAACCCCAAATAGATCTCTGTCAGGGATTTTAGTCTGTCCCATGTAAACATAACCTTAGGGATACCTGACCTTTGACATCTGTACACATAGAGGTGGGTTAGTGGTGTGGTACTGCAGATCACAGCATGCCCGCACAGCGCTGACACTGAAGATGCTAAACTTTATGAAGTAAGATTCTGTCATTGGCAGGAGAGATAACAGTCCAGCAGTTGTACTATAATATAGAAAGTAGTAAGCGGCACATCTCACCCACTATACTTTGATCTATTATTAACCCTTGCTATATGTCATATGTCATCGCCTCAGCCTGCACCTTTAAGACACACCTTCCCGAAACTGCTCTCCACAATGCCTGGCCAGTCAGTCAGAATGAGCAAATTGCGAAAACAATCGCATCAAAAGCCTCAGAGGAGAGAACAGGTTCCACTGCTCGCGGAGCAAGTTCAAAGGCATCAGACTGCAGCACCCATTCACAGCCTGGCACCCAGTGACCTCTGCCCCTGCGTGACAGTTCTCCCAGCAGGTCAAGAAGCTCATTACTATGTGACCATTCACACAGAGCACACATGTGCGACTAATGCCCCTCTTACCGTTCTGAGCAGTGACACAACCCAGCACACGGCACAGGAGAAATAAGAGAGTCCATCTTCCCGCCAGGTCCTCCATCCTGGACAGTGACAGCGGGGCGGCGAGGGTTAATAGTGTCCTGTGGACATGACACGCGTGGATCGCAGTAGTATCCTATGGAGGCAGCACCGGCGGACAGCGCAGCCTATGTGACAGCACTTGTCTCCTCCACATTCCTCATCCAGGAGAAAGTTACTCAGGCGCCGCCCACCGCACTCCTCATTGGCCGAGAGCAGTCAATGGCTTGAACGGGATGGAACGCAGCCTGCAACTACCTGCGTGACGTCAGCAGGTGCATTGCTCAATAACACTGCTGTCCTAGAATGCGACACATGTCCACCGCATGAAAGAGGACCAGCACTGCCCCAAGTAAGGATATACAGACCACAACATGCCAAATTCACATTATAATACAAGAAAAACAGAAGCATGCAAAGAGATCCAAAAATATGACACTCTTTATTTAATACAATGACACCACAAGACAAAACAAGATAAAAACTTTTAAAAATGTCAACCAAAGTCACCACTGCATATGATAAACCTGCCTGTCCTGTACTCCCCCTCCTGGCCACTCACTGATGTGAATGTAAGAAAATATACAGGCTAAGGATTAAACCATCAAATGAAAAAAATGTGCAAGAAAAACAAGAAACAAGTGTGCAAGAGGCCAGAAAAATGGACAAAAATCAGGATGGCAAGCAAACATAACCCATACCGATACAAGACATGAAAACATTCAATACGATCAAATAATTATACACTCACCGGCCACTTTATTAGGTACACCTGTCCAACTGCTCGTTAACACTTAATTTCTAATCAGCCAATCGCATGGCGGCAACTCAGTGCATTTAGGCATGTAGACATGGTCAAGACAATCTCCTGCAGTTCAAACCGAGCATCAGTATGGGGAAGAAAGGTGATTTGAGTGCCTTTGAACGTGGCATGGTTGTTGGTGCCAGAAGGGCTGGTCTGAGTATTTCAGAAACTGCTGATCTACTGGGATTTTCACGCACAACCATCTCTAGGGTTTACAGAGAATGGTCCGAAAAAGAAAAAACATCCAGTGAGCGGCAGTTCTGTGGGCGGAAATGCCTTGTTGATGCCAGAGGTCAGAGGAGAATGGGCAGACTGGTTCGAGCTGATAGAAAGGCAACAGTGACTCAAATCGCCACCCGTTACAACCAAGGTAGGCAGAAGAGCATCTCTGAACGCACAGTACGTCGAACTTTGAGGCAGATGGGCTACAGCAGCAGAAGACCACACCGGGTGCCACTCCTTTCAGCTAAGAACAGGAAACTGAGGCTACAATTTGCACAAGCTCATCGAAATTGGACAGTAGAAGATTGGAAAAACGTTGCCTGGTCTGATGAGTCTCGATTTCTGCTGCGACATTCGGATGGTAGGGTCAGAATTTGGCGGCAACAACATGAAAGCATGGATCCATCCTGCCTTGTATCAACGGTTCAGGCTGGTGGTGGTGGTGTCATGGTGTGGGGAATATTTTCTTGGCACTCTTTGGGTCCCTTGGTACCAATTGAGCATCGTTTGCAAACGCCACAGCCTACCTGAGTTGTTGGGACCATGTCCATCCCTTTATGAACACAATGTACCCAACATCTGATGGCTACTTTCAGCAGGATAATGCGCCATGTCATAAAGCTGGAATCATCTCAGACTGGTTTCTTGAACATGACAATGAGTTCACTGTTACTCAAATGGCCCCACATCACCAGATTTCAATCCAATAGAGCATCTTTGGGATGTGGTTGAAACGGGAGATTCGCATCAGGATGTGCAGCCCACAATCTGTAGCAAACTGTGTGATGCCATTATGTCAATATGGACCAAAATCTCTGAGGAATGCTTCCAGCACCTTGTTGAATCTATGCCACGAAGAATTGAGGCTGTTCTGAAGGCAAAAGGGGGTCCAATCCGTTACTAGCATGGTGTACCTAATAAAGTGGTCGGTGAGTGTATAATTGTAATTGTGTGTGGGATAGTCCCATAAATCAGATGGAATCTCATGAAGATCCAAAAAGAATGGTAAGTAGAGTAAATCAGCATTCTATAGAATTAGGATTGTATATACTGTAGTTAAAATACAAATAATATACCAAAAAACATAATTAGTGCATAGAGAGTGATGGGGTGGACCCATGGAAATCCAAAGTGTCAAAATATAAAATATATATATATATATATATATATATATATATATATATATATATATATATATACTTACGCCATGAGAGATACTTACTACTCCCTAATAATGTTATATGTGTAAACCCAAACACCCCACGTGTGCACAAAATGGAAAATGAGAAGGGGTCACAGGAATACCCAAAACCTATAAGGTGACCCAAATACAAATGAATAAAAGAGAAGGGACCACAGAAGTAAAATAAAAATCATAAAGTGACCCAAAAAAGTGAAGACGGAGGGAAACATTTTTTAAAATTAATTCTATATACCTACCGTTTATAAGAACCAGTAAACAATAGATCCTCATTCATTCCTTAGGGTTTTTTTTTTTTTTTTCCCCTCCCCCTTCACTTTTTGTGCCACTTATGATTTTATTTTACTTTTGTAGTCCTTTCTCTTTTATTCATGTGTGTTTGGGTCACCTTATATGTCTTTATTATTTGTATGGCCCCTTGGCCAGCGGCTCGTACACACTTCACAATGCGAACACTGGAGAATTGCTTGCCCCACTAAACGATAGTTCCGTAGAAGGGGACAAGAGGCACACGTATAACATCACAGCACGAGTCTAGGGGAACCGTGTTATTACACTGTATTAGGTTAACGCATGTAAGACGGGGGAGGGAGAGAGAGGACAGGAAGCAAGGGGGGGGTGACTGACAGCGTAATCTAGTAATGATGGCTTCAGCGCAAATGCACGATAAGCGTACCCCATTCAGGCGTGAAACAATCAGGACTAGTTCTAATGCATTTCCAGTCTGAACCACGATGAAACATGGGAGGAACTGTTATTTTTTCTATTCGGGATATTAATTCTCTAAACTCTGGTTATGTTGATCCAACCACAGTTAAAACAAGTTCTCCTCCGCATAGTTTCACAAGCATTTCACCGCTTTAGTTTGTGTTGTATACATTGTGCTACCATATCAATTACTGATTCCTTCTACACAAAAAAACATTTGAATCCAAATCAGTATAAAATCACATTGTAACATAATATTAACACCCTCCAATAAACTTTACATATCCTCTCCCAGAGAACACCTTACTGTCTAATTATCTTCCAATATATTAGACAATTGTATCAGCAAGTTACAGCTGCAAGCCGACAGAGAGGTTTGAAGAATCATTATACTTAGACAAATTCTGCAGACCCCTTGTTCTATGTGATGTGGTGGTGTTCAAATTGGAAAATGATGGCATCTTAGCAACTTAAAGTAAAATAGTTTTTGCTTCTATGGGTTGATTGCATATGAATATGAAACTGATCCTCAGAATGAAAGACCACAATGCTAGTCAAGCAGGGAGGCTCCTTTACAAATTCCCCTGTCACTGTGCCAGTGCTCTACCACCCATAATAAGGGCATTGCTACACAGGCCATTCACTGACTGACTTTGTCTCTGTCTCTCTCGGGTATGGGGGCGATCCAAAGCGTGCATCACTTCTCATAATGGAAAGTGAAAGAGTCCTATCAATGCTGCCACCCAAACTATGATACACTCCACAGCTAGGGAATGGTAACACATACGTTAATTTATTCATAATATTCAAGAGTAGTAACAGTCAATGAAAAGGTATGAAAAAAATGCTCCAGCATTATAATTTGATGGATAAGCATCAGTGCCAATCGTCATTAAACAATCCTTCTTGCTCCAAATGGTGACCACCAGTAGTGGTCACTACCACCACTGGTGCAGTACTTAAACAAAATAATGTCCACTGTTTAACCCATCTAAATGATGCCAATGAATGGTCCATGCCTGCACGAAGCTGCTTTACCAATAGGTTATCTTACAGTTTGCCCTCTACTAAGGAATGAGGGAGTGAATGTGTTAAATTGTAGCGCTGGCCTTTCTTAATAACATCTCTACAAAGCATCTTCTATGAAGAGCTTTACCAACTTATCTCTTAAATCCACAGTCCCACGCCAGTGCCCTCAACATGGACCATAAAAAATGGGAAAATCATCGTGTCAAAATATTTTAGTCTGCTTAACAATGCATAGATTTAGGAACTTGTGCCAAATTCCCTCTAAATTTTACATACATACTAAAGCCAAACATAACATTTGTATCAATATCCACAGTAAATCATCTTTACTGTATTGCAGAAGAGACAGTAGGGTCCACCTTTTACTAAAAAAAATTGCTCCCACTTAAATCGGGGAAATAAGAAAATGACAATGTGTGCCGTACTTACATATGGCAGTGTGTGTGTAACTGCACTGCTGAGCTCATGTATATATTGGTATCTAGGGACAGTAGAAGAAAATATAGATCGCTAGATATGACATAGACAGACAGATAAATAGTAAATCTCCACCTCACTAGATCATATCAGAATATCGCCAACCAGTTATCCAGAAGATTATTCACACACAGCAGATTGTTGCAGGATGGACAAACCCCAAATAGATCTCTGTCAGGGATTTTAGTCTGTCCATGTAAACATAACTAGGGATACCTGACCTTTGACATCTGTACACATAGAGGGGGTAGTGGTGTGTGGTACTACAGATCACAGCATGCCCGCACAGCGCTGACACTGAAGATGCTAAACTTTATGAAGTAAGATTCTGTCATTGGCAGGAGAGATACAGTCCCCAGCAGTTGTACTATAATATAGAAAGTAGTAAGCGGCACATCTCACCCACATACTGATCATTATTAACCCTTGCTATGTCATATGATCATGTCATCGCCAGCCTGCACTTTAAGACACACCTTCCCAACTGCTCTGCTCCCACAATGCTTGGCCAGTCAGTCAGAATGAGCAAATTGCGAAAACAATCGCATCAAAAGCCTCAGAGGAGAGAACAGGTTCCACTGCTCCCGAGCAAGTTCAAAGGCATCAGACTGCAGCACCCATTCACAGCCTGGCACCCAGTGACCTCTGCCCCTGCGTGACAGTTTCCCCAGCAGGTTCAAGAAGCTCATTACTATGTGACCATTCACACAGAGCACACATGTGCGACTATGACACCCCTCTTACCGTTCTGACAGTGACACACACCAGCACAAGGCAGGAGAAATAAGAGAGTCCATCTCCCGCCAGGTCCTCCATCCTGGACAGTGACAGCGGGGCGGCGAGGGTTAATATGTGCCTGTGGACATACACGCGTGTGGATCGCAGTAGTATCCTATGGAAGCAGCACCGGCGGACAGCGCAGCTAGTACAGCACTTGTCTCCTCCACATTCCTCATCCAGTGAAAGTACTCAGGCGCCGCCACACGCACTCCTCATTGGCCGAGAGCAGTCAATGGCTTGAACGCGATGGAACGCAGCCTGCAACTACCTGCTGACGTCAGCAGGTGCATGCTCAATAACACTGCGTCCTAGAATGCGACCATGTCCACCGCATGAAAGAGACCAGCACTGCCCCAAATAAGGATATACAGACCACAACATGCCAATTCACATTATAATACAAGAAAAACAGAAGCATGCAAAGAGATCCAAAATATGACACTCTTTATTTAATACAATGACACCACAAGACAAACAAGATAAAAACTTTTAAAATGTCAACCAAAGTCACCACGCATATGATAAACTCACTGTCCTGTACTCCCCCCCCCTCCTGCCACTCACTGCATGTGAAGTGAAGAAATTATACAGGCTAGGATTAAACCATCAAATGAAAAAATGTGCAAGAAAAACAAGAAACAAGTGTGCAAGAGGCCAAAAAATGGACAAAAATCAGGATGGCAAGCAAACATACCCCATACCGATACAAGACATGAAACCATTCAATACGATCAAATATTATACACTCACCGCCACTTTTATTGTACACCTGTCCAACTGCTCGTTAACTTATTTCTAATCACCAATCGCATGGCCGGCAACTCAGTGCATTTAGGCATGTAGACATGGTCAGCCACTCCCTGCACGTTCAAACCGAGCATCAGTATGGGAAGAAAGGTGATTTGAGTCCCTTTGAACGTGGCATGGTTGTTGGTTGCCAGAAGGGCTGGTCTGAGTATTTCAGAAACTGCTGATCTACTGGGATTTCACACACAACCATCTCTAGGGTTTACAGGAATGGTCCAAAAGAAAAAACATCCATGAGCGGCAGTCTGTGGGCGGAAATGCCTTGTTGATGCCAGAGGTCAGAAGAAAATGGCAGACTGGTTCGAGCTGATAGAAAGGCACATTGACTCAAATCGCCACCCTTTACAACAAAGGTAGACGAAAAGCATCTCTGAACGCACAGTACGACAACTTGAGGCAGATGGCTACATACACAGCGAAGACCACACCGGGTGCCACTCCTTTCAGCTAAGAACAGGAAACTGAGGCTACATTTGCCCAAGCTCATCGAAATTGGACAGTAGAAGATTGGAAAAACGTTGCCTGGTCTTGAGTCTTGATTTTCTGCGCGACATTCGGATGGTAGGGTAAAATTTGGCGTGTCAACAACATGAAAGCATGGATCCCCCTGCCTTGTATCAACGTTCAGGTCGGTGGTGGTGGTGTCATGTGTGGGAAATTTTCTTGGCACTCTTTGGGCCCTTGGTACCAATTGAGCATCGTTGCAACGCCACAGCCTACCTGAGATTGTTGCTGACCATGTCCATCCCTTTATGACCACAATGTCCCCAACATCTGATGGCACTTTCAGCAGAGAATGCGCCATGTCATAAAGCTGGAATCACTCAGACTGGTTTCTTGAACATGACAATGAGTTCACTGTACTCAAATGGGCCTCCACATTCACCAGATTCAATCCAATAGAGCATCTTTGGGATGTGGGTTGAAACGGGAGATTCGCATCATGGATGTGCAGCCCACAACTGTGGCAACTGTGATGCCATCATGTCAATATGGACCAAAATCTCTGAGGAATGCTTCCAGCACTGTTGAATCTATGCCACGAAAATTGAGGCTGTTCTGAGCGGGGGGGGTCATCCGTTACTAGCATGGTGTACCTAATAAAGTGGTCGGGGAGTGTATATTGTAATTGTGTGTGGATAGTCCCATAAATCAGATGAACTCCATGAAGATCCAAAAAGAATGTAAGAGTAAATCAGCATTCTATGAATTAGGATTGTATATACTGTAGTTAAATATCAAATAATATACAAAAAACATAATTAGTGCATAGAGAGTGATGGGGACCCATGGAAATCCAAAGTGTCAAAATATAAAATATATATATATTAATATATATATTATTATATACTATATATACTTACGCCATGAGAGATACTTACTACTCCCTAATAATGTTATATTGTGTAAACCCAAACACCCCACGTGTGCACAAAATGGAAAGAGAAGGGTCACAGGAATACCCAAAACCTATAGGTGACCCAAATACAATGAATAAAAGAGAGGGACCACAGAATTAAAATAAAAATCTAAAGTGACCCAAAAAGTGAAGACGGAGGGAAACATTTTTTAAAATTAATTCTATATACCTACCGTTTATAAACCAGTAAACATAGATCCTCATTCATTCCTTATGTTTTTGTTTTTTTTCGCCCTCAGCCCCCCCTTCACTTTTTGTGCCACTTATGATTTTATTTTACTTTTGTAGTCCTTTCTCTTTTATTCATGTGTGTTTGGGTCACCTTATAGGTCTTTATTATTTGTATGGCCCCTTGGCCAATTGGCTGCAATGAAACAAAGAGTGAAAAATTGATAGGTGTTTGAAAACTTTCTGTACCCACTGTATATACAGGGAGCATAGGGAAAGATGGTGGTCCTATTATCGCTACCAGTTATCAGCAAGCACACCTTAACATAGGTATACCTTCACAGTTGGGTCTTAACTTACATGTACCCATTCTCCCCTTCCCCCGCTAACTCCTTGTAAAACTTGTAAAACTTAATAATAATATTCTTTACTAAAATAGCGCCATCAACTTCCGTAGTGCTTTACAGATTGCGGGGAACATATACAACAAATAAAATAAGAAATAACGGACTATCAACAGTCATGTGAAACAATAGGAGTGAGGATGAGGATGAGGGCGTGACAAAAGAGGTATAAGAGCTTGTATAATGGTCCAGCCAACTTTATTTTTTTTTTATAAGGGAATGGGATAAAAATAATTTAATAAAAATAAATAAATTCTGATGCTTGAACCAGCCATCAGCCACCATCTTATATATAAAGTCCATGAGATTGCAGAGAAGCATTTTTCGGATAACAGACCGGGCAAGTATCCGTAATTGGTTAATAAAGAGTTAAAGTTTCATTCAGTTAGCGAGTGTGATTGGTCTGTCTAAATAAAGGGGTTTTAAGAGCATGTTTGAAGCTCTGGGGGTTGGGTATTAGTCTGATCAAAGTAGGGTATTCCAGAGAATTGGTACAACTCTGGAGAAATCCTGGAGACGTAATAGGGAGGGTTAAATTCAGAAAGAAAATAATCTAAGATCACAGGCTGATCAAAGAGCACGGGTTGGACTTTAGGGTTCATTCACATGGCTGTCTGCAGGGATTAATGCGGGTCGCAAATCTGCGGCCGCATGTACGTCCCCATAGACGGCAATAGCAGCATGGCGGGGATCCGGGCCGCACACCGCAAAAAGATTGAGCATGCTATATCTTTCCGTGTGTGGCCGTGCGCCACACTCTATGGAGGGAGGAGGGGCCACCTCCTCCTCCCCTCCAGCACACGTATGTCTGCACTCTAAGGCCTCTTCCACACTGGCGTTTTTCACGCGCGAGTTCTGCGCGTGCATTTGACGCGCAGAACTTGCATTGCACTCTGTCCCATTGTATTCAATGGGTCTTTCTTCTTAGCGCTTGAGTTTTCACGCGCGTGCTTGCGTTCGTTTTCCCGCGCGTCAAAATCGCAGCATGCTCTACTTTTGCGTGTCACGCGCGTTTTTCCCGCCCCATTCAAGTCTATGGAGATGCATCAAGAACGCATTGCACTCGCAATCATTGCAAGTGCAATGCGAGTGCAATGCGTTTTAAACGTAAGGGTTGCTAGGTGACCGAATAACAGTATTTCCCCGCTCGCGATCGAGCATTAATTAAAAAAACACAATGAAGAACAGTGAGAATAGAATAAAACATTGAACACAGTGAACACAGTGACCACAGGATCATTTAAGAGAAAACACAGTGCAGAACACAGTGCAGAATAGATTACAGATGTTCGGCACCATCTGCTTACTTGTCGGGAGATGCGCACGGAACGGTGCGCCCAAATAGCATGGTGAAGAACAATATATATGTGTGAAGAACACATTGCAGATGTATTTAAACGCTAATACTCCAAGGAAAAAAAACGCTAATTACTCCAAGGAAAATGGAACAAAAACGCAGCCAAAAACGTCAGTTTTTCACGCATTGACACCCTGACGTGAAATGCAACGCTAGTGTGGAAGGGCCTTAGAGTGAGATGAAAGAGGAGAGGTAGGGGGTGCAGGGTTATAAAGAGCTTTGTGGATCAGGGTTATCAATTTAACCTTGAAGCTATGATCCAACCTCAGGTGTGGATGAAACAGGGGACTGGATTGTATCCAAGTAGACCTCATGGACCAACACTGACAACTGACTGCACCAAAAACAAGGTTGACCCCCAAAGGGCCTGGTTTTAATAATTTCCTATAGCTGGTGTAACATGGTCATTTTTCCATCATCCACAGAGACAATATTTGTCTGCAGCTGAATGGTGGTCAGCTGGTTGTTCTAGCATTTACACGTTTGATAATTTCATATTTAAAACACATGACATAAAGTGATGTTTTATATATAAATAAGGTCTATCCGCAGTTTTGGATCTTGAATCTTATGTACAGGCATTATGCCCAGCACTGCAGCATAGCCGCTGTCATGCTCAGTGAACCATATTTCACTATAGAATCACATACATGTCTGTGAAATGCGATCTGGAGAAAATAAATAAGAATGATGTTGTAAATTCATTGCCATATTACACAAGTAATAAGAAAAGAATAGAAATGTTGAAACCATGATGCAGTAACCCTTGTTTACCTACAATGTTACCAATTGTGAACACAAAGGATTATGATTAACAGGAAAGGAATCAGCCGTACATTGTTCTTATTTGTACAACAGTGCCTAGGTGCCAGCAGAGCCCGTACCCATGCAAGGGTCACACATTCTTCTACAAAGACTAAAAAGAATGCATACTAGAGGTAAAATAGTATTTTGCTAGCCTCTTTTCATGTGTATGTGTTAAGGTATTCCTAAAATAAAGTTGGTTAGAGGAAGCCATGGTGCTTGGTAGAATTGAGCAGGTAAAGCCACCATAGTGGTCACATGCAAGCCTGGGTAATGCCAAGTTAAGAAGGACTGACCATCCAACCTTGCATGGAACATACGCTTTCCTATCTATTAATATACTTGAGATGAAACCAGTTATTCCACTCACAGGCCAAAAAACTAAGGTCTGGACCTCCTGTCAATAACCTTTTCATATTCTATGAATATATGAGGCAGTACTACCCACATAGGAATGTGCATGTCCTTCCAGTCTTTACTCACATATAGTAGGCAGAGGTGGGATTTGGTATTTTTTCAGTGAACCCCAAAAAAGTGATGTCTAGGGGAACCCAGATTTACTGCATATCTTTACTATGGCAGTCCAAGAAATTATTGCTACCTGCTCTGCCATGTTTACACACAATACCATCAGAAAGCCCCCCAATCTCCCCCTGATCCCTGGCATCAAGCAATTGCTTGGGTTACTTTATAATAAAGTTTCCCCTTACCAAGGTCTATATTTTCCAACACATTTGGCATGTCTAATCCGTGGTACCAGCTCCAAGACTTGTCAGACAGAAATCAGGATATTTTTAACTCCTTATTAAAATTTTCTATTTAGCAAAATAGGCTTCAAATATGTATGGTTTGTCCATGTAGGCTGCATCACAACAGTTAATACAAAATGGGCATGCACTTCTGGTTACCTTTTTTTAGCCAAACAACAAAAAAAGGACATAATACTTGGTATATCACAACTTTGACAATTGCTTCCAACAGAAGTAAGCAAGGTTACATCTGGTGTTTTTCCGTCAGTAGGTTTAGGAGGAAAAACAACTTTCCTGAAATATTAGCACGTTTTTGTGTTCTTCCTCTGTTATTCCTCTTGGTAAAGTATTAAATAATTGATGGCTAGAGTTACCAAATCCCTGTTGGGTATATCTCTACACACTCTGTACCATGCAGTCAGTGATGATTCATAGCACTCTATGTATTCCAACTACCAAACACAATCCTCCTAGCACAAAATAAATTATATACTGTATAGGATAGCAGAAAAATGGGCTTATATATAGAATATAGTATAGAAAGAATTAGCAATTTCAGGTGCCAGTTATTCATTAAAAGACACAATTGCCTACACAGATTACTTGTCTATGACCCCAAAAAGCGGTTTGCAAAAACTGACCAATTCTATCTGAGCCTGTGCTTTACTAAATTGTGACAAATTTCACAGTGGACTTGCAGGACTGAATTGCTTGCCGCAATTGTCTAGTCAATTGGCTGGATAAGTGTCTATTGTTTGTTATGTACACCTTATGAATAGGCCATTTAGAATGTCATCCCTTTAGGGTTTTTTGATAATACTAGCCGACACGGGAAGCCTGATTTTCAAAGAGAGAAGAAGGAATTTTTCCTGCTAGGCTGTTTGAGCTGAAACTTAGTGCTATGAGAGCTTGATACCATAGCTATCTGTTTTAACCTATGCTGATAACCCATTACCAAACAACGCCTCCATTTTATTGTGAGGATTTAGAGCACTAAACATCAATCAATTAATCAATTAGGTGGAAAAAAATCATTATCAGAAAATGATTCTTTTGAAACTGTAGCCCCAAAAAACTCTGCCCTGGATAAATGATCAGCCCGCCACGTAAATGCCAAAGGTGCCCAGCAGTACATTCTTATTTGATGTAAGATTAAGACTCATTTCATTTTTACTACTTACTCTATCAAGAATGTATGTATTTTCATAGAAAGACCCTATGCACATTAGAAATTAAACATGTAACCAAATGATATGTGTATGGGGTCAGATACTGTACTCAGATACATCCACAAGCTGCAATGGAATTTTTACATCTGTTAGCATTTTTTTAATTCCAATTTCTTTCGAGGCTGTGTTGTGTATCATTTACATAAGCATATTACAACTAGTGTTGTATAAAAGGTACTGGCAGAAATGTAAGCTATGTGCTGAAGCTTCTTATCAACCATGCAAGGGCAGGGCTTAAAATATATTCGAAGAATAAGAGGCCTGGAAGTGATTGGTACCGTCCCACAAAGACTCATTTTAACATAGTATAGGATTAGATGTAAGAATAAGTTAGTGGAAAGTATTCACAACATACGATTGCAGTAGTTCCAAGATGTTGAACAACCTCCATACCAAAATATTCTAAAAACTTTGTTCAAGAGTACCTAGAAGAATTAAAAAGGAATCCACCAACTATCTTTTGACACATATAAAGCTCAGACATTGTAGTTTGAAGCATAAAGATCTGTGATGTCATACATATGGTGTGTTTGTGCAGGGTCGGCTCCAGGTTTCAGTAGGCCCTGGGCGACAGAGCCTCAGTGGGCCCTTTTCAATGAACTTACATTTAAAAATTAGAAACTAAACCTGTTTCCTGTTCCCTAAAATATTTTCTAGTTTATCATATCAAACAGCCCCTCTTGGGTATTTTATATACAATCCCTCACCCCTATGGATTCATTAGGTCAGCCCCCCTTACCCTCACTATGTACAGCCTTATGTGGGCCCCGAGCAAATCTGGGCCCCTGGTACTTGACCAAGTATGCCCTGTGTTGCGTTTTACTGGAGCAGGACTGTGAAGTATATATTATATATAAGCCAGTAAAAGTCAATCATACAGGTCAATGAAGGTCAAACTTAGCTTTTGACTAAATCCTCAGCTTTTTATGCAAACTTACTGCATTCTTTAGTGTTGATTTGGTCAGGTCTGATGTGGAAAATCTATTATATAAACATGTGCTACTGTTGTTTGTTTTTTATTTTTTAATTCATTGCATAAACTATAAATTGCACTTAGAACCTACAGTTGCCTCTTGGCTATTTGACAAATCTTCTACCATTTGTTTATTTAAATGGCACAAGTAACCTTGAATTTAGTAGTGTCTGTAAATAGAGATTGTGACGGTAAACCTGTTTTAGACTCGGTGTTCATAAAATAGATATATAGTATGTAATATGCATTATAGCTTACTAGTAAAGATGAGCAAAGCTACTTGTACAAAAGCAAATCCAAATTTTGACCTGATTCACTTTGGACAATCTTATTGTGAGATATGACTTTTTACAACTACAATATGTGTTGTATGTTGAGGACTAATGGGGGGGTCCAACCAGGACACTTAAGAGCGACATCAGTTCCCAACAAAATAGAATCGGATCCGAACCAATTGAAAGATTTGTGAAGCTTCTACAGTGAATCTTGGATGACTAGTTCTGAGAAGTCATACATTATCAAGATTTATACCAAAATCAGATATACATATCTCTTGCACTTTGAGTGTCATACAGACAAATGTGATATATATATATATATGAAAAAGGTAACCAGGTACACGTCCTCCATTCCAGTGCTGACAACCTATGTTACTGGTTCTGAAGACATGTTAGGGCCGAGGGGGTCTGATCATTTATACAATAAAATGAAATATACTGTATTGAATATTGTGAATATACTACTTCCTATTATGTTCGCATGTGGTAGGGTGTCATATGAATTTACTGTCACAAGCCCTGAAGATATCAGAAAGTGAGCTTCATGTGCCAAGATGGCAGAGCCATCTTCATCAAGCAATTTAGGGCCCAATTTTTTTTGCTTTTGATGTGTTCTATGGGATCATACACACAGTTGTGGTTTTCACAGGCACGTGTATGAGCCAACTGCCTAAGAAGTAAGTCCTAAAGCAGACTGCTAGTCCTCAGACACATGGGGTGCAGGAGGCACTCCCTGCCACAATCAGTGCAATGTAATAGTATCAGTGGTGGGTTCGGTTTTGGAGTAGAACTGAGCTATGCCATTTCTGTAACCCCTTTAAATATGGATATTCAGAGAATGTTTGAACAGATTAACCTTTATTGAAACATCTGAAGCGGTTGATACATTTGTGCCTGTTTGGTAACAATATATTTATTGTACTGTAAAGACTTGAATCACCTTTAAATTATCCAGATTCTTTTACTTTGGGAATGACTTCATATGTGATGTGTCATCAGTTCTGAGATTGTGTAAAATGTAAACTCCACCTCAATTACATAATTCCCAGTGACGCTGTCATTATAACCTCTGTTTACCTGTGAAGTTTTATGTTTAATGTTCTTAGGCTGTGTCACACGTGTGTGCACACATGGCTCGCGGAATGAGCCGCCGGTGTTTTGCGTTAATTTAATGCAAAACACCGGCGGCTCTTCCCGATTGCAGGCTTTCCATAGACAGTTCGATCGATCGGGCTGCGGCCTGCAGTGGGTGCAGCTGTCTGCGTTTGCGTTTTCAACGCAGACAAAGCAGTGGTGTGGCACAAGCCTAAGTTTGAGCGTTTATTGTGGCAACCATTTTCTTTCAGTCAAGCTCTATACTAGCTCAAAAAGATATACGCTCTTAATTCCCACGGATTAAATTATTATCCTCCTCTTGATTGGAGATACAACCCATCTGGGTACAATTCCTTCAAGAAAACGTTAATGGATTTCTCTGTCAATTGCAAATGCTCTTCAGCCCATATTTTGGGAAGACCAAACATTAATGATTTGCAGCAAAAGATCCTGAAACTAGAGGCTGCATTCACACATTGGGGCCTTTTTACTAGCACAGGGATTTTAGAAGGGGATTGTTGTGCACATCGGCGCCAGCTTTCTTGCAACATAAATGGGGGGTGGGGCCGGAATATAAATGCAAGTTAATTCACATGTTAACAGCATGTTACATATGTGTTTTGTCAACTCAAAGTTAATGCATGTATTAACATCATTTGAACTGTTGCGTTCTATAAACACAAATACTAATGTAATTAGGCAAACCTCTAGGACTCAGGACCAGGCGCCGCGTGTGTTTTACATATAAAACAATGCAAACATGTTTTCGTTTCTCATCTGCAAAAGTTTCTGCCTAACATACATCCGCAATTGGGAGAAGATCCTGCCATGCAAGTTTCAAAATATTTGGGGAAGCGGAAGGAGGTAATGGTCCCACACATGCACCAGTTGATATTACTTATGTAAGCCACTTTGGGAATTATAATTATACAATGATTAAAAAGTAAATGGTGCACTGTCTTGTCTTATAGACTACATTAGTAAATACAAACTATGCCTTCATGTTGCTCTGTGGATGGATGGAAGGGTATGTGGTTGGGTGTTATATCTAAACTTGCCGGATAGTTAGCCTTTCTGAACAACAAAACACTCACACTATTTTCAGGGCGAGGGACCAGTAGAATAGCTCCTAACACTAGAGTTAGTGAGTCAAAGTTGACTCACTACAGATTTTTTTGCTGTTATATACAAGAGTAATTTATAGTATATAGAGATATGCTGCACCTGTACCCCTTTCTGCCAACCTGTGGTTGTTCTATAGCTGCATCCTCATTGACATGGTTTTATAATGTATTCCCATAAATTTAGTGTGGATGAGGGAGGCAGAAAAGCAACAGAGAGATAGTATGCATGTGTGTGTCACGTTATGTTCTAGTCAATTACATGATGAAACCTATACAAGCCTTGAATATTTGACCCACATTTGAGTCCCCCATTATATGAAAGTAAATGAACGCCCCCCCCCCCCTTAGTTCTAGTTTAAAGCATCCTTATGCCCAGCAACGGGAACATCTGGTTTTGTCTTGGTACACCATAAAAACATGTGCACCCATCTATGTCCATGGTAAAAATAATAGATTAATTTTTGTTTTACAAAAACCTCAATGTGGTCAACACATAGAGAGATGAGGATTGCTTGTATCTGTGATGAATGATATTTTATGTAGGAGTGTGTACTAGATCTATCAGGAGATAACACTTTCCATGTACATTTGGAAGGGGTGTATTATATATGTGATGATAAAATTATTTGAAAGAGCAACTCAATTCCCAAAGCAGATTGACATTATTTTGTCTCTTTGTTTCTGCTCTTTTGCCTCAGCAGTGCGTGACGAGGAAGAGGGTGATGTCAGTGGAAGGGATGAGGGATGTGATGAGATACCAACTGCCTACATGAATTACATACACCCTTGTGACTCGCTGGGCGGTGTGCTAGGTGGTCTTATAAAGTTAATTTTCTGGGGATAGTAACTGTACATTTTTGTGTTTAAAACCATGTGGGGCAATAGTAAGCATAGCCCTTTGAGAACTATTCATTGATTATTAGTGAAAAATCTGATGACAGGTTCCTTTTAGATAAATCTGTCATTTTAATTAGTAGTCAGATTGCTAATGTATTAGACAAGGAGGAGCAAGCTAAATCGCATAGTCCTTATCTGAAGGCGATGCTATGAAGCAGGAGGGCTGATCAGACTTGTACTAAGTGTCCAATCTGCAGGATTCAGGCTACAGACTAGGAGGAGCAGATCAGATTGTCATAGTGTACATATCTGATGATGTATGCTATAGAGCAGGAGGAGGAGCTGAGAAGATGTAATATTGTCCCATCTGCAGGCAGGATGTTATATAGCAGGAGCAGATGATCAGATTGTAAATTGCCCTCTCTGCAGGAGAGTTTATAGAGCAGCTGAACACATTGTAAATACTGGTAATCTGCCGTCACCATTTATAGGACAGGAGTAACTCCTATGGATTGTTCATTCAGATGTGTTCTGTTTTTGCAGTTTTATTGGTGGTTTGACAGTCTATTTATCAGTCTGCATTGGACTGATAGGACTGTCTTGTTACCTCTCAAATACAAAATACAAGTGAGGCTCATTCACAATTTCTTTGTTTTTCACTGAAACCTCAGGGGTGATGGGGTGCCGTCATTAAAGTAACGCAAAACACCGGCGGCTCGTTCCTCGATCGCAGGCGTTCCATAGAAAAGCTGATGGATACGGGGCGTGGCCCGCCCGGTGGGTGGGCTTTGTTGCGTTTTGCGTTGACAAAACGGCAGACAAAACGGCCGTCTGTCTGCGCACCCTAATACTGAACCATTCTTTTCTGTAGGTGTTTCCACATTTCACTTTTTTTTTTTTTCGAATGATCAATTGTCCCGAACAAAATATTTAGAAATAGTTTTTTTTTCACTTTTTGGAGATCACAGAAGGCAATATAAATCATGGGTCCATAGAAAAAAAACTGACGACAGTCTGTTTTATCCTGATAATGTAAGGAACCAGTTTGTTATGTTGACTAACCATGTTAAATCTTCAGTTTATTTTTTTGTGGATGGGAACAAAAAAATGGAACAATAGCAGCATACATGATTGTATTAAACGAAACGGATATGGGACAAAAAATGGATAGAAAAACTGGATCCATGTCAATGGATAAGACAGTGAATCTGCGCGCTTTATACTGCAACTTTTTCCCAGAATACATATCATCTGTCTGTCTTCATTCCTCCTGCAACATTAACAAGCGACTGTAATACAAATCCGTTTTTTGTCGAGAGGTCTCTCTTACTTTTTGCTCTTACATTTATGGTATGGTAAACAGTGTCCAGGTGTTCATTTGCTGTTATAAAGCGCAGGATGAATCCGTCAGCTAAGACCAACATGTCATTCACTGGCTACTGACTATCAACACAACAAAGGTGACTTTCGTCAGAATCTATCACTACAAAATTTTTCCTCTATTTTAGTGTTAGTGGCTGCTGACAAGTGTGATTGATGTTTGTGTGATACTGCCCCCATGTCCCTTTGTACAATGCTCTACTGCATCTGGGTCAGGCGGGGAATGTGGGAAGAGGCATATGTACGATGTGTCTGTGGATTAGTAGATTATTTGGTTACTTCAAAATACTTTATGTCCCACAGAACTTGTGCATATTCTACTTGCAGACTTATCATGTGTATGGCTGATATGTTTATCTGAACAAATCACAATACGGCGGTCTCCCCTACTTAAGAACACCACCCGAAGTTACATACGTACCCCTAGTTACAAACGGGACCTCTGGATAGGGTATATTTACTTTAGCATCCGACTAACTCAACTATAACAGCAAGAACAGATTATCAAATGTTGCGGAATGACGTCTTAGAGTTAACTCCGATTATCTTATGACACCCAACTTTTTAAAGCACATTGTCCACAGAGACCAAAAAGTTCTGACTGGGGATTACAATGATAAAATATAGCAGTTCCGACTTACATACAAATTCAACTTAATGCCAACCTCAGACCCTATCTTGTATGTACACCCGGGGACTGCCTGTAATGAGTTGTAATAAAAAGGATTAGCAGCACTGGGTTGTATCATTACCCTTAAGCGAGGTAGCAGGTTTTATAGCTTAGTGTTCTAGAAACAGCACTCAATTCTGTTAACCGGATTTTTAACTTTGTTTTTTTTGTGTGTCACCGTATGCCAAATAATCATGTATCTTTATTCTGTGTGTCGATACATTACGGGGATACCTACGTCAAGACATTATTTTCTTATGTTTTCTATTTTGGCCAAAAAAATATATCCATTGTTCATCGCCAGTCTTCCAAGTGGCATAACATTTTTAACATATATTCTGGAGGTACAGTAATGTTTTTGATCATTTTATTCATATTTTGCTTTTTTGTGGATTTTAAATAGTAAAAATTAATAATTTTGGCTGGTTTTTACCAGTATTTTTCCTATGGGTTCAATAATTATTTATTATAATAATAATTTTATTTATAATATAAATTTAGAAATATTAAGTACCTTTTTTCTAATTCTAGGGTTTGTTACAGATGCGGTGATTCACAATATGTGGAGTTTGTATTATGAGACTTTTTTGGGAAATATAGGCTACTTATAGTTTTGTGGGTTATGGGCATTTTTATTAATTTGACTTGTTTTGTAAATACCATCTTTTTTTTACATTTTATTTCTGTTCCGCCATGTGACTGAACAAGCCATTAATCTGATGCTTTTCATGCTCAGTACTCGAAATACTGATGTGTTGCAGTTGGAATCAGCTGAGTCAGACCTATGACACTGCATAGATGACAGCTGTGCCTTAATATGACCTCATAGACGCCACTTACAGCACTGCCTGCCAGGGATCCGAATGAACAGACCTCACGGCTGCTAGGGGACGATCGCCCCCCCCCCCTTTCCCCCCGCAAATGATCGTGGGGCAGAGACCCCTGGCAGGTCAAGTTAAATGCCAACGGTTGTGGCTGACCTCACCCCCAAGGATTCAATTAGATAAGTCCCCCCTACATTCCCATTGATTCCTTATGTGTCAGCTTATGTGGCCCCCCAAGCATCTTGGGCCGCCTGGTCACGGTTTCATGATCGAGTCTAAGGCTGGATCCCACTCGATAGCAATTCGAAATTACATGTCAGGGTGGACACCAGTCTGCTGAGAGTATTTGCAGTCATGGTTGCAGCAGCTCTTACATTCCTTTAAAGTCTATTGTGCTCTGATTTTAGTCATCCATGTATTATGAATAGTTGGTTTATGTATCAATAACTGGTGGGTATTCCTCTCTTCTAGAAAGGACTTGTGATTACCCTGTATGTCTATTTTTATTGTATATGTCCCCCATGATCTGACAAGTTGCTGGGGATGGAAATAGAGAGCGCTATATAAATAACCATGGGACATCCCCTGTAAAGGCAGCGCACTCCGTAAGGGTCCCCACCACTGAAAATAAGAGGAATAGAAAAGAAAAAAAATTTTCACTATTTGGTTCTAATAGTTAAAGAAGTTAGTGCTCATTCCTTGAGGACCATAGCCATCTGATGAAAGCATTAACCTCTAGTAAGGAGGGCAAGATGGCAGTAGCATTAGGACAACCGAATATAAACTTTTCAGATCCTACTTCACCCAGCAAAGCAGGATCGCGGAATCTTACTCATATCATGCGGATTGCCAAAATTGCGTTAAAATCATCAGGATTTGAAGTCCTTCACCCAGATGTCCAGTCAGAAGCCAATGTTAATGACAACAAACTATCTAACACCTTTGTGCTGGAGACCATATTGAGTAACTTCACTTCAGTGTGACACCGAATATATTTTCCAATGTGGTTTATATGCAGAAGTGTTTAGATGTCGAGACTTTAAAGACTCATGTGCAATGGTGAAGGTCCCGCACAGAACGTTGCAGGAAATAATCAGCTGAGTCATATTGGAGTAGCATGAAATGGGGCCCGTTTAATTTTTTTTCTAATTGCTTTGTGGTGACCATTCTTCCCCGTCCACTAATTATTTACTTCTGACAGCTCAATACACTCAAAATAGCTGGTTCTAGCGAATGCACTGAACAGAGGTCTGCCTGTCACTGGCTGCCAAGGACAAGCTAACTATAAACTTCCCATCTGAAGGGTTTGGTTAAAGTCTTCACATACATACTAACCCCCTGCAGGTTTGGGATCTCCTGCCAAACTCTACAGAACTTGGTATAAATGGCCCCCACTGGTGTCTAGTCTAGTAATAGAAAATGACTGATGAATGTAGCTAAACTGAATGAGGACACAGTGGCAGTCTGAGGATCTGGGAAAGACAAGGTTGATGAGAACTAACAGCTAGGCCTATGCAGAGTGGAGAAGTCAGCAGAAGATCAGTAGTCCTTTGAACAAGACTTTTGAATAAGTAAAGAAGGCAAAAAGTTAATGACACTTTGCAAATATTTTGGATAAAATGGGAAATCCACGCTTTAAGTTTTCACTTTATTTGAGTTTTGAAGGTGACTTTCAATGTTACTGCTTTTTCAAGCCAAACATTAATTTTAGTTACATACCTGGCAAGTAAAAAAAACAAATCTAATAGGAAAAGCATTTACACCAGGAAAAACTACCTATGAAAGTGGCTGATAACCATAAGAATGTAATCAGGGAACATTTGTTCAGGATCGAAGCTATACACACTCGGACTTTCCGTTCCAATCATCTGTTCCTGACATACAGCAGATCGAAGGCCAGAATATCGCATCCATTGTTATGTAGGTGGCTAACCCAGGCATCATCATGAGCTTCCATGTAAGGAAAGTCTTGTCTACAGTTCCACTAATCTTGGTGCGGGCACATACAAGAAGTTGTACAGCCAAACTTCTCCTTTAAAGTGCAGGAGAGAAAATTTTGGAGAAAAGAAACGAAAAGAAGAACGAACGCAGGAATTAACTCAGAATTAAAAGATACTAACAGCGCAAATTGGGGTATACTTGTAAGGTCCAGCATGTACCAGGCGCAGTCCCCGGGTTACCTACAATATGGTCCATTGGTTGTGTTTCTTAAGTTGAAATTGTATGCAAGTCAAAAAATAATATTTTATAATTGTAGTCCAGACAAAAAAATTTTTTGTCCAGTGACAACGGACTTAAAATTTTTTGCTGTAATGGGACCAAGGATATCAATAAAGTTTAATTACAGACACCTTACAGACTTTGATCATTGCAGTCTGGGCTGGCTATAGTAAAGAGAGCTTCAACAGAGGTCCGGGGGCATAAGGGCCTGTCCTTTAACTAGGAGTCGTCTGTAAGTCGGGTGACCTTAAGAGGGGACCGCCTGTATGGAATGTATGGGTAACGGGCAAAATGTAAATGCATTTGATAAAACGAGTACGTATGTGTTGCAATCATGTCATCTTATAGCAAGCCGGCGAGATATTTTGAGGTTTGGAAGAGGATGCAGGGCTAAGCTTTCTGGTCGAATGGTGGCTTATTCTTAATGAAGAGATTTCTGTGTCCAGTAACTGCAGATTATTTTTGAAGTTTTGAATTATACCAACAAAAAGAAATACACGGATGATCCGAGCTACCGGCTCAGAATATTTATTCAACATTTACTAACTGGGAGTAAAGGATACATTGGTTAGAACCCCTTTGGGCCACCCCAAGCCTATTCCAAAATGTGGTTTTTTAAATTTATTTGCCCCCCCCCACCCCCCTCCCTCCTTTCAAAAGCCCCAACATTTATTTTTATTTTTGTTATTAGAGAGGAAGTATGAGGGACTATGTTGTAGAGTTTCTAGTGGTACCACATTTAATATTTACATGGGACGTTTAAGTTGAAAAAAAAATCCAAATGCCGTGCAATGGGAGAACACATTTGCCCCATATATTCTAGGGGCTCTGGTTTTATCCAACTTTTACTGAAGTCACTACAAATACCCCACCTTTATTCTTGGCAGTGATATGATTTTAAAATTACAATTATAGGGTTTTATATATTATTATGGTTTTATTATATTTTATACATTTTAAGATGTTGTACAAAGAAATGTTGGCATATTGCAGCAAATTGTATTCACGCATATTCTGATCCCAAGTGCAAGCACCTGTCCAGCAAACCGACGCAAGACCACAACCATGCTTGGCGCTAGCTGTTAAACTATGGTAAGTGGTGGCGAACCTGCACCCTCGACATCCCTGCGGCTGAAAAGGCCCTGCCTAAGCAGATAAACGCCTACTTACAAGGTACGCAAATCCCCACTATCAGGACAACCTAACTGACGGTCCCGAGAGACCCTTACACGTGACAGGCGAAAAAAACTTTGTTCTGGCAGCTGCTGAGGTTGGACTGGATCGGTAAGGTGTAACCATGAATACTGACGATAGACCAGCTGTTCACACTGGGGCCACAGAAATTAATACAAGTCTGGAACGGGAAAGTGGGATACACCCCAGGCGGGACACAACACTGAGGTACAAACAAACCAGATAGAGACAGACACTGTGGTGCTCGACGGAACGGGTCAGACCAGATGTGCAGGCAAGGTACATAATCGTTATAGCAAAAGATATGGTCGGGAGGAATCCGGTAGGAAGCAGAGCAACTGATACACAGATAGACTGAATAACCAGCACCCAATGGAAGGGGCTGGACAGAGTATAAAGATAGTTAATGGACACTGACCTATCCAGCACTGACTGACAGGAGCGTCAATCACAGTCAGCTCTGGATGTGGTTTTCCACCATAAGCCTGAACTGATCCCATCAGAACCATTGTGAATTCTGACAACATAACTTTTGGTGTAGGAGCTCTGTACATCTTTTTTTTTTTTTTTGCCGAACGAGTTGAATCAGTGAAATCATGTTGGGGACTTAAAAACACTTTTTATCACTACTTGTTAAAAATTTTTATGTGTTGTGTATTGCAAAGGCTAAAAGTAAGTGATGTTGGACATTATGTACGATGATTTCTCCTTTACAGACATTTCTCGCTGGAAAATCATTTCTTAAGATCAGGGCCTTTTGAGTATGGCAATTAATTATATATTAGTAATTATATATTAATTCTATATTATATTAGTTATACAGCTTATTATTTGTATCGCAAGGTTCTTTTTTTTTTAAGGCGTAAGGAGTTTATGTGTTCGTCATAGTACTGTAATTTTTTTAGGTTTAATAAATTTGAGCACAACTGAACATATCTGTGATGACTCCACATTCATGAAGGAGACATTGAACTAGGTTGACTTGCTTTTTGTGTGTTGGGATTCACAAGTTGAGCCCAAATTGAGCGAAAAAAAAGCTAAACACATGGTGCAGCAGGAGAAAAAACAGTGACTTAGCGACTAATATAAATGACCCTCAATAAGTTTTTGATTAGGTTGTTTATTTATATTTCCATTCTAGGGAATAGGGTGTGATTTAAATTTTTTTTTTTACATTTTTTTTACATTTGTTTAGGCCCCTAGGGTTCAAATACTTGATCGCTCATACTAACGTAATACATCAGGAACATTGCGTATAGTGTGCAAATTTTACTGATAGTAGATTCACACTCGTAGAATAGACTGGGAGGCTGCGGAGAGCAGCAGAATTGTTGAATAAACTGATGAATATTTTACTACTCTGTAATATCTATTTGATCTAGTAATAGGTGCTCTAGCGTGATTTGTAAGTACTATGATATTTATGTGTTCTTTAATTAATTAAAAGATTACCATTATTCTTACATGAGTAAAGTAAAAATAGGATACCTTTTAAGAAGTTCAGAATAAGGGGAAACACATCTTGTTTTTTCTATGGTGATATGTTCCTGACCTTTTCATACCTACAGTGACATAAAATGTCATAATAACAATAGTATTATATGTAAAAATACTTATAGATGATACTTTGGAATAGAAAAGGGCATATAATATCATTAATAGGGTAGTTTGGTGTCTTAAGATTATAGTAGCAGCTTCTTATGTGCTATACTATTTGTAGACTGCCTCCATCAAAACACATCTCTGCTTACTAAGAAGCACCTAATATGCATAATACACATAGATCGTTCCACGATTCTGATTTGTTTATACCTCACTGGATTCAAGGTTATTCTGCAAAATACATAGTCTACAACTAATCCCAACATAAGAGGATGACATTGTGACATAGGATATTAAAGCAGACTGTAGACAAGCGAGTCCTTGTGCAGAAAATTGATCAAAAGCAAAGATTGGTAAATTATTCCAGCTTTAAAATAGAGACTACGTGACCCCTTTTACATACAGTATCTGAAGCATTGTAACATTGCAGGCTGCTTAGATCATAGACTCATTGGGGTGATTTATCAAAGCTTGTATGCTAGTTTCCTTGCGCTCTGACAGAAATTTTTATTATTTTCCACCTTATTATAAATAAAATAAGACATCTGTTTCTTGTTGTTACGGATTATTGGTCTATAGAAAAGCAATGAAGACCTGCATTAGTTTGTTCCATTTCGTAATAAAAATTAAAAACGGAATTATGTATATAAATGGATAAGACAACATATGTAGGTTAGGTTAACAAGGCCCTATGCATATGTTCCAAAATTAATAAAATTAACCGTAATTCGAGGACGTATAGAAGATTTCACCTCCGACATGTGTATAGAGACTCCCCCCCCCCTACTTTTCACTCTTTAACAATATAGAGTTTAAGATATATTCCCGTATAAGACTACCCCTCTTTCTCCACCTGCCATACCACAAAAACACCGCGTAAAAAAAATTAAAAAAAAACACGATTTGAATTAACCATGTCCTTTTTTAATTTAAATTCTTATGACATGCAGGTACTCTAGCAGGAAACCTGTCGCCTCATACAACAAAGGCATACAACACAACATTCAGCATCGTCCATTTACTGTAAATGTTACATACGTACCTTAACTTTTTAGTTTATTACACATTCCACACTCCGCGCAAATTATCAGAAGACATTATTTTTCAATTAAATAACACATTTTAATCCCAAACCATGGTCCCTTTGAAAAATGCTCGAGTCTCCCATTGACTCGCGCGTGAAAAACGCACCGAAAACGCAAAAAACGCTAACAACACGCGCGTGAAAAACGCAAAAACGCTAATTACTCCAAGGAAAAATGGAACAAAAACGCAGCCAAAAACGTCAGTTTTTCACGCATTGCACCCTGACGTGAAATGCAACGCTAGTGTGGAAGGGGCCTTAGAGTGAGATGAAAGAGGAGAGGTAGGGGGTGCAGGGTTATAAAGAGCTTTGTGGATCAGGGTTATCAATTTAACCTTGAAGCCTATTGATTCCAACCTCAGGTGTGGATGAAACACGGGGACTGGATTTGTATCAAGTAGACCTCATTGGACCAACACCTGACAACTGACTGCACCAAAAACAAGGTTGACCCCCAAATGGGGCCTGGTTTTAATAATTTCCTATAGCTGGTGTAACATGTTTTTCCATCATCCACAGAGACAATATTTGTCTGCAGCTGAAATGGTGGTCCAGCTGGTTGTCTAGCATTTACACGTTTGATAATTCATATTTTAAAACACATGACATAAAAGTGATGTTTTATATATAAATAAGGTCTATTCCGCAGTTTTGGATCTTGAATCTATAATGTACAGCATTATGTCAGCACTGCACAGCATAGCCGCTGTCATGCTCAGTGAACCATATTTCACTATAGAAATCACATACATGTCTGTGAAATGCGATCTGGAGAAAATAAATAAGAATGATGTTGTAAATTCATTGCCAATATTACACAAGATAATAGGAAAAGAATAGGAAATGTTGAAACCATGATGCAGTAACCCCTTGTTTACCTAACCAATGTTACCAATTTGTGAACACAAAGGATTATTGATTAACAGGAAAGGAATTCAGCCGTACATTGTTCTTTATTTGTACAACAGTGCCTAGCTGCCAGCAGAGCCCGTACCCATTGCAAGGGTCACACATCTCTTCTACAAACACTAAAGAATGCATACTAGAGGTAAAATGGTATTTTGCTAGCCTCTTTTCATGTGTATGTGTTAAGGTATTCCTAAAAATAAAGTTGGTTAGAGGAAGCCATGGTGCTTGGTAGAATTGAGCAGGTAAAGCCAACCATAGTGGTCACATGCAAGCCTGGGTAATGCCAAGTTAAGAAGGACTGACCATCCAACCTTGCATGGAACATACGCTTTCCTATTCATATTAATATACTTGAGAGGAAACCAGTTATTCCACTCACAGGCCAAATAACTAAGGTCTGACCTCCCTGTCAATAACCTTTTCATATTCTATGAATATATGAGGCAGTACTACCCACATAGGAATGTGCATGTCCTTCAGCAGTCTTTACTCACATATAGTAGGCAGAGGTGGATTTGGCATTTTTTCAGTGACCCCCAAAAAAGTGATGTCTAGGGAACCCAGATTTACTGTATATCTTTACTATGGCAGCACAAGAAATTATTGCTACCTGCTCTGCCATTGTTTACACATATTATTACATCAGAAAGCCCCCCAATCTCCCCCTGATCCCTGGGCATCAAGCAATTGCTTGGGTTACTTTATAAATAAAGTTTCCCCTTACACACAGGTCTATATTTTCAACACATTTGGCATGTCTTAATCCGTGGTACCAGCTCCAAGACTTGTCAGACATAAATCAGGATATTTTTAACTCCTTAAATTATAATAACTTTCTATTTAGCAAAATGAGGCTTCAAATATGTATGGTGTGTCCATGTAGGCTGGCATCACAACACGTAATACATAATGGGCATATACAACTTCTGGTATACCTTTTTTTAGCCAAACAACAAAAAAAGGACATATTCCGTGGTATATACAACTTTGAACAATTGCTTCCACAACAGGTAAGCAAATGTTACATCTGGTGTTTTTCCTGTCATTAAGGTTTAAGGAGGAAAACTAACTTTTCCTGAAAATCTTAGCACTTTTTTGCATTCTTCCTCTGTTATTCCTCTTGGTAAAGTATAAATAAATTGATGGCTAGAGTTACCAATCCCTGTTGGGTATATCTCTACACACTCTGTTACCATGCAGTCAGTGATGATTCATAGCACTCTATGTATTCCAACATACCAAACAACAATTCCTAGCACAAAATATAAATTATTATACTGTATAGGATAGCAGTAAAAATGGCCTTATATTATAGAATATTAGTATAGAAGAAATTAGCAATTTCAGTTGCCAGTTATTCATTAAAAGACACAATTGCCTACACAGATACTTTGTCTATGACCCCAAAAAGCGGTTTGCAAAAACTGACCAATTCTATCTGAGCCATTCTGCTTTTACTAAATTTTGACAAATTTCACAGTGGACTTGCAGGACTGAATTGCTTGCTTGCAATTGTCTAGTCAATTGGCTGGATAAGTGTCTATTGTTTGTATGTACACCTTATGAATAGGCCATTTAGAATGTCATCCCTTTAGGGTTTTTTGATAATACTAGCCGACACGGGAAGCCTGATTTTCAAGAAGACGAAGAAATTTTTCCTGCTTAGGGCTGTTTGAGCTGAAATTAGTGCAATGAGAGCTTTGATACCATAGCTATCTGTTTTGCCACCTACTGCCTGATAACCCATTACCAAACAACGCCTCCATTTTTATGTGGGAGGATTGAGCACTAAACATCAATCAATTAATCAATTAGGTGGAAAATAAATCATTATCAGAAAATGATTCTTTTGTAAACTGTAGCCCCAAAAACATTCTGCCCTGGATAAATGATCAGCCCGCCACGTAAATGCCAAAGGTGCCCATGCAGTACATTCTTATTTGATGTAAGATTAAGACTCATTTCATTTTTACTACTTACTCATATCAAGAATGTATGTATTTTCAATAGAAAGACCCTATGCACATTAGAAATTAAACATGTAAACCAAATGACTAATGTGTATGGGGGTCAGATACATGTACTCAGATACATCCACAAGCTGCAATGGAATTCTTTACATCTGTTAGCATTTTTTTAATTCCAATTTCTTTCGAGGCTGGTGTGTATCATTTACATAACCATATTTACAACATAAGTGTTGTATAAAAAGTACTGTGCAGAAATGTAAGCTTATGTGCTGAAGCTTCTTATAAATATATTCTGAAGAATAAAGAGCCCTGGAAGTGATGGTACCGTCCCACAAAGGACTCATTTTAACATAGTATAGGATTAGATGTAGAGACCTAAGGTTATGAGAAAGTATTCATCAACATACGATATGCAGTTAGTTCACCAAGATGTTTGGAACAACCTCCATACCAAAATATTTCTAAAACTTTGTTCAAGAGTACCTAGAAGAATTAAAAGGAATCCACCAACTATTTTGACCATATAAAGCTCAGACATTGTAGCTTTGAAGCATTAAAGATCTGTGATGTCATACATATGTGTGTGTTTGTGCAGGGTCGGCTCCAGGTTTCAGTAGGCCCCTGGGCGACAGAGCCTCAGTGGGCCCTTTTTCAATGAACTTACATTAAAAATTCAGAAACTAAAACCTGTTTCCTGTTCCCTAAAATATTTCCTAGTTTATCATATCAAACAGCCCCCTCTTGGTTATTTTATATACAATCCCTCACCCCCTATGGATTCATTAGGTACAGCCCCCCTTACCCTCACCTATGTACAGCCTTATGTGGGCCCCGCCAGCAACTCTGGGCCCCTGGTACTTGACCAAGTATGCCCTGTGTTTGCGTTTTACTGGCAGCAGGACTGTAAAGTATATATTATATATAAGCCAGTAAAAGTCAATCATACAGGTCAATTGAAGGTCAAACTTAGCTTTGTGACTAAATCCTCAGCTTTTTATGCAAACTTACTGGCATTCTTTAGTGTTGATTTGGTCATGGATTCTGATGTGGAAAATCTATTATATAAACATGTGCTACTGTTTGGTGTTTTTTTATTTTTTTTATTCATTTGCATAAACTATAATTGCACTTAGAACTCTACAGTTGCCTCTTGGCTATTTGACAAATCTTCTACCATTTGTTTATTTAAATGGCACAAGTAACCTGTGATTTAGTAGTGTCTGTAAATAGAGATGTGACCGTAAACCTGTTTAGACTCGGCTGTTCATAAATATAATATATTAGTATGTAATATGCATTACTAGCTTACTAGTAAAGATGAGCAAAGCTACTTGTACAAAAGCAAATCCAAATTTTGCCTGATTCACTTTGGACAAATCTTATTTGAGATATGACTTTTTCAACTAAAATATGTGTTGTATGTGAGGACTAATGGGGGTCGCAAACCAGGACACTTGAAGCGACATCAGTTCCAACCAAATAGAATCGGATCCGAACCAAATTGAAAGATTTGGTGAAGCTTCTGCCAAGTGAATCTTGGATGACTAGTTCTGAGAAGTCATACATTATCAAGATTTTATACCAAAATCAGTATACATATCTCTTGCACTTTGAGTGTCATACAAGACAAATGTGTATATATATATATATATATGAAAAAGGTAACCAGTTACACGTCCTCCATTCCAGTGCTGACAACCTACTGTTACTGGTTCTTGAAGACATGTTAGGGCCGAGGGGGTCTGATCATTTATACAATAAAATGAAATACTACTGTATTGAATATTGTGAATATACTACTTCCCTATTATGTTCTGCATGTGGTAGGGTGTCATATGAATTCTACTGTCACAAGCCCTGAAGATATTCAGAAAGTGAGCTTCATGTGCCAAGATGGCAGAGCCATCTTCATCAGCAATTTAGGTGCCAATTTTTTTGCTTTTGAATGTGTTCTATGGGATCATACACACAGTTGTGGTTTTCACAGGCACGTGTATGAGCCAACTGCCTAAGAAGCAAGTCCTAAAGCAGACTGCTAGTCCTCAGACCATGGGGTGCAGGAGGCCTCCCTGCCACAATCAGTGCAATGTAATAGTAATCAGTGGTGGTTCGGTTTTGGAGCAGAACTGAGCTATGCCATTTCTGTAACCCCTTTAAATATGGATATTCAGAGAATGTTTGAACAGATTAACCTTTATTGTAAAACATCTGAAGCGGTGATACATTTGTGCCTGTTGGTAACAATATATTTATTGTACTGTAAAAGACCTTGAATCACCTTTAAATTATCCAGATTCTTCTTACTTTGGGAATGACTTCATATGTGATGTGTCATTCAGTTCTTGAGATTTGTGTAAAATGTAACTCCACCTCAATTACATAAATTCCCAGTGACGCTGTCATTATAACCTCTGTTTACCTGTGAAGTTATGTTATAATGATTCTTAGGCTGGTGCCACACGCTGGTGCCACACTGGCTCGGGAATGAGCCGCCGGTGTTTTGCGTTAATTTAATGCAAAACACCGGCGGCTCATTCCCGATTGCAGGCGTTTCCATAGAAACGTCGATGCGATCGGGCTGCGGCCTGTCCCGGTGGGTGCAGCTTTGTCTGCGTTTGCGTTTTCAAACGCAGACAAAGCAGTGCGTGTGGCACAAGCCTAAGTTTTGAGCCGTTTATTGTGGCAACCATTTTCTTTCAGTCAAGCTCTATAGTAGCTCAAAAAGATATACGCTCTTAATTCCCACGGATTAAATTATTATCCATCCTCTTGATTGGAGATACAACCCATCTGGGTACAATTCCTTCAAGAAAACGTTAACGATTTCTTCTGTGAATTGCACATGCTCTTCAGCCCATATTTTGGGAAGACCAATACATTAATGATTTGCAGCAAAAGATCCTGAAACTAGAGGCTGCATTCACACATTGGGGCCTTTTTACTAGCACAGGGATTTAGAAGGGGATTGTGTTGCACATCGGCGCCAGCTTTCATGCAACATAAATGGGGGGTGGGGCCGGCAATATAAATGCAATGTTAATACACATGTTAACAGCATGTTAACATATGTGTTTTGTCAACTCAATGTTAATGCATGTGTTAACATCATTTGAACTGTTGCGTTCTATAAACACAAATACTAATGTAATTAGGCAAATTACCTCTCAGGACATCAGGAACAGGCGCCGCGTGTTTTACATATAAAACAATGCAAAACATGTGTTTCTGTTTCTCATCTGCAAAAGTTTCTGCCTAAATACATCCGCAATTGGGAGAAGATCCTCCATGCAAGTTTCAAAATATTTGGGGAAGGGGGAATGGTCCCACAAGCACCAGTTATATTACTTATGTAAGCCACTTTTGGTAATTATAATTATATAACTAATGATATAAAAAGTAAATGTGTGCACTGTCTGTCTTATAGACTACATTAGTAAATACAAACCTATGCCTTCATGTTGCTCTGTGGATGGAATGGAAGGGTTAATGTGGTTGGGTGTTATATCTAAACTTGCTGGATTAGTAGCCTTTCTGAACAACAAAACACTCACACATTATTTTCAGGGCGAGGACCCAGAAAATAGCTCCTAACAGCTAGCGTTAGTGAGTCAAAGTTGACTCACTACAGATTTTTTTGCTGTTAATATACAAAGAGTAAAGTTATAGTATATAGAGATATGCTGCACCTGTCCCATTTCCTGCCACCTGGTGGTTGCTCCTATAGCTGCATCCTCATTGAAATGGTTTTATAATGTATTCCCATAAATTTAGCTGTGGATGCAGGGAGGCAGAAAAGCAACAGAGAGCTAGTTATGCATGTGTGTGTCACGTTATAGTCTAGTCAATTACAGTGAAACCTATACAAGCCTTTAAATATTTGACCCACATTTGAGTCCCCCATTATATGAAAGTAAATGAACGCCCCCCCCCTTAGTTCTGTTAAAGCATCCTCTATGCCCAGCAACGGGAACATCTGGTTTTGTCTTAGTACACCATAAAACCATGTGCACCCATCTATGATCCATGGTAAAAATAATAGATTAATTTTGTTTTTACAAAAACCTCAATGTGGCTCAACACATAGAGAGATGAGGATTGCATTGTATCTGTGCATGAATGATATTTTATGTAGGAGTGTGTACTAGATCTATCAAGGAGATACACTTTCCATGTACATTTGGAAGGGGTGTATTATATATGTGATGATAAAATTATTTGAAATAGCCACTCAATTCCCAAATCAGATTGACTTATTTTGTCTTCTTTGTTTCTGCTCTTTTGCCTTCAGCAGTGCAGTGCAGAGAAGAGGATGATGTCAGTGGAAGGGGATGAGGGATGTGATGAGATACCCACTGCCTCACATGAATTACATACACCCTTGTGACTCGCTGGCAGGGTGCTAGGTGGTCTTATAAAGTTAATTTTCTGGGGATAGTAACTGTACATTTTTTGTTAAAACATGTGTGGGCAATAGTAAGCATAGCCCTTTGAGAACTATTCATTAGATTTATTAGTGAAAATCTGATGACAGGTTCCTTTTAAGATAAATCTGTCATTTTAATTTAGTAGTCAGATTGCAACATGTTATAGACAAGGAGGAGCTAAGCTAACTGCACATAGTGTCTTATCTGAAGGATGCATGCTATAGAGCAGGAGGAGCTGATCAGATTGTACTAAGTGTCCAATCTGCAGGATTCAGGCTACAGACTAGGAGGAGCAGATCAGATTGTTCATAGTGTCATATCTGCATGATGTATGCTATAGAGCAGGAGGAGCTGAGCAGATTGTATATATTGTCCTATCTGCAGGCAGGATGTTATATAGCAGGAGCAGCTGATCAGATTGTAAATGGTGCCCTCTCTGCAGGGAGCATGTTATAGAGAAGCTGAACACATTGTAAATAATGTGTAATCTGCAGTCACCATTTTATAGGACAGGAGTAACTCCTATGGATTTGTTCCATCAGATTTGTTCTTGTTTTTCAGTTCTATTGGTGTTTGACAGCCTATTTATCAGTCTGCATTGGACTTATAGGACTGTCTTGTTACCTCTCAATATACAAAATACAAGTGAGGCTCATTCACAATTTCTTTCTTTTTCACTGAAACCTCAGGGTGATGGCGTGCCGTCATTAAATTAACGCAAAACACCGGCGGCTCGTTCCCGATCGCAGGCGTTTCCATAGAAACGCTGATGTGATCGGGGCGTGGCCCGCCCCGGTGGGTGCGGCTTTGTCTGCGTTTGCGTTTGCAAACACAGACAAAACGGCACGTCTGCCATCACCCTAATACTGAACCATTCTTTTCTGTAGGTGTTTTCACATTTCACTTTTTTTTTTTTCGAATGATCCATTGTCCATGAACAAAATATTTAGAATATGTTTTTTTCTTTCACTTTTTGGAGATCACAGAAGGCAATATAAGTCTATGGGTCCATAGAAAAAAAAATGACGACAGTCTGTTTTTTATCACTGATAATGTAGAGGAACCAGTTGTTATGTCGACTAACCAATGTTAAATCTTCAGTTTTATTTTTTTGTGGATGGGAACAAAAAAATTGAACAATAGAAGCATAATGGATGTAAAACGAAACGGATGCGGACAAAAAATGGAAGAAAAATGGATCCATTGTCAATGGATAAGACAGTGTGAATCTGCGCTTATACTGAAACTTTTTCCAGAACTACATATCAATCTGTCTGCTTCATTCCTCCTGCACTATTACAAGCTGCCTGTAAATTACACCGTTTTTTTGTCGAGAGGTTCTCTTACTTTTGTGCGTTTAATTTACTGGTTATGGTAAAAGTTGTCCAGGGTTCATTTGCTGTTATAAAGCGCAGGATGACCGTCAGCTAGACAAACAGGTCATTCACTGGCTACTGACTCACGAAACAAAGGTGACTCTTTACTAGAACCATCACTACAACAAGTTTCCTCTATTCTTTAGTGTTAGTGGCTGCTGACAAGTGTGATGAATGTTGTGTGATCTGCCCCCATGTCCCTGTGTACAATGCTCTACTGATCTGCAGGCGGGAATGTGGGAAGAGGCATATGACTGATATGTCTGTGGATTAGGAGATTATTTGGTTACTTCAAAATACTTTATGTCCCACAGAATTGTCAGCATATTCTACTTGCATGACTTTATCATGTATGTCTAGATATGTTGTATCTGAACAATCACAATACAGGCGGTCCCCTACTTAAGAACACCCGACTTACATACGACCCCTAGTTACAAACGGACCTCTGGATATTGGTAATTTATTTTACTTTAGTCCTAAGCTACAATAAACAGCTATAACAGTTATCAAATGTGTCTGTAATGAAGCTTTAATGTTACTCCTGATTCTTATGACAACCCAACATTTTTAAAATCCAATTGTCACAGAGACCAAAAAAGTTCTGGCTGGGATTACAATGATAAAATATACAGTTCCGACTTACATACAAATTCAACTTAATAACAAACCTACAGACCCTATCTTGTATGTAACCCGGGGACTGCCTGTAAATGAGTTGATAAAAAGGATAGCAGCACTGGGTGTATCATTAACCCCTTAAGGAGGTAGCCAGTTTATAGCTATAGTTTCTAGAAAAGCATCAATTCTGTACCGGATTTTTAACTTTTTTTTTTTGTGTGTCACCGTATAGCCAAATAATCATGTTATCTTTATTCTGTGTGTCGATACAATTACGGGGATACCATACGTCAACATTTTTTCTTATGTTTTCCTAATTTTGCCAAAAAAATATATCATTTGTTCATCGCCATCTTCCAAGTGGCATAGCATTTTTACAGTATCATTCTGGAGTACATATGTTTTTTTGATCATTTTTTATTGCATTTTTTTGTGGGATTAAATAGGTAAAAATAATAATTTTTGGCTGGTTTTTAACAGTATTTTTCCTATGGGTTCAATAATTATTTATTATAATAATAATTTATTTATAATTATAATTTATTATAATTATAAGTACTTTTATTCTATGGGTTGTTACAGATGCGGTGATACTATATATGTGGGGTTTGTATTATGATTAGACTTTTTTGGGAATTATATGTCTCTTTATATGTTTTGGGGTTTATGGGCATTTTTATTAATTTATTGTTTTGTAATAACATTTTTTTTTTACATTTTTATTTCTTCCGCCATGTGACATGAACAAGCAATCATCTGATTGCTTGTTCATGATAATACTCTGAAATACTGATGTGTTGCAGGGAATCAGCTATGTCAGCCTATGCACATGCATAGGCTGACACTGTGCCTTTAAGATGACCTCATAGACGCCATCTTACAAGCACTGCCTGCAGGCAGCCATGGGATCCTGAACAGACCTCAGGGCTGCTAGGGGAACGATCGGCAAACCCGCAAAATGGATCGTGGGGCAGAGACCCCTGGCAGGCAAGTTAAATGCCACGGTTGTGCTGACCTCACCCCCAATGGATTCATTAGATACAGCCCCCCTCATCCCCATGGATTCCTTATGTGCAGCCTTATGTGGCCCCCCCAAGCAGCTCTGGGCCAGCCCTGGTCACTTGTTTCATGATAGACTAGGCTGGCATCCAACTCTGATAGCATGATCGAAATACATGTCAGGGTGGACACCAGTCTGGAGTACTTTGCAGCATTGTTGCAGCAAGCTTTACCCTCCTTTTAAAGTCTATTGCTCTGATTTTATCATCACATGTATTATGATAGTTGGTTTTATGTATCAATAAACTTGGTGTATCCTCTCTTTCTTAGAAAGGCTTGTGTATTACCCTGTAATGTCTATTTTTATTTGTATATGTCCCCCATGATCTGACAAGTGCTGTGGAATATGAAGGCGCTATATAAATAACCATTGTGTACATCCCCTTTAAAGCAGCAGCAGCTCCGAAAGGGTCCCCACCACTGAAAATAAAGGAAATAAGAAAAGAGAAAAAAATGTTTCACTATTTGGTTCTAATTAGTTAAAGAAGTTTAGGTGACTCATTCCCTTGATGACCATAGACATCTGATGAGAAGCATCTAACTCCTCTAGTAAAGGGGGCAAGATGGCAGTAGCATTAGACACCGAATAAAACTTTTCAGATCCTTACTTCACCCAAAAGCAGGTATCGGGATCTCTACTCATCATCATGCGGATGCCAAAATTGCGTTAAAATCATCAGGATTTGAAGTCGCTTCACCAATATGTCCAGTCAGAAGCCAATGTTAATGACACAAACTATCTTAACACCTTTGTGCTGGAGACCATGATGTAGTAACTTCACTTCAGTGAAACCGAATATATTTCCAATGTGGTTTATTCAGAAGTGTTTAGGTCGAGACTTTAAAGACTCATTTGCAATGGTGAATGGTCCCGCACAGAACGTTGCAGGAAAATAATCAGCTTGAGTCATATTGGAGTCAGCATGAAAATGGGGCCCGTTAATTTTTTTTTCTAATTGCTTTGTGGTGACCAATTCTTCCCCGTCCACATAATTATTTACTTCTGACAGCTCAATACACTCAAAATATGCTGTTCTAGCGACTGAACAGAGGTTCTCCTGTCCATGGCTGCCCAAGGACAAGCACTATAACTTCCATATGAGGGTTTTGTTAAAGTCTTCACACTCATATACCCCCTGCAGGTTTGGGATCTCCTGCCAAACTCTACAGAATGGATAAAATGGCCCCACACTGGTGTCTAGTCTAGTAATAGAAATGACTGATGAATGTAGCTAAAGAATGCGGCACAGTGGAGTCTGAAGGATCTGGGAAAGACAAAGGTGATGAGAACTAACAGCTAGGCCTATGCAGAGCTGGAGAAGTCATGCAGAAAGATACAGTAGTCTTTTGAACAAGACTTGAATAAGTAAAGAAGGCAAAAAGTTAATGCACTTTGCAAATATTTATGGGAAATAAAAATGGGAAAGTCCAAGCTTAAGTTTTTTCCTTTATTTTGAGTTTTTGAAGTTGACTTTAATGTTAATTGCTTTTTCAAGCCAAACATTAAATTAGTTACACTGCAAAGTAAAAAAAAAAATCTAATAAGAAAATGCATTTACCAGGAAAATACTTATGAAAGTGGCTGATAACATAAGAATGTCAGGACATTTGTTCAGGATCGAAGCTTACACTCGGACTTCCGTCAATCAGCTGTTCCTGACATACAGAGAATAGAGGCAGAATATCAGCTCCATTGTTATGTATTGGGCTAACCCAGGCACTGCATCTGAGCTCCTATGTAAGGAAGCTTGTCTACAGTTCCACCAACTGCACAAACAATAGAGTTGTACACCCAAACTTCTCCTTTTAAAGTGCAGGAGAGAAAATTTGGAGAAACGAAAAGACATCAAAAGACGGCAGAATTAAAGTCAGAATTAAAAGCTACTAACAGCAGAACTGGGGTTTACTGAAGGTCCAGCATGTACAGGCAGTCCCCGGGTTACATACAATATAGGGTCCATTGGTTTGTTCTTAAGTTGAAATTGTATGCAAGTCAAAACTATATATTTTATAATTGTAGATCCAGACAAAAAAAATTTTTGTCCCAGTGACAATCGGACTTTCAAAATTTTTTGCTGTAATGGGACCAAGGATTATCAATAAAGCTTCATTACAGACACCTTACAGCTGATCATTGCAGTCTGGGGCTATAGTAAAGAGAGCTTCACCAGAGGTCACGGGGGCAGAGGGGCCTGTCTTTAACTAGGAGTCGTCTGTAAGTCGGGTGACCTTAAGTAGGGGACCGCCTGTATATGGAATGTATGGGTAACGGGCAATAAATGTAAATGCTATTTGATAAAACAGATTATGCCATGTGTGTGCAAATTTCATCTTTATAGCAAGCCGGCGAGGATATTCTTGAGGTTGGAAGAGGATGAGGGCTAGCGTTTCTGTCTGAATGGTGGCTTATTCTTAATGAAGATTTTCTGGTCCAGAATGCTAGATTTTTTTTGAAGTTTTGGAAATATACCAACAAAAAGAAATACAGGATAGGATCAAGAGCTCCGGTCAGAATATTTATTCAACATTACTAACTGGGAGTAAAGGCTTACATGGTAGAACCCCTTTGCCACCCAAGCCCTATTCCAAATGTGTGTTTAATTTTTTGCCTGCCAACACCACCCTACTGGAGACCTGCCAGGCTGTAGGACAGCCCTCCAGTTCCCCATACCAAGCACCGTGACACTAGCGTGCCTAGGCCGCAACCGCCAGCCACTCAGGTACTGCGGGCCCCGGCTGACTCCAGGCCCCGAGAAAAGGCTAGGCCCCGGTGGGGGATGTTGCAATACCAACAAAAAGAAATACAGGATAGGATCAAGAGCTCCGATCAGAATATTTATTCAACATTGCTAACTGGGAGTAAAGGCTTACATGGTAGAATCCCTTTGCCACCCAAGCCCTATTCCAAATGTATGTTTAATTCCCCCCCCCCCTCCCTCCTTTCAAAAGCCAGAACATTTATTTTTATTTTGTTATTTAGAGAGAAGTATGAGGACTTGTGTAGAGTTCCTAGTGGTACAATTTAATATTTCATGCAATGAGAAGTTTGAAAAAAAAATCCAAATGCAGTGCAATGGGAGAACTCATTTGCCCCATATTCTTAGGGGCTCTGTTTTTACAACTTTTACTGTAAGGTCCAAATAACACATCCCATTTATTCTTTGAGTGAATATGATTTTAAAAATTACATATTTATATGGTTTTATATATTTATATGGTTTTATTATATTTTAATACATTTTAAGATTTGTACAAAGAAATGTTCGGCATATTGCAGCAATTGTTTCACCATATTCTGACTCCCATAGTGCAAGCACTTGTCCAGCAACCGCGCAACCACAACCAGGCTTGGCGCTAGCTGTCAGACTAGGTAAGTGGTGGCAAACTCACCCTGCGACGTCCCTGCGGGCTTAGGCCCTGCCTAAAGCAGATAAACCGCCCTTACAAGGGCAAACCCACTATCAGGAACCTACATGACGGTCCCTGAGAGACCCTACAAGATGACAGGAAAAAAATACTTTGGCAGCTGCTGAATGGTGGAGCGGACAGGTAACAGGAATACTGATATAGACCAGTGTTCACACTGGTGCACAGAAATGAAATACAAGTCTGAGACAGGGAAAGCTGGATAACCCCGGGCGAGACACAACACTGAGGGACAAACAACAGATAGAGACAGACAAGCGGTGTCGGACGGAACCGGGTCAAGACCCAGATGGCGGCAAAGGTACAGAATCGTATAGCAAAAAGAATGGTCGGTAGGGAAAGCAGAGCAAAAGATTCACAGATAGACTGAATAACCAGCACCCAATGAAGGGCTGGGCAGAATATAAGTCAGTAATGGACACTACCTCCAGCACTGACTGGCTCAGCCGTCCATCACTGAAACCGCAGCTGCAGGCAAAATGAGTTCAAAGACAGCTTTCCCAAAGATCAGCATTGGAGCTGTCAATCACAGGCAGCTTTGGATGTGGTTTTCCACCAAGAAGCCTGAAATCTGATCCCATCAGAGCACATTGTAATAAAGGGGTTAAAACGAAATAGCCTCGGGTCTTCGGAAGACCCGAGGCTACCATGGAGATGGATCGCCGCCCCTGATGACGTCACGGGGAGCGGCGATCCCAGGTAAGATGGCCTGTGAGCCCTCTACCATGCACCGGGACCCGACCGCCGCCGTGAATACACGGCGGGCAGTCGGGATTACCGGCGTATAAGACGACCCCAGACCAGACAGAAGATTTTTCTGTCTTCAAAAGTCGTCTTATACGCCGGAATATACGGTATACATTTTGACAATATTGCATTGATAAAACAAGGACCTGTTGAGTATGTCTTTCCATTACACATGACACTACTCAGGAGCAATGACATGTGGCTGATTCTGAAGCTCCGGGGCATGGTGAAAATGAAGTACATGTACAGGAGCATTCATAGAGAACTTTCTCTGGGAAAGATACCAGGAATGTATGTGACATTACTTATGAAGAACCTTACAATTCATGGAGTCCATCCAACCAGGAGTAGCAGAGCTTGACGAATGCTTGTTACTAGGCAATGTGCAACCGTTGGGCAACAGTCAACATCAAAAAATTCCCATTGAGTCAGTTTTCTTGGAAATGGTTTATGAAAAGGGAACGTTATTATGTTGACAATGTAATCTCTATTATAATTAAATACTGATACGTATTAAATAAATAAGGTAGAGAAGGGTAAAATCCATAATTTGTCCACCAAACTTTGTTATCTACAAATATGTCTTCACCTTAATTTGGCTCTGGTCATACCGTGTATAAACATATGGGTTAGACAAAAGAGAGTTGCATTTATCTTTATTGAAAAGTATTATCACCTATGAAGTGATAGCCACTTTGAGACCAGCAACGATTAACCTGAACCCTTACAGACAGTCAGATGCTTGAAAATTGAGTCCACGTACCTCCTGTAAAAAGGACACCACTTCGCACTGAGGCATCCTTTATTGCTATCAGTTACCATAGATCCTGTAGTGAAAATACAAAAGAGTAGTTTTCATGGTATGTACATGTTGTATAATGTATACCATACTATACTACATTGTGCTTCTTGTTGGTATGTTGTTAGCCAAGCATGTGCAACATCCCCACTGGGGTCATCAGTGTATGGGGGCAGAACTGAGTGTCTCACCTGTCCACACCCCTCAGGGCCAGCAGGGTAAAACAAGAAGAAGGGGAACCCACGTGGTAATAAGGGCTCCCCAGCACTCCCAGTGTAGGTGGCAGACCCCAGCTGATGGTAGAGGGGGAGGCCCATTATGCTGATGGTAGAGGGGGAGGCCCATTATGTTAGCAGCTTGGCCAGGGATTCCCAGCACTCCCGGTGTAGGTGGCAGATCACAGCTGATGGTAGAGGGGGAGGACCATTATGTTAGCAGCTTGGCCACGGCTCCCCAGCACTCCCGGTGTAGATGGCAGATCACAGCTGATGGTAGAGGGGGAGGACCATTATGTTAGCAACAGCTGATGGTAGAGGGGGAGGACCATTATGTTAGCAGCTTGGCCATGGCCCCTGGGCTCCCCAGCACTCCCGGTGTAGATGGCAGATTGCAACTGATGGTAGAGGGGGGAGTCCATTATGTTAGCAGCTTGGCCATGGATCCACTTTAAAACAGAGATGGTGTAAAAACTCACAGTTCCTTTATTAGGAAAACTCCTAGCAAAGTTCCACTCAGATGCCATACAAGAGGCTGTCCAGTTGGATAGCTGAAGTGCAGTAGATTGTCCTTTATTGCAGTGATAGGAAGTAGTACCTGAGCCATGGAGCAGTAGTCTGCAGGGCTGGATGAATCACCTTTGGGAGCTGCTTCAGCTCTGCTGCATCTACAGCACAATTAGGCAAACATCTCAAGACAGAGACAGTGTCAAAAAAATTAGAACTCAAGGGCTGAGCCAATACTTATAGACACTAAGTCTCAGACTCTGGAAGGTTCCAGGATTCCAACCAATGAACAGACTGTAGCAACACATCCAAGACTGTGTCTACTTTTATGTTTCTGTCAACCCTGAGTGAAGAACAATTCCAAGGCCAAACAGTTGCCTTAGGTTACCTGTATGTATCCTGTGCACAGGGCCAGATAAAGGTTGGTGGGGGCCCCGGGCACAAAAACTGAATGTAGTATACATACAAAACCTCCTGCTCACTATCCACTATCCCACCAGTAATACAGCTATATACAGCCACCAACCCAACCAGTAATAAATCTATATACAGCCCCCAACCCCCAGTAATATATCTATTTACAGCCGCCAAGCGCCTAGTAATACATCTATATACAGCTGCCTCCCCAGTAATACATTTATATACAGCTGCCAGCCCCCCAGTAATACATCTATATACAGCCCCCCCCCAGAAATACTTCTATATACAACCAGTAACACCCCCCCCCATGTAATACATCTATAATCTATATACAGCTGTCAACCCCCCCAGAAATACATCTATATTACCAATGAACAGACTGTAGCAACACATCCAAGACTGTGTCTACTTTTATGTTTCTGTCAACACTGAGTGAAGAACAATTCCAAAACCAAACAGTTGCCTTAGGTTACCTGCATGTATCCTGTGCACAGGGCCAGATAAAGGTTGGTGGGGGCCCCTGGGCACAAAATCTGGTGGAGATGCCGACTGAATGTAGTCTACATACACAACATCCTGCTCACTATCCACTATCCCAGCAGTAATACATCTAGATAAAGCCACCAACCCCCCAGTAACAGATGTATATACAGCCGCTAACCCACCCAATAATAAATCTGTATACAGTCCCCAAACCCAGTAATATATCTATATACAGCCGCCAAGTGCCTAGTAATACATCTATATACAGCCACCTCACCCCAATTATACATCTATATACAGCTGCCTCCCCAGTAATACATCTATGTACAGCTGCCTCCCCAGTAATACATCTATGTACAGCTGCCTCCTCCCAGTAATACTTCTAAATACAGCTGCCAGCCCCCCCAGTAATACATCTATATACAGCCAACGCCACCCAGTAATACATCTACATACAGCCAGCAACCCCCCATGCAATACATCTGTATACAGCTGGCAACCCCTCAGTAATACATCTATATACAGCTGCCCCCCGCCCAGAAATACGTCTATATACAGTTGCCTCCTCCAGTAATACATCTATATACAGCCTCCCCCAGTAATGCATCTACATACACACCCATGACCAGTAATACATATATTTACACGACCTACTGCCCAGTAACACATATATGTATCCACCCCCTGCACAGTAATACATATATATATTACACATCCACCTTCTGCCCAGTATACCCAGCCCCTGCCCAAATATATATATATATATATATATAATACACCCGACCCATGTTAATCACAACCCACCCTCTTTCCCAGTACACACCAGCCCCTGCCCAGTAATACATATACAGCCCCACATAAAATAATAAAATTCTACTCACCTTCCCCGATTGCTCGCTGACCTCCTCTTCTCTCGGGATGTCAGCATACTGGCTTAGGTGTGACATCACTGTGCTGCCTGCATCACAGTGCATCATGGATGCATGGATGCATTGCGCTATGGATACATTGTGCCATAGACAGAAGTCTACCAGCTGCAGTCTCAGGCAGGAATAGGACTTGCTTTTTTGTGGCTTGGGCAGCTGTCTCATGCATAGGCGTATAGAAATGAATGAGCAAATGTGCTATCTGTTGGAACAATGGCTAGCCCACATCCTAATTTCCTTGTGCCTAAGTATGTAACAACCCTCCTAAATAATTGGGGCTTTAAAAGTGGCATTATGTGACACCAGTAAACAGACAAAAGTAAATAAAAAAAAGTTAATTAGAAATAAATAAGAGGGGACAAAAATGTGTAAGGTTAGGTGAGATGTAAAATGCATGACATTCTGTATGACAGAACTATATCTAGATACACACATGCCTGCAATTGCTTACATGGTATGTGGATATCCAGCCTAATTGATGCATACCGCCTTATAAACAGTTTAATCATTTTACAACCTCACTCCACCTACTCATGTAATTCTTTGTGTTTCCTTTATATTATATGAAACACCCTTCCTTTCCCGCCTCAGATAATTACTACACTGTGTACAAGTCCACCCACGGCTGTCATATTACTCAAGAAGATAAAGAATATTCGTCCTCTTCTAGTTACAACCAGCCTGAAATGGTGACACCAACTATATACCTACAGTATCTCTATTCAGGGCCGGATTAAGGGTGGTGGAGGCCCCTGGACGCAAACTGGTGGGGGCCCTCCCTACAATTTTTGTCATTAAAGTAAATGTTGCTGGTAATAAATATATACAGACCCCTGTAAAACAGACCCCCAATAATAAATATTTATCCAGCCCCCCGTAATAACTTTACACAGTCCCCTATAATAAATATAGCAGCCCCCCTATAATAACTATAAACACACCCCATTAAATAACTATATTCAGCCCCCTATTATAACTATATACTGCCTCTATAACAACTATATACAGCCTCCCTATAATAAATATATACACCTTGTTATAATAACTATCTACAGCACCTATAAAACCTCTTTGCTTGAGAATGGCTACATTGAGTTAGCTGAACTGTTGCACTTACCCACATGTAAATAAAGAATTGAACGATACAGAGTGCTGCTTCCCTGTCTTGGATACTCTGGAACTTTGGGGCCTTGAGTCGGACCTTTGTAAGCTTGCACACACACAATTGGATTATGATCCCTTCGTACACTGTGCCACCCTTCACTTCTATTATTTTACCCTTAGAAAACCTATATAAAGCCCCCCCTATAATAATTATATACAGCACCCCGGGAGCCCACCCTATAATCCGACCCTGTCTCAATTAAAATCAGAAATCTGGATCAGACACCCATACGATCCATTTCCATTGCCCATCTTTATTTCACAGTCTTGAGTAATTTCCTAGAGCACATGTCTGGAGATTCTGTTATCGCCCATCCCTGCAAAGTATAGCCATAAATGCTGTGAATGCGGTTAGTAACCATTGCTTTATTTCAGACAGTGCAGTCCACAGCCAAAGGTCAAGGAGGTAGCTATGCTGCAAGGCTGATTTTACAATTTACCCCTCCCCCCATTCTGAATCTACTAAAAGGCTCCCTCCTCTTAGTGGATTCAGGTACAGTTTTTACCAGGTCTGACCTGGCAGGGATTTCAACTATAGTCTCCTATCAACGAGGGTTAGGGATATTGCAAGAGAAGCCTCTGAAACCTCATTCAGATCGTTGCTAGGGACTGTTCAGAGCACATGAACCCTATCTATCTTATATTGGGACATTAATAAACTCCTATTTAAAAAAAAAAAAAAAAAAAAAAAAACACCACAGCAAGTGGTCAAATGCTGGGCCTGTAAATTCCCTGAAAAAGACCACTGTCAACATTCTGTCAACATCACTGTACAAGACGTTTTAGCATACAAGAACGTGCAAAGTCCGACAAAAGTGTGGCGCAAAGCCCTTAGTAAATGTGCCCCACAGACTTGTGGCATGGTGTTTGGCAATGTGAACCAGTACAGGCTTTCTGGGAATCAGTGAAAACCCATGTTTCCACGTTCTGGAGAGTAGACTAGCCACTAGAGTCCATTCTTTTAATCCTGCATGCACAAGGGGTTTTGCCCTGAATTACGTCTGATCTCCAGGCAAAGTGAAAAACTAGATCTCCCCAGCAATACTGACTTTAGCTAAAGTAAACACACAAATGCGCTTTTTTATCAAAATGAATAGGTTGGAAACACTATGCCACAAAGAAAAACAGGCTAAACAAGCCTTTTTCCTTAAATGGAGCACATACACCATAACACATATCGAGAGAGCGGAAATAGTAGAACTGGTACAGCCCTTCCGATTGACCCAATGGAATAAAACCGTATTTCTAAATTGCATTTTAGGAGCGCTTCAACTTCAACTGTGATTTCAAAAGGGTTGACCCACTGTATCCCCTTTCCCGCCAGGAGTACCAGAAACTCCAGTAGAGGTACCAGTCAGAAGACTCTTGGACCCCTCCTACATAGCACCATCTTCATATCTGTTTGCGATTACTACTTATTTTTTCTTTTTGTTGGAAATGAAAATGTACTGTCACAAAGCATAGTTCTGTGCTAATTTTGACACGTTATGGTTGTCTGTAAACAGTCTTAATAATTCTATTGTGTATTTGCTTTTAAAAACCCAATAAAATGATTAGTTTTCTTTTAAAAAAAAAAATCTATAGTCACTGCCGGTTTTCTGGTTCATGTTCCTAATCAACACGCCCAAAGTGGTGCCTTGGGCGGAAAACACCCTAATTTGATGGAGAAGGGGAGATTTATGTTAGAAGGCATAATAAATCTGCCCCAATAGATCTATTGATTAACACTCAATGTCAACATGAAAATAACACACCAAGCAGTGAACTGATGCAATGGGTTTGCTGTTTGTTATTACACTGATTTTTTAAAATATAAAATTAATAAACTAATAAAAAATAGTATTATATGATTACAGGTAACTAGGGAAGATTTATCAAGTGTGTGAAAGTAAAACAGTGCACAAATATATGGGGCCATTGATCAGGGCTTGTCCTCCAGTTTTTTTCTGGTGTACAAGCCCTGAAATAATCACATTTTTTTGCTAGCCAGGAATTACAATTATTTCCTCCTCATACCAACTCCATGTCAAGTGGCCAGAGTCGGCTGGTGCGGGACATTCCATGGCTGAACGGTCGCAAGCTAAACAGCAATTCTATGCCAGGCAGGACCTGGCATAGAATTGTCTGGCAGCGCAGCCATGTGCCAGATATACATGTGCCAGTCTTTAAAGGGGTTAAAGGGTTAAAGAGGAAGAAAAATGTCTGCTTTCTTCCTAAACATACTCCACCTCTGTCCGCAGCTAGTATATACGGTAGCATTGCACCTAGGCTCCATTAATCTCTAACTTCTAATTTCCAAGCTGCAATACCAGCAGAAAACCATAGTTAGATGTGGCACTGTTTTTGGAAGAAAACAGCCATGTATTTTAACCCAATGACAACCCCAGATTAGACAAGTCTAATCTGACTTTGCAACTACTATTTAGCTTAGTTTACACCAAAAAAAAACTGCAGAAAAATGTTTTCTATGAAGACACATAATCCTTTCTCTTGGTCACATCCTTTTGACTACTCAAATAAAGAATATCCCTTCTCCTCAGAGACTTCAGTGAACCCCATGTCAGGCTTACTATGGAGTTATCCTGTGTCTATATCGCCATCTAGTGACACAGGTGAAGATTACACAAGAAGTATTGCAATGGCTAGAAAAAAACGCCTGTGACATGAAGAAAGTAGTTCTATGTCATAAAAATAAATAACAGGTAGACAAAGCAGAAGTTAATAAAAAGTTTTGCTAGATAAAATGGTATATTACAGGCTGCATTCACATCACGTTTTGTGAACATATTCAGGATGTACGCCAGGAAAGGTCCTAAATTATAGACTGAATATTTCTATAGACATATACTGACAGACAGAAAACTCTTTTCTGCCTTCATCTGTTCTGAATATATTGCACTTTTCCATCTTTTTGGAAAACACAGTGGGGAAGATTTCTCAAAAGTACATTAAGATAAGACAGTGCCATAACTAGAAGAGGCTGGGCCCCCCTTTCCCCTTAAAAATATATATATACATATTTGTACACATTTACACACATACATACATGTATATACTCATACACACACAGTTATGCATTCATATATGCAAATTCATACAGTATGCACACAGTATATACTGTACACAAACAGTATATGCACTCAGAAAATTTGCAGATATATTAAAGTACAAACACATTCCATACCTACATAGTATAGGTACATTATAAACTTCGCCATATAGTATATACCCACTATATATAAACAAACATGCAGTATAAACACACCATATATACACATAGGGGCACATTTTACACATGCAGGGGCTAATATGTGATGCTGCCCCCGCCCCTCCTGATAAATCCAGGTAGTTGGAAACACAGTGATGCGCTGTGCCGCCTGGTTTCGCCTGCTTCAGGTCTGACCTGGTGTAGAATTGCGCCAAAGAGACTATGCAAGATTCTGCTTTAGGGGGGAGCAGCTTATACTGATGGGATAATGCTCTGTAAATCAGGAATCCCCCTGACTTATCCTTACAATGGGTTGAAAAGTCTATTTTTGGCACATGGTGCACCAGCACTTGATATAAACCCTCCCCTCCTGATATATCCGGCAGTCGCTGGGGCAGTTCAACGCCAGGCCCCGTCTGGCACTATAAACAGGGCTTTGAAGTCGGATCCATGATAAAATGGACTTAACTCTAGAAACACATAAATTATAAAAATGATGACATTTCTGTTCTACTCCTGATCTAAGGATTTAGGCATTTAGGCAAGTTGCATATTGTCACACTGCTCAACTTTAAGGAGCCGCATCGGTAGCCAGCCGCAGTGCACCAACAACCACCATACAGCACAAAAAGCCACCCCAGAAATGATCATTACCACAATACAACAATAGCTACCATTCCAGAAACCAAAAACTTTATTCAGAACAGGCAATAAGTGAAAACACCAGAGTAGATATAAAAATCCTCCCCATTCCTGGCTCTTCTCCTCCCTGCTCTAGTGATGTCATTCGTGAAAAAGCCAACACTTTCATGTGAATGATTGTCAGTTCACTTAACCAAGCAACTTTAACCCACAAAGTGTATTCAAACTGGTGTGGAGATGGGTGACATTTAATAGGGAGCGGTTTAGTGAGCCGAGTCTAATGATCCAGCTCACCAATAAGAGCGGGACTTCTGATCAAAACCGCCTTCTCTCCTCCAAACAAATACTTACCTCTCCTCCCTCCCTGGGCCGCTCTGTGTGTGCTTACCCCAATGCATACAGCCAGTGTAAAGCGACCAGGAAAACAGGACTGCAGAGTCTGTGATTTATTTTGGTGAAGCTGGCTATAACCCATATAAGTGGCTCTGGACAAGCCTATTCACATCTAATTGATGTGGATATGGTGTAAGGAGGAAATGGTACCAATTCTTGCGTGCAAGATTTTAACCCCTTAAGGACGCAGGGTTTTTTTCGCTCATTTCTCGCTCTCATCCTTCAAAAATCCATAACTTTTTCACTTTTACGTGTACAGACCTGTGTGAGGGCTTATGTTGTGCGTAACAAATTTTACTTTCCCGTAATGTTATTTATTTTAACCTGCCGTGTACTGCGAAGCTGAAAAAAAAATCCAAATGTGGAAAAATTGAAAAAACCCCCCCGTTCTTGTGGGCTCAGTTTTTACAACTTTGACTGTGCACTCCAAATAACACCTCAGCTTTATTCTTCGGTTCGGTGCGATCGCGGTGATACCAAATTTATACAGGTTTTATAGTGTTTTAATACATTTTCAAAAATTAAACAAATGTGTACAAAAAATATTTTTGCCATCTGCTGACGCTAATAACTTCTTCATACTTTAGTGCACGGAGCTGTGTGGGTGTCATTTTTTGCAAAATGAGCCGACGTTTTCATTGCTACCATTTTGAGGTCTGTGCGACATTTTGATAATTTTTTTAATTTCATTTTTTATGTGATGTAAAAAGGTGTAAAAGTTGCATTTCGGACATTTGGGCGCCATTTCCCGTCTCAGAAGTCACCGCCGGCCATAACCGTTTCTATATTTTGATAGATCGGGCATTTTGGGACGCAGCAATACCTAATATGTCTGTGATTTTTACTGTTTATTATGTTTTATATCAGTTCTAGGGAAAGGGGGGTGATTTGAAGTTTCAATATTTTATAAATTTTTTTATTTTTTAAACTTTTTTTTTCTTTTCACTATTTCTTAGCCCATCTAGGGTACATTAACCCTAGATGGTCAGATCGCTCCTACCATATACTGCAATACTTCTGTATTGCAGTATATGGCATTTTTGCAGGTCATTCATTACAATGAGCTACTGGCTCATTTTAACGAATCTGCAGAAGCCAGGTAGCCTCGGGTCAAACATGGCTACCATGGCAACCGATCGCTGTCCCCCGATGACGTTCGGGGAAGCGACGATCGTAATAAAGATGGCGGCACCCACGCGCCGCCGTCTTTTAAATGCCGCCGGCGACTTTGCCAGTGGCTATGAAAGGGTTATTAGCTGTGAGGGTTTGCTGCAATATGCAACAACCCCCACCCTTGTATGAAGAGGACTCAGCCCGTGAGCCCTCTTTACACATCCCCAGTACCTCTGCGCCGTAGAGCTACGGCGCAGAGCGTTAAAGAACCCCTGATAGGAATGTTGCAATGTAAGTGTACTGCAAGAATGTCAACAGGGCTCTTGCAGCGAATATGTGCAGTCTGTGAAAGCATTCTGATTGGTGGCACAATCCGATTATATAGAAATATAATACAAGGACGTTCCCTCTGCTGGCCGAACAGCAGTGCCAGAACTGTAATAGTTAATACAGCTCCTGTGAGGCTGTGCGGCCAACAGCGGAAACATCCCTGCATTACATTTCTATATAATGCATGGACTCCCGTCCACTGCTGTGTGCAATCTGTGGGATTGTGCCACCATACGGCACATTGTGTGCAAGAGCTCTTAGAAGGCAAAGCTAAATATAACTGCAGTACTGCCTTACCTTTTGTACTATTGTATAACTGAACTTGTGAAAAAAGGTATTGGTCAACATTTATCAAGACCAGCATTTTTCCCCTATTAGTCTTGTCAGCCACTTCACCTAATATCTGCCAAGACGCAGGCCCCATCATATTAGGCACACTGCTCACATGAAAGTAAGGAACCCATTAGATATGCCTCTTTTCCAGGAACATAGGGCAGCGCATAACTTTAAATGGAATACAAAAACACTCCAATAAGGAGGGAGGGGGGCTGGCAGCCCCTAATCTGTGGGTATATTTTCTATTCTCCCAGCTCCTGCATTTTCGTGGCTGGTGTATACACTACTGACTGCATTCATCCGCCATAGGCCACTCTTTACTGCTCTGGAGGCCAAGTTTCCAACTATCGGAAAGTCACATTGTCCATCCATCTCATTAACTGTGAAAGTCTGGGTCAAGGCTAAACATTTGTTGAACATTGTGCTTATTTGTTGTTCACGCCCATCTCTGTGCAACCCACAATTTCCTAAATTCTTCAGGCTAGAAGGGTTTAGCCCCTGGGAAACATGGGACAAATTTTGTCTCACAGCTACATAATGTAGGCATTGAAAACATTTGCAGGCATACAAACAGAATTTCAGCTGCCTTATAGTCAATTTTATAAATACCTGAAGATCCACCATCTGTGGCAAATAGAGGCAGTAACATGTGAGATTGGCGTCATCTTCACCCCGCTATTGTGATCCTGGCTAACAGCAGGCCAACTTCAGGTATTATTTCTACTTTACCGAGGGCTAAGCAACGGTGGGAGAGGGATGCTGGCCCAATATAAGAGGAACCACAGGGGGGATTCTATTCGCTACAACTCAAATATCCACATGCAAGGCCCTGAGGACTTCACAAATATACTAGCTTCTTAAGAGTATAGGACCCCAGCCTTGCTATACCACATTGGTTTGCATCCTAATGCCAAGTGCCCCAAGATCACGTTTTGGAGCCGAGGCTCTCTGGATTTTTTTTTGGCAAGATTATTTTTTTTTAGTTATGTATCCAATGCATTGTGTGTTAGGATATGTAGACAACATTTCAGGGGATAAACATTGGCCATTAAACGTGCACCGTATCAGGCAAGAAAGCCAATTGCAGTCAGGTGGATGAGTGCTACCTCAAAGACTAGATCAAAATAGAAAAGGGGGTGCATTTAAAGCCATGTCCAAATTAGATAAAATGGGGTGACTGGCAGGTCACATAGTAGTATGTAAAGGTTAGGCCTTTGGCTTCATACTTGTTGCTATCAGCACTGTTATGCATCACCAAATTGGAGAGGATAGGGAAATGTCTGTTAGGACAAATCTGACGGTCAGATTTTGGCTCTTCGTTTGGGCCAAGTTAAAAAAAAAAAAAAAAAAAAAAGTATTTGATTGAAATACATGGTAAAAATCATTACACAGCATAATACTATTAATACAGGAGACCCTGGGTGCAGTCAAATACTGGATACCATATAGCAGGTAATACTTGAGACTACCAGATGATAATAAATAAATTGCAATTCCTAGTATCCATATTTTACATTCCATGCCATGTGTACTGGAAATATTCAAATGGGATGAAGATTATTCATCTACACAGTTTAAGATTACAAAGGCAAAGAGTTAGTCTACTTTATGACTAAATATTCAGGCATAAGGGCTAGGCCACAAGGCTTAAAAATAAAACTGAGACAGGTATGTTTAGAACAGTTTATTGGACAACATACACCATAGCCAGTTTTCCTACAATGGCTTTGCTGGAGCTCTTGGAGGTGCACCCTAAAAATTAAAAAAAAAAGTAGATTTTTTTTAAAATGCAACATCTGTACACAGTTCATATTACATGCAACAAAATTGTAACAGAAACAACTATAAGGTCAAGGGCCTGATTGCAGATGCACTATGCATGCAAACAATGCAAAACGTAGAGTACCCAGCCCATACGCAAATGTTGAAGTGTAGTCTTTTCTTCAACATTATCCCTATGTGGATAATTCTCACTCAATCTGCACTGAATTATGGATGTCAGACAAATATTTGTTTATACTGAGTTCTCATGAAAGTTGATAAGCCACAACACTAATTTAAAGTAACCTAAGTTCAGGTTTGGCGTCCATGTTGTGCGATATGCTGCCGAGCGGCCAGTCTGGCAGATTATGCACCTAGCAACTAGGCATGACTAGTTGTAGGGGCATAAATCTGCCGTTTGACCTCTCGGCAGCATATCATGTAACAGGTCGGGTAGGGCAGAACGGCCCTAACGCCAAACTGAAGTTCAGGCAAACTCTGCAGCGCTGCGCGTAATCTGTGTGCACTAAATAAAGCATTATTATTATTAGGCATGCTCTGCTCTACACGAGAACAACTTAAAGGAAACCTACCACTTGTAGTGAGCTGGTGCCCGGAGCTTATTTTTAGTGTTAAAAACGCGGTTTAAAACACTTTTTAAACTTATAGCCGCGCAGGCAGGTACGCGCTCGGCGCTTACCGTGCACGCGGCATACATAGGAAGTGAATGAGATGCCGCGTGCACGGTAAGAGCCGAGAGCGTACCTGCCTGCTCCGGCACCAGTCACCCTGAGCTGGTGCTCGGTATTGCCATCGGAAACCTGCCACTACAAGTGGTAGGTTCCTTTAAGTCTAAACCCTTAATGGTAGTGGGCCATCTCAGGTTGGCATAATAGATCCAACGTGCATTGGCGACAGTGATGCATACATCATACAGTGTATTGAGTAGCAGCTATACTGGGAAAGATCATTAAAAAACAAAATGTGTTTCTTAAATACATTACTTATTGCAATAGAAAACAAACCAATTTTTTCCCATGCACCATACACTGCAAAACAAGTCAATGGAAAAATGTGGCGATTGTGTTTCACTGAATATCCAGGAGCTATGCTCAGCAATTTCTGACTCCCATAATACTGAATGGAGAAGCAATACACAAGTTTGACCTGTTTACACTAAACAGTTGGTTATAACTAATTTTGCAGATGGGGGATAAGAATTAAACTTAAAACCCTTTAAAGATTGGGTTCAGATGATATGTTCAATTGAATTTCAAGAGGATTGTGAGTACTCTTCCCCAAACACAGGTTTAAACCTAAATACTTGCATTTGGGATAAGTAGAAACCTTTTAACATGGCAAAACACACATTGCTACTTACCAACTGCAAGACTTTAGGTCTAAATGTATACAAGTTAGTGTAAGTAGCGGCTACTACATCTACTGAGATGAAATCATTGGTGTTGGCATACCAGCTGTGAGGATTTAGTCGGACATCAGAGAGTCCCATCATCTATGACAAACTCCTTAACCAATACATACCGCAGGCCTGAACCTTGGTGGTGGGGTACGATCCTTACGAGCTTCACGTGAGCGGTTTCTGACCACTTTGCTGTGAATGGCGCAGCTGACGCAGTAGTGCAGCTTCACATACAACTTGGGCAAAGCATAGGCTGGAGGAGAGGGAAATACAATTCGTGTTCAAGCCAAAACAATGGAGAACAAAATAGCAGCTAGCACAAAACTGTACAAAAACTTTAGCATCAAGCAACAAGTGTAACAGAAGACAACTATAAGGTCAAGGGGAAAGCTCCTATATGTGGGCCTACAAAATGTGCTTCTTTGCAATGTTTGAATTTAATTTTGAAACGCTACTTTAAAGCTGCGAGGAGGATTGTGGCCTGATTGCAGATGCACTATGCATGCAAACAATGCAAAACATGTAGTACCCAGCCCATACAGGCAAATATTGAAGTGTAAGTCTTTACTTCAACATTATCCCTATGTGGATAAATTCTCACTCAATCTGCACTGAATTATGGATGTCAGACAAATATTTGTTATACTGGAGTTCTCATGAAAGTTGATAAGCCACAACACTAATTTAAAGTAACCCAAGTTCAGGTTTGGCATCCATGTTGTGCGATATGCTGCCGAGCGGCCAGTCTGGCAGATTTATGCACCTAGCAACTAGGCATGACTGTGGCGTCCCTTCCCAATCTCAGTCATGACTAGTTGCTAGGGGCATAAATCTGAACAGAAATGTATAAACATGCAGAGAAATAAATCAAGACAGGGGCATCAATGCTACACTAGCCAAATGTGCCAGTACTGGAGACTGATCTATGTACATGCGGATACAGGGGATGCTGCTGGGATAATAGAATCCAGCAGGTTAATAGTTAATGGGTCCAATCAATCACATGGAGGATAATGGGTCAGCGCCTGTGCAGAACATGTGCTAAGGGAAGCACTGAGGAGGAGCTGAGCCATGGTAAGCCCACAAGGTGGGAACGTGGTCGCGGCCTCATAGACGGGACATCATGCGGGTAATATAAGCGAGGGACCGATCAACTGAGGAGCGGATTGCACCGATATAATTATAACAGATGCATCTAACAAGAGCGGCCACTAAGTAGAGCAGCACGCGGAGAGCCCCGCCATACGCTCCCTCACCATCTTGGACTCGAAGGCTGAAAAGAGGACCGGAAACCGCTGTGCATTCCCTATAAAGCCGATCCCTCCGCGGCGGACGTGATGTAAAACATAACACCGGACCGTGATTAGTCAGGCCCTTTTTAGTTTTTTCACTTCCATTTTTCACTCCTCACCTTCAAAAATCTATAACTTTTTTATTTTTCCACATAAAGAGCTGTGTGGTGGCTTATTTTTTGCATAACAAATTGCACTTCAAAGTGAGGGTATTTTATATTAGATGCCGTGTACTGGGAAACGGGTAAAAAATTCCAAATGCAGTGAAAATGGTGAAAAAACAGCTTTGACTGTGCGCTCCAAATGACATGTCTAGTTTATTCTTTGGGTCGTTGTGATTACGGCGATAACAAATTTGTATAGGTTTAATAAAAATCGGGCAGATCGGGTATTCAGACTCCCTAGGGTACATTAACCCTAGGTTGTCTGTACGATTCTCTCATATATTGCAATACTACAGTATGGCAGAATATGGGGATTTTACTCCCCATTCATTACAATGTGCTACCATGGCGACGGATCGCCGCTTCCCGATGACGTCACGGGGAGCGACGATCCGCGACAAAATGGCGGCACCATCTTTTTGAAGCCTCGCCACCATTGCTGGAGGTGACCGTCGGGAAAACACCCGCGATCGGTGGTAGCACTGATTGTGGGTGTTAACAGTAAGCCTTTGCTGCAATATGCAACAAAGACTTACCAGCTATGGAGAGGGTTCGGCTCGCAAGCCCTCTCCATGCACCGGGACCTGGGTTGTGCCGTACTAGTACGACGCAAGTCGGGAAGGGGGTTAAAACATTATTTAACCCCTTCCCGCTCTGCGTCCAATATATCGGACGCTGAGCGCAGTGACTTAGCGCTCAGCGTTCGATAAATCGGACACAGAGCCGATGCCGGTTCAGCTCATGATCTGAGCCAAACTGGCATCAGGAAACACGGGGTGCCAGCTGTGACTGATAGCAAGAACCGCAAGAACTGCCGGTAAGATGGCGTCTATGACGTCATCTTACCGACACAGTGCCAGCCTATGCATGTGCATAGGCTGACACTGCTAATACCCTGCAATACATGAGTATTGCAGAGTGTTATCATGAACAAGCAATCAGATGATTGCTTGTTCATGTCCCATGGTGGAAAAAGAAAAAAAATATTCAATAAAAAATAAAGAAAGAAATCAATAAAAAAAGACCCAAAACATATAGAGACATATAACACAAAAAGTCTAAATCATAACACAAAACCCACATATATAGTATCAACGCGTCCGTAACAACCCGTAGAATAACAGAAAATCATTTTTCAACCCACATGATAAACGCCGTAAAAAAAAAAAAACAAAACATATAAAGAGACATATAACTAAAAAAAAAGTCTAAATCATAACACAAACCCCACATATATATAGTATCACCGCGTCCGTAACAACCCGTAGAATAAAAGTAAATCATTATTGAACCCCCACGATAAACGCCGTAAAAAAAAACTGTTATAAACCCTCCAAAAATTATGATTTTTACCTTTTCAATCCCACAAAAAATGCTATAAAATGCGATCAAAAAACCATATGTACTCAGACATGATACTGGTGCAAAGTACAACATGTCCCGCAAAAAACAAGCCATCAACCAGCTCCGTAGCCAAAAAAGTAACAATGTTATGCCACTTGGAAGATGGCAATACAAAAATGATAGATTTTTCCCCACATTAGGGTTTTGTTTGACAAATTTAGTAAAACGTAAGAAAATATATTCATGTCTGGTATCCCCGTAATCGTATCGACCCATAGAATAAATATAACATGATTATTAGTCTATACGGTGAACAACAAAAAAAAAAAAAAGTAAAAAATCCAGTACAGAATTGATGCTTTTCTACTCCTGCCCTCAAAAAAAGTTCCTAAATTTTCAACAATAGGTGATACCAACCCCAAAATGGTAACAATGGAAAAAGCATCTCATCCCGCAAAAAAAAAACTGCATGCTGTATGATGTTAGGTGTAGGCGAGCACTGCGCTATGACTGGCGCTGACTAGAGACATTGTACGGAGCATAGAATTTTATTATAGTTTTGTGTTTCTAGTCCTGTAGTTTCTGGTGGACAATTTACACCTAAACTACACGAAGTGCGTGTTGTCAGGGGGTCTATGGCAAGGCCTGGATTTATATAGGAGCTGTCAGGTCGATTTGGGACCCTTAACCAACTACGTGGACATGTTGTTCAGAGTCCCAAATAGACATTTTTAAAGTCTCTATATTGGAAAATATAAACATTTAGGCTAAAAACACACAAGCGATTCTGAGGCAACTAACTGACATCAAACTCCTATCAGCTTCTTGCTGGAATGTCCGGTCCAAACTCTGAGAGCGGAACTGGACTTGGCATCCCAGCTGAGCTCTGGTCTCTGAGCATTCAGCAAGCTTACCATGCGAGTTAGTCGCATCAGACTCACCTGTGGATTTTAGTCCTCATGCTTACCTAGACGTGAGTCCAATGAGGTTGTGGCTGTGACCAATGCTTTTGCCACCTAGCCTTATAGTCAATAGGTTTCCCCAGTTTTCTGTGTTAAAATTAGGTAGCTCTGCTTATACTTGAGTGTGTGTGTATATATATTTGCTTTGGCCACTATATGTCACAGTGTGCAAAATCGGATGGAAAACTGGTACTGGTTAAAGAGGACTTGTCACCCATAAATCGGGCACTAGGAGCCACTTACTAAAGTAAGCAGCTCCTAGTGCTTAAACAAACGCAGCGGTGTTAGAAGGATAGTTACCTGAAACTTCCGGTAACGCTATCACTAAAAATGCCCCAAACTCCCAAAACATATAAAGAGACATATAACTAAAAAAAAAGTCTAAATCATAACACAAACCCCACATATATATAGTATCACCGCGTCCGTAACAACCCGTAGAATAAAAGTAAATCATTATTGAACCCCCACGATAAACGCCGTAAAAAAAAACTGTTATAAACCCTCCAAAAATTATGATTTTTACCTTTTCAATCCCACAAAAAATGCTATAAAATGCGATCAAAAAACCATATGTACTCAGACATGATACTGGTGCAAAGTACAACATGTCCCGCAAAAAACAAGCCATCAACCAGCTCCGTAGCCAAAAAAGTAACAATGTTATGCCACTTGGAAGATGGCAATACAAAAATGATAGATTTTTCCCCACATTAGGGTTTTGTTTGACAAATTTAGTAAAACGTAAGAAAATATATTCATGTCTGGTATCCCCGTAATCGTATCGACCCATAGAATAAATATAACATGATTATTAGTCTATACGGTGAACAACAAAAAAAAAAAAAAGTAAAAAATCCAGTACAGAATTGATGCTTTTCTACTCCTGCCCTCAAAAAAAGTTCCTAAATTTTCAACAATAGGTGATACCAACCCCAAAATGGTAACAATGGAAAAAGCATCTCATCCCGCAAAAAAAAAAGAGTTATCACTAAGATGGCCGCCACCAGAAACTACAAGTTCCATGATCCTTTAGTTCTCAGTAACTCCTCCTCCCTCTTATGCTCTGCTCCGGATGATGATGTAACAGACTTTCTTGCTCTGTTACCGTAGTAATGATGTATAACTGCCATAACCACATCACTGGTCATACTGGATGCACTGCAACCAACCGACTACAGCCAAACGTAGTGGTGATCACATGACCTGCTCAGGCAGGTGGAGAACATGTGATGTGGACATGTGACCAGCAGCCATCTTCTTCCTGTGTATGCTCTGCAGCGGACCGCGCAGAGGAAATTAACGGACTGATTAAAGGGCCAGTAGCATTTTAATTCTTCATTACAGTCTATGTCACCAGCATTTTCTGCTAATGGGAGCAACATTTTAAATAACAACTAATTACACATTAGCTTATATTTTGAGTACCCATTTGTATATGAATTATTCTGATTCCTGGAATACCCCTTTAAGGATTTTAGACAGTTTTCAGGCACTTTTACAAAGGGGTATGGTCAACAAAATGAAGCATGGTCCTGTATCAAAAAGTCAGTGTGCCAAAAAAAAAACACAAATTTGCCACAGCTTTCTGGTGTAAACTAAGCCAACTAATAGGAGGTGTGAAGTGACTGATGCTTGATGATAAATTTGGACGGTCTAGAACAGTGATGGCAAACCTTTTAGAGACTGAGTGCCCAAACTTCAACAAAGACCCTCTTATTTATCGCAAAGTGCCAACACAGAAATTTGATTTGTGATTTATACTCCCTTCTCTGTCACAGTTTTCATTGATACCAGCACTCTGAGGGCACCAATAAAGCAGAAAATAGTCCCAGGTAGAGCTGTCACTTTAAAATACCTCTGTACACAGCAAGTCCAGGGCTGTCTGGGACTGCAGGAAGATACCTGGAGTCATCTCTGGTGATGGCCTGAGTGCCCACAGAAAGGGCTCTGAGTGCCACCTCTGGCACCAGTGCCATAGGTTAGCCATCACTGGTCTAGAATGTTATTTGAAGCCTGCGCAGCATAAAACTGTCTAGTATAACTCTTCACTTACCTTACAACACTTTTGATAAATCTGTACTACTATCTGTAGATTTTATCAGTGCCATATACTATATGCTAGAGGGACGTCTGGAGTCATTTGGGCATTTTTAACCCCCCGTTAACCCACTATGTATCGTACACTTTTCACACTGTGGCTGTAATAGATTATTTATTTTTTATACATAAAGAATATAATGCATATTACACAAATGGGTGTACACAACAGTTTTTAACTAGAAATTTTGTATAAAATGTTTACACTTGGATATGATGTGAATATGTAATGAGATGGTAATTTACCCATGATGCTTTGGATATAAATGTATGTGGATGGAGTCACTTGTTGTTTGCCTGAGGAAGGTGTACTACACCGAAACGGCTCCATCTTGAAATACATTTTTCACCTGAATATATATGACATAATAATCCAGTGAAATTAATGTATATATGTTTGTTAAACCCCTTACACATTTTTTATATTATATAACAAATATCAAGAATACATCATCAGATGCATAACTCAAAAAATACATAAGCTGATAGGGATGATTCCCAGCAAGTTTCAACCAGGATACTGCCATCTAGTGAGCAAGATAAGGCACAGCAACAATAAAAACGACAGTCGGCGGTCAAAATTTTAACATGGAAATAGCAAAATACTGGATTCTAAGGCCACCAGTGATCCTGTACTCCAACCACTATAAAGCCTGTTTCAAAGAAGTGTTTTATCTTCTCTTTGTCAATATACACATCCAACCATTCCAGACAAAAAATGAATGGCAAATTTTCCACGAACAGGCTTTTTTGGAAGCATAAGATGATCCGAAGTTTTAGAATGTCTTTCTAATGCGTCCGTTTCAATGCAGTGTAATAGCTCTTTAATACCTCCTGTACAGTGGTGGTCTGAGGGGTCTTTCCATACAAAAATTGGCAATTAGATATTAAAGGGCACAAAATTGGTCAATTGTGGACAGGTAAATTCTCTGACTAGAGTCCAAAATTGCTGGATCTGGGGAAATAGTAACAGCCAGTCAAAAATGTCAACTTCACCCTGGCAGCATTTGGGTCACTTAGCAGATAGATTCCTGTTGGGCGCCCCCTATGACTAGATTTATAAGACCTAATGTGCTCTCCTTAGTGCCATCTCAGTGAAGCATACCTGTGGAAGTGTCTTATATGCATACTCTAAAGCCTTCTGTACTGTGAAGGGCGTGTCCATAGAAGGAATGTGTTTTCTCCATAAAGGTAGACCAGTAGACTTTTCCCATATTCTACCTCATGTAGTAACATTCTATGTAATCTAGACATGTATCCCCTGGTTATGCCCGGAGAGCAGATAACACCCCGTGGTGCCATGTTCTCCTGGTAAAATCCAGAGCAGCTTAGTTCAGGCCAAGATCCTGGCTTTTAGAAATGCAAAGATGGGAAAGGGATGTGTTGGTGATAGGACTTCTACCACCAGATTACTGGTGAGAGTGTCCTAATTACGCTGCTTGTTCCATCTAGGGGATGGGGGACTATTTTTTCAAGTTCTCTGGCATCTTTAATAAATAAAACAGCCATGGGCGCTCAAGCTGATGGCACCCAAGCACCTCTCGGCTTCCATTGCTTTTAATTTATGCACGCACCCGCTGCAAGTCTGCAATGATGGGGAAAAATTGGGGGAAAGGAAAAGTTGTAGGTGTGGGTAAAATATAACCTTTATTAACTCATTTAAAATCATGAAAAATGTCTCACACTAATCTGTGGGAAAACTAGTATGTCAAAATGTGTGTTGCCATACTTTATCATAGCCACAGTCGTTGTTGAGTGACAAACGACACATCTACTGGTAGGGGTCCCCTTATTAGCCATTTTGTCTTTCCTGTAGTGTAATATCATCCTCCCAATCGCTGATAGTGGGATAACAGGCTGTGTGACCCAAAAATCTCTGATGATCACCACCCTAAGGTTAGTAAATCAAAGGCTCACACACTTATATATTGTTGCTATATTGGTGTCTCTTTCTTTCCTTTGCATTACAAGTATAGTTAGGTGGTGTACATCATGAGTGTCTTCTAAATTGAACATTTATTTCTACAAAACTGCTGCTAGATCCTAATTGCCTGGCCGGGAGCAGGAGGAGGCTTGCAGCGGGGGCGTGCATAAGTTAAAAGCCGTGGAAGCCGAGATTGCTCGGGCTGTTTTACAAAGATAATATTTAGTTATTAAAATGGCAGAAAACTTGTAAAAATAAAACATCCCCCCCCCCTCCCATCCCCTAGACCAGTGATGGCGACCCTTTTAGAGGCCGAGTGCCCAAACTACAACAAAGACCCGCTTATTTATCGCAAAGTGCCAACACAGAAATGTAATTTGTGATTTATACTCCCTTCTCTGTCACAGTTTTCATTGATACCAGCCCCTGAGGACACCAATAAAGCAGAAAATAGTCCCAGGTACAGCTGTCACTTTAAAATAGCTCTGTGCACAGCAAGTCCTGGGCTGTCTGGGACTGCAGGAAGATACCTGGAGTCCTCTCTGGTGATGGCCTGAGTGCCCACAGAAAGGGCTCCGAGTGCCACCTCTGGCACCAGTGCCATAGGTTAGCCATCACTGCCCTAGACAGAACGAGCAGCCTAATAAGGCCACTCTACTAACTGTAATCAGGTTGTAGATGTCCTTTTAAGTTCTGAAAGGGTAAGGTCCAATTTTCCTGGGATATTAATGAGATGTAAGACAAAAAACAGGGCTCCAGTATACCAGGTTTTGAGCACCCCTGCTGCCCGTCCATTTTGGAAAGGGGTTATGGCCCTTTAATTAGCGTATAGTGCTCCCAGCTATCCATGTAAATTGAAGGGTATTAAAGCGCATCTACATGACACACATGAAAATTGGTCTATATCATCTATAGAGCATAGCATTTGACTGAAAACCTAAACTCTGAGCAAACCCTGACAAGTCCTCATAAGACAAACACTATAATTCTGTAGGTGGTGACCACGGACCATGTTTTCTGTTCTCATCCCATTTGGCTGTAATTTTGGTCACTTTTGCTAGAGGTAGCATGAGGCATTATCTGCAACTCACAGAACTGGCTTATGTTGTGCAGCTCATCCAGGATGGCACATCAATACGAGCTGTAGCAAGAACGTTTACTCCGTGTGTGTGCGTGAGTCCAACACTATGCAGGGTAATTGTCATCTGCCAAGAAAAACAAGATTGTAAGAATAGACATTGACGCCCTGTGCTCTTCACGAATGAGAACAGGTTCACACTGAGCACATTTGACAGCACCTGGAGACTGTGGCACGCATCTTCCTCCAGCATGACTGGTTTGGCATTGGGTCAGTAATGGCCTGGGAGGCATTTCTTTGGAGGGCCGCACAGCCGTCCAGGTGCTCGCCAGAGGTAGTCTGACTGCCATTAGGTAAACGGATGAGATCCTCAGACCTATTGTGAGACCATATGTCCATATGATGGGCCCTGGGTTCCCACTGATGCATGAGAATGCAAGGCCTCATGTGGCTGGATTGTGCCAGCAGTTCCTGCATTATGAAAGCATTGAAGCTATGGACTGGCCCGCACACTCCAATTGAGCACATTTGGGACATCATATTCCATCCAGCAACGCCACATTGCACCACATACTGTCCAGGAGTCCCATTTCCTTGTCTTAAGGAATTTCTTCTCAAGTTGGATCAGCCCGAAATCTGATTTTCCAACTTCACCTTTGAAGTGAGAATCGCTGCTGATGACGTTACAGCAAAGAGAAGAAAGAAGAGGAGCCGCGCTGAGGATCGGGAGCCGCGCCAAGGTTCGGGACACTGGAGGGTGAGTATGTACGTTTGTTTTTTTTTTTTATGTGCTAGGCAAACAGTGGCCTGGCTGGCTGTATACTGGAGGCTGTGACCAATGCATTTCCCACCCTCGGTTTATACTCGAGTCAATAGGTGTTCCCATTTTTTTGGTGTTAAAATTTGGGTGTTTTTTTACATTTTTATTGCGAAGATTACATGTACAGTATATACATGCTATACAGAAAAGACCACAAATAAAGACAAAACGAAAATTACATACAGATATTGCTTTTACATATCATATTTCAATACCAAAATGTACAAAAAGAACACATTTTACTGGAACAGCCTGGGAGGGGCAAAGGCTTCACTTTGCATCCAAAGTGAGAAATATTTCAAATTGATCTAAATATAGCCTTCTATTGGATAGGGCTATCTAATGAAATTTCCAATACATCTGAGAGTTTTCTTTAAGGGCAAACAACAGTTTTTTGGGGATTCGAAAAGGGTGATTTTTCCCACAGGCAGTGTCGGACTGGGTTTTCTTAGGCCCACCAGAGAAAATAAATTTGGGGGCCCACTCTTCATTATCCCCCAGGAAATATACTCTAGCAGCCTCCAAATTGTGTTTTTTTCTGATGGACCTCTAGGGTTCAGTATTGGGTTGAGCGAGGGCCCACCGGAGGATCCTCTGGTACTCTGGTTGGCCAGTCCGACACTGCCCACAGGGACCATCTTTCTTTTATTTTACTGAAATGCATATAATTTGTGGCCATAGTTACTTCATAGTGCATATATGTGTTTAAATCTAGCTTTTACTGTTTTCCAGTTTGTTGCTATTCACTGCCTTGCTGCAATTAATATTTACGTAACAATCCATCTCTGGGCTACTGGCAATTCTTCAGTCCCTAGATGAAGTAAGGCTAATTGAGGAGATATAACGTTATGTGAGTGTGTCACCATGTTAATCAGATCCCCTTTCTGCGACCAAAATAAGGTCAATTTTAGACATGACCACCACATGTGCACTTGGTCACCTTTGGCTCGGCCTCCCCGCCAGCATAAAGGAGTACATGACATTCCTTCCTTAGAGAGCCTCTCTGGTGTGAGATAGCATCTTAGATGAATCTCTTATCTGTTCTTAATGGTTAGTACATGGTGAACATTGGGCTGTCCATCTAAAGGTTTTTGCCCATTGTTCATTATTAAGATTCACCCCTATATCCGATTCACATTTTGGCATGTAAGGCCCGTTCCACACTTGCGAGTTTGATGCGATGAACTCGCATCACACTCGCAAGTGTGGAACCGGCCTAACTCAGCTTGTCTGCCTTTCCTTGCAAAATTAGAATGCCATGTGCCATTGATATGCCCCTTTTTTCCCCTCGAAGGCTCAAACAGGTTCCTGAGGGCCGCAAATGGAAAAAAAAACCTTATTAAGGAGATCAAATTGCCCTTTTAGATGTTCAAAAGATTTTAAAACTGTGCCCTCATAAAGATCAGCAATTTTGTGTGTACCTCTATTAGCCCACAAGCCTAATTTCATGTTGGGGACCAGAAGTTCTAACACTCGGATTGATATTTGGTTTCTATTTAATCCTATGCTGTCAGCTACTTCCTTCCAGGTTTTCAAGGTGTGTTGTAGTGTAGGCAGGGTTGGGTAAGATATTAGGTTCCCCAAGAAAGCTGCTTCCATTAGAGCTCGGTTTTATTGTTCTTAGCACAACACTATTTAATGAGTAAAGAATCAAAACTGAAATATTTAATTAACGTATATACTCGAGTATAAGCCGACCCAAGTATAAGCCGAGGCCCCTAATTTTACCACAAAAACATTGTAAAACCTATATATTTTTTACTCGAGAATAAGCCGAGTTTGGGTTTTCAGCACATTTTTTTGTGCTAAAAAACTAGGCTTATACTCGAGTATATAAGGTAATTGATAGGATGTGGTATTTTAGTGTTCCCTTTATTTTTTTTGAGCAGTGGATATTGCATTTGGTGTAAAAAAATATTGGGGGAGATATATTAATGTGTTGGTCTTTAGACCAGTGCAGCTTAAAACTAGACATTTCTCTGCTCTGCCAGATTACCGTAATCCCCGAGTCTGCTGGATGATTAATCTGTTGCAGTGTAAGATTGGCGAGTTGTACTTTGCACCTTCTGTTAGTTGGTCTAGTTTGCTGCACCACAATATTGGTAAAAATGACTTGTTTCTGGCCTAGACAGAGTGATAACTTTTTCATACAGAGCTGTGGGTGGTGTCATTTTTTGCAACTTTTGATGACGTTTGCAATGCTCCCATTTTTAGGACTGTATGACCTTTTGATCACTTTATATTGAATTTCTTTCTATTTTTCAAAATGGCAAAAATGTGGTATTTTCTACTTTGGACGCTTTTTTCCATTACAGGGTTTAACGCAGTGAAAAACTTATATTATATTTTGATAGATTGGAGACAGTATGAAGTTTAGGTTTTTTTTTTTTTGAACTTTTATTTTTACTTTCACCATTTTTCAAACCCCCTAAGGTACATTAACCATAGGTTGTCTGATCCATCCTATCATATACTGCCATACTACAGTATGGGGATTTTCCACCTCCTTTATTAAAACATGCAAATCACACATTGTATTGAATGAGCTTAAAGGGAACCTGTCTCCAGGAGATACATTTTTAGAACAGTCCCCACAGACCATAGTACATACACCAAACCAAAGTGTTTTTGTATTAAAAATTGGTTTTACAAAAAAAAAAGATAATTTTTTTTTTTCCCTTTTCTTTAGCATGTGCTGTGTGACTAGGCAGTTGCCTTTTGGGAGGGTCTGGCTCAAGTTGGATCAGCCCGAAATCTGATTTTCCAACTTCACCTTTGAGATGAGAATCGCCGCTGATGACGTCATAGTGTGCACCGACTGGCAAAATCGTGTGGACGCATCTCTGCCAGCTGTTACAGCAAAGAGAAGAAAGAAGAGGAGCCGCGCCGAGGATCGGGACGCTGGAGGGTGAGTATGTATGTTTGTTTTTTTTTCTTTATGTGCTAGGCAAACTGTGGCCTGGCTGGCTGTATACTGGAGGCTGTGACCAATGCATTTCCCACCCTCGGTTTATACTCGAGTCAATAGGTGTTCCCATTTTTTTGGTGTTAAAATTTGGGTGTTTTTTTACATTTTTATTGCGAAGATTACATGTACAGTATATACATGCTATACAGAAAAGACCACAAATAAAGACAAAATGAAAATTACATACAGATATTGCTTTTACATATCATATTTCAATACCAAAATGTACAAAAAGAATACGTTATGTGAGCCCCTCCCAATAGGCAACTGCCTAGTCACACAGCAGATGCCAATGAAAGGTACAATATAACATATCTTTTTTTTCTGTAAAACCAATTTTTAATACAAAAACACTTTGGCAGTGTATGTACTATGCTCTGTGGGGACTGGGGGAGTGCTAAAAATGGGTCTCCTGGTGACAGGTTCCCTTTAAACGAGACAGCCTTGGGTTTTCACAAGACCCGAGAAGCTGTCACAGCAACCGATTCCCGCTCCCCAAGGACATCGCGGGGAGCGCCGATCGTCACCAAGATGGTGGCGATTGACCGGATAACAACCAGTGAAGGATACTAGAAATTTGCAGTACTACCAGCTATGGATAGGACTCAGCCCATGTACAGTGCTGTATTGGGGCTTGCTACCTGGTGTCAGTATTTAAAATTAAAATGATTTTTTGCGTTAGTAAGATCATGGCCTGGACCATGTCTAAAAGAGTAAATCTGAGGGTTTTTTTTCCCCCAACATATCAATAGCTTTTGGGATGTAAAAGAACTTTGCCTGTTATCTTTGTTACATATATGCAGTAGTTTATCTGCTATATCCCTCAGATTACCGTATTTTTCGGACTATAAGGTGCAGCATCTTTAAATGCCTGCTAAAACATCTAGGTTCATATATAAGGCGCACCTGATTATAAGGATGAATGACCAGCAGGTGGCAGACCTGTGTACTGTTCAAGGCAGCTGTTGTCTGTAAGTACGGTTCATATATAAGGCGCACTGGAGTATAAGGCACACCTTTGATTTCTGAGAAAATCAAAGGATTTTTTGTGCGCCTTATAGTCCGAAAAATACGTACCTCAGAGTTGCAGGGGCGGCTTACGCTCTCTATGCTGATGAAGCTCTATGAATCTGTATTTTGTTTATAGTTTATCAGTTTGTTTCATGGGAGGGGGGAGCTGCTGCGACAGAGCACTCTGTGTATGGAGCAGAGCTGGATGTGTTTAAGGAGATGCCTCCTGCAAAGAATAGTGAGGTAAAAGATCTCCCCTGTTCCCTATCAGTTCCTTTATCCCAGTCTTTGATTCTACCAAACTTTATCTGTCTGTCTCTGCCCTTCATGCTGCTACAGTATGGCAGTATACAGGGATTTTCCTCCTCATTCATTACAATGTGCTAATCGCACATTGTAATTAAAGGGCTAAAATGAGTCTTTGTAAGGGGGTCTTTATTACGTCACATGTCGGTAAGAGCAAAATCTTTTTAACTTTTTTATACTTCCATACTTTGACTGTCTAAGGTGTTTTTTTGTATGACAAACTTATGTTTTCATTGCGACAATTTTTTTGGACTGTACCTTTTAATCACTTTTTTTGAAATTGGATTTTTGGGAAATATTTTTGGATAATGTTTATTTTTAATTGTTTTCTAGGGAAAGAGGGAGGGAGTGATGAAAACTAACTTTTTTTTTCATATTACTCTTAGACCTCTAGGGTACTTGAACCCTAGCGGGTGTGATCACTCAATTTATATTCAATACTGTATTGCAGTACACTGGGGGAAATAAGTATTTGAAGTTTTTCCAACTACAAAGAATGGAGAGGACTGCAATTTTTATTATAGATGCCGAAAGATGTGTGGGGTAGGGTCTGAAAGTAATGGTTTATCAGCATCCAAATGGAATATTTAGATTATACAGAGAAACAGGGATGCCCAAGATGTATAACAAATTATAAACATTTTATTAGAGATTACAATACATACATTTAAAAACATTTAAAAAGCACTAACTGTGCAAAGCAAGCCAGTAAGTCCCATGCCTATTTGGTATTAAGTTATAATGAGGTAGGAAGATACAGCTAGCAAACAATAAATAAGATAGAGGAAGAGGGTAAATCCACAAGTGTGATATAAATTGATGAGCTGTAAGAAAAGTCAAACCATAATTACCCGTAAATCATAGGTACAAGGGCTAGGCACTGGGTACTGGAGAGATCCCCACGCGTTTCGCCTGTTAACCAGGCTTCCTCAGGGGTACCAAGGTATGTAGGGAGGGATGTTATATAGTCCTGCTGCCCCCGGACATCCGGCACGGACCAACCGCATCATGCGGTTCAAGATTGCGATGTGCGTGCCATGTACCGGAAGTGTACAGACCACGTGTGCAGCCAAGAACCGGAAGAGATAATAGCATAGTCGAAAGTGCCGTCAATACAGGTTATAGCGCATGCGCAACTGGCGTGACGGACACAGAGGTCTCGTCCAGCATTTATAGTAAAACTCATTCACTCCATATCATCGCGCATGCGTAGATGTATGCCTGCGTGTATCGCAGGTTGAAGTAAGTATAGAACAAGTGTTTGCACAAGGAAAAGTGCAAGTGCTGTATTAGTGGAATGTCAGATACATACTAAGTGTATATAACAAAAATATAAAGGCAAGTGATGTAATATAAAGTGCCTAAGTGCATGATAGAAAAAAATGTGCAGTATAGAGTGCAAGAGTAAACTATGCAAAAAAACTAAAATGATGAAAGTGATTGAAATGAACCGCAGCGGAAGGAGTTCCGCGTCGGATGCCGGGGGCAAGCAGGAAGGGTAGTTATTATACTATGTAAAACATTGTATAGCAATTATTATACTTAAATATTATAATATTAAAGCCAAATATGAGGTAGACGTAGAGATGAAGTATAGTCAGTTAGAGGTATATTGTTAATCAACACAGAAAAAGAAGGACCTAACAGTAATCAGATGAGGTATTTTTGGATCCAGTATTAGGTATTATTTTAAAATTAAAAATTGAAAGAAAGTCCAAATTTATCTTGAACAAGGAGCCTGGAATTCTGGTAAGTTGTCCATAGAGCCTGGAATTCTGGTAAGTTGTTTTTTGTTTTTTGCGTGTTTTTTTGGGAAGTTTTTCTTTTTTCAGAATCAATGCCAGGGAAATGATTGGAAATTAGGTGACAAGGTATTACCCAGAATGCAGATTCAAAAAGTGCAATGCAATACCTAATGTGAATAAAGACAAAGGAGAAAAGTGTTAAGTATACAAGAAGTGTATATAATTATATCTCGACGTGAAAAGGAAAAGACAAAAAATATAACATAATTATCAACCAGTGATATAAGACCGAGATCCAACCATGCAACCCGCGAAGGTGGATACATGGGTATAGCATGGCTGAGACCCAGTCTAAGAGGGGTCCACAAATACAATCAAAATTATTAAGGCGGACCAAGTAGTGAACAAAAAGCGGGAAAGGGACAAGACAAAATAATTCTGGCATAAAATTGGACAAAGGGCTTAGTCCTTGTAAAAGCCTGTATAGAGTAAGTCAGCATTTAAGCCCAGCGGAGCCAAGGAGTCAAGTTTATAAATCCATTTGGATTCCAATCTTAAGAGCTCTTTACTACAGCTGCCTCCCCTCGGGTTCCAGTGTGCCCTCTCTACCCCACAAACCTGGAGGCTGTGATTGTTTCCCCGATGTACCTGTAGGAAGTGTGCCGCCACCGTGGATAGAGTCTTCCCCTTAGCCTGGTCACTTGCCGCCATCGTAATTGAGGATAGATGTTGTTGTATTCTTCTTCTGAGCTCTTGACCTGTCTGTCCCACATAGATCATTGGGCAAGAACACTTCAACACATATATAACATCCTTAGTCCTACAATTTATGTAATCATGTAATTTAAATTCAGATTGGTTATTGGGATGTATGTAGGTGTTTACGGCCAGCATCCGGGGGCAGATGGAACAATCGCCGCAGGGGAAGGATCCCTTCAATCGCAGGCCTCTTCCAAGTGGTGTTGTAGGTCTCGAAAAATGGCTGGATGTAAGTACATCTTTAAGGTTACGGGCTCGTTTAGCAATGAGCCGAGGTTTATTGGAAATGTGTGCATGGAGTCTGGTGTCACTTAGGAGGATATCCCAGTTGTTGTTGAGAATATGATAGATGTCAGACCATTGATTGTTATACGTGGTCGTCAGGCAGGGCTTGGACTCATTGTCCCGTGTTTTGGACTGTAACAGGATCTGTCGGTCACTGTCCCGAGCCCTAGTGAAGGCTTTCGAAATTACCTTTTTCGGGTATCCACGTGCTCTAAAGCGTCCAGTGAGATCCTTCGCATGTTTACGGAAGTCCGCGATGTCACTACAATTTCTCCTGACTCGCAGGAATTGTCCCACTGGAATGCTCTGTCTTAGATGTTTCGGATGGAAGCTGGTGAAAGATAATAAGCTGTTGGTTGCAGTTTGTTTCCTGTAAAGAGAGGTAGTCAGATGATAGATGCACTTCAACTGGGAGAGACAGACAGAATCTAGAAGAAAAATCCAAAATATATAACAAAATATTTGATGTAGAAGCAAATAAGAGGTCAGACGTTTCCTGCATTTAGGCTCATTCCTCCATGCAGATCTTCTCCAGATTTGTTTCGGAGCTGTCGCTGGACAACATTAAATTTCAGCTCCCTCCAAAGATTTCTGATTGGATTCAGGTCTGGAGACTGGCTAGACCACTCCAGGACTTTGAAATGCCTTATACCAAGCTGATACTTAGCTGCCCTGGCTGTGCATTTTGGGTCATTGTCATATTGGAAGAACCAACTAAGACCCATCTACAGTGCTTTTACTGAGGAGGTTTTTATCCAAAATATTGCCATAAATGGCTTCATCCATTCTCCCTGAAATACGATGCAGTCATCCTGTCCCTTTGTCGAATGCCACCCCCAAAGTAGGAGGTTTCCACCCCCTCGTGCTTCACGTTTGGGACAGTGTTCTTAAGGTTGTACTAATCCTTCTTTCTCCAAACCCAGCAACTGGAGTTCATACTAAAAAGTTCTATTTTTGTCTTCTCTGACCACATGACCTTCTGCCAGTGTGGAACTTCAAACTGGCCTGGATATGTGCTGGCATCAGCAGGGGGTACCGTGTAAGCCCTACATGATTTTAATCAGTGACAGCGTAGGGCGGTGATGGTGAACCTTTTTGAGACAGAGTGCCCAGACTACAACAATATAAGCAGTAATTTATTTATTTTTTGAACTGTTCTCCTAACATAACAGCCTCCTAAGGACACTGATACAATTGAAAGCAGGAGGGCAAATCCAGACTATGAGATACTTCCTTGGTGATTAAAGGGTTAAAATAGCACAGAGCTTAGTAATTGTTGACTTGTGTGGTATTGCTGTTAGATTATTTGAGTCCTATCTGGTGAACTCTGTGCTGAGCTTAAGTGCCCACAGAGAGCACTCAGAGTGCCACCCCTGGCACCCGTGCCATAGGTTCGCCACCACTGGCGTAGTGTGTTGACATTGTTAATTGACCAGGTCCTCCTGTGTAGTTCTCGGTCAATTCCTCACCGGTCTCAGAATCGTGCTTACCCTATGAGGTGAGATCTTGCATGGAGCCCCAAACCAAGAAAGATTGAGTGTCATCTTTCTTCCATTTTCTAACAATTGTGCCAACAGTTGTCTTCTCACCAAGCTTGCCTGTTGTCCTGTAGCCCATCCATGTCTTGTGCAGGTCTTAGACAGCTCTTTGGTCTTGGCAATGGTGATGGAGGTTGGATTGTGAGTGATAGTATAAAAACATAACAGCACAAAGCCAGAATCTTGCTCGTTGGTAATAAAATGCCAATTCATTATTCAAAAAAATGATACAATGCAATTTTCTGGATTTTCTTTAGATTCTTGTAAGAGTTGAAGTGTACAATACAAATTACAGACCTCTCTATTCTTTGTAGGTTGGAAAATGTGCAAAAATCGGCCTGGGATCAAATACATATTTCCCCCACTGTATATGGTGAATACACTGCAAATCTGTTGGTGGCAGACTGCTGCTGATTATGTAATGAGATAGGCCTTGGCTGCTGAGACAACAGATTGGTGGCCCCTGTTGACTTCAGTGTGGGGCGATCATCTGGTCCAAGTCATTGGGGCTAGACTATGTGTGACTGACATTTTAAAGAGGACATACACCGTGTATGGAGAGGATACACTAGTTACAGTAATAGTATGTTGTGCGTTGGGAAGGGGAATAAAAACCTTTAAAATAAAAAGAGAGCAGTAACCCTGGTTTGAGTCCAATATAAAGCTCTAAATATGATATGAATCCCTAGCAATCTAATAATATAGGAGGAAGAAAAGAAATAGAACATAATAAATTACTTAAGTTTTATTTATAACAGATCTTCAGCCAGAACAATACAAAACATACAGTATCTTCATTACACAAATGTTACTTACACTATGTTACAGATACAAAAACGCTTTGCAGCAAATTTTTTCTTTTTTTCTTTTTATGAAAAGCAAGTTTAACCTCACAAACAAAAGGGAGAGAATAAAAGGATTAAAAGAACATGAACCCAGTGGTTGGAATCAGATTGAAAAATATTGCACTTGCTGCTGAAATGGCTGGAACAAGGAATGGTCAGGTAGGGAAAAGTTATTTTGTCAGTCTAAGTAAAACTTAGTATAGTCAGCAATGACTGAGCTCAGCAGTGAAGATCCTGTCAGTTACCCTTTAGACAGCCCTTTTACATTAAACCATATTTCTTTTACCGCCTGTCATGTGTTTTTGAATAAAGGGCTTATGAAAACATCTGTCCTACATTAAGAATATTAAAAATATATTAGGAAAACGTAAAAAATAAAATGCCTAAATGGAGCAGCCCCCATTATTTTCTATTTTAATTTGGCCTAAATTTACATTTCAAATTTTAATGTTTTTAGCAGAAAGCTCCCAGTTTCTTATAAGTGAACACTCATCTTGTATAGCAAGTAGTGAAACATGATCAATATCTTCTGTCAGTGGAAAACACAGATTTATCCAAATGTTCCTTGATGAACTAAGATATCACAAAAACATTCAGAACTCTACGCAGTTTCAAAATCCTCTACTCTGCAACCATAAATACATGCGAGTTAGCCACTTGCAATTTCCATATGCCTAATTTATGGCCATTCTCCTGCAGCTATTGTGCATGAAATAACGGGACATGTAAATGTACTGCATCTCACCACACAGAGACAGAAGTGGGCAGCAGTGGCACTAAATTTGGGGCAGGTCCAACTGTAGGGGGGATGGGTTTAAGGAGACCTCATCCCCTCCCTTTTCCACCTGGCTGAGCACATGGTCGTGTGCATGGGGCCTTAAAAATGGAAGACTAAAGATGGTGCGTTTAAGCCAACCAGAAAACAAGAATAGAGTGCTATAAATAAGGAAGTGTGGGTTATTAGAGTATTAAAATGTAGATAACTTGATCCTAGGTCAGACCATAGATGTGCCTAATTTGTCACAAGGCATGTTCCAATAGATTTGCCAGATGTTGTAACACACCTTTCTTCCCATTCTCTATACAGGCAGTCCCCGGGTTAGGTTCTGTAGGTTTGTTCTTAAGTTGAATTTGTATGCAAGTCGGAACTGTATATTTTATAGTTGTAACCCCAGCTAAAAAAATTTTTGGTCTCTGACAAATTTATTTTAAAAATGTTGGGTTGTCATAACAAACAGGATTAACACTAAAGCTTAATAACAGACACCTTTGATAAGTGTTACAGCTTATTATTGTAGCCTAGGGCTAACGTACAGTAAATTACCCACATCCAGAGGTCCGTTTGTAACTAGGGGTCGTCTGTAAGTTGGGTGTTCTTAAGTAGGGGATCGCCTGTATTGGCTTATACCAAACTAGAGTGCCAAATTTCAGCATTTTTTTTGCATTTCAAATTCTCCTCCTCTACACCCCTTTCAAAACGGAGTTGTGGAAAGCATCAACATAAATCAGGAGTAAGGCCGGTAAGTGGGTTTTTTTGGTTCAATAATTGTTACATATTTGAGGAAATTTACTATACAATTAATAAAAGGTGGTGAACTGCACCTAAAAATTTTTGGTAAAGGAACAGTGGCTAAAACAGGAACTGAAACACAAATTATACGACCCTTGTACCTTTCAGCTTGACTTGTGGATACTGCTAAGATGTTAGGTCAAAATAGGTAACGTAATCAAGTCCTCATCTAAATTCTAGTCTTTTCTATCAATTAATTCCTTTTATATTAAAATAAATGATTCCCACTGGAAAAGAAAACAAAATTATAGTTTTTTCCACATTTCCTGTTACAATATCTTAATTTCTAATGACACAAAAAAATGGGAGGAGATGAAATCTTTTCAATTAAAACACTGAATTCACAAAAAACAAAAAAAGGATAAAATCAAACTGGCAGTTCATGGAAGACAAGTTTCAGCATCATATGATCTATTAAAGAGAACCTCACAGATGCTTCTCCAACCTATACTGGCCCCAGCATCAAGTAATGGCCTTTCCCATGGTGCCCCTCAATAAGTTTCTGATGCTGAAAGGAATGTGTAAGCTCTTTAAACCTTAGATTGGTATGATGGATATGGTTTGTGTAAGGAAAAGTTAAATGATTTTCCAATATACTTTCTGTATCAATTCATTACCCTTTTTTTAGATCTCTGCTTGCTGTCATTCTACAGAAAGCTTCTAGATTTACTTCCAGTGGACAGAAATCTGTCCCTGGTCATGGATGGACACACAGGTGCACAAGCTGTTTGTATCTCACGGCTCTGATTTCTCACTTTAATAATAACTGCTTGTGCACCTGTAACCAAACTGCAGATGGGACATGTACTACCAATATGCTTGTGCACCTGTGTGACATCACATGACCATGGACAGCTTTCTATCCACTGAAGGTAAACAATCTTTCTTTAGCAGGACAGAAAGCAGATAAGAAAAGGAAGGAATTGATACAGAAAGCATATTAGAAAATTGATTTCCTTACACAAGCAATATAAAAAATTAGCAGAAGGTAGACAACCCCTTTAACTAGTCACAGGGGCGGCAAGCAAATTAATCTAGTCATGCACGTCATCTTTCTCATAAATATGGGTGGTAGTTCAGGAGGGTATCGGGCAATGAGGGACATACGTCTTAGTTACATAGAAAAGACGTCTATTTAGCACAAAGACTACACGACTAAATGAAGAGGCTCTCCATCCCCTTTTAAAAATTTGTAAATGTCTATAACTTTGCTTTTCAACATAAACTTACAGAGGAGCACTATGGGTAAGTCAATACCTTTGGTGGCAGAAGTCAACATGTATCTTGATGACCAATACAGTATTGTAGCAATGGTCACACATGTGTAGTCACTCACATCACCACTGCAGCAATCTACTCAACACTGAGCTTTCCCCTCCGCAGTTTGACATATAATAAAGATCACTTAGAATACACAGGCGTAGAGTTTTTTTGTATTTTAATAAAGAGTCTTAGATTTAGCAGTATTAGAATGCAACCATGAAAAGTTCTATTTTCATTTTCAAGATGGACAAATAAAATATAGAACCAAATAATGAAATGCAGCAACAGCAGGTATTGTACAGTAGGAGATGAAGCACACGACTAGAAAAGGGAAAAAACAAAGTGGCTGCTGCTGCTGCTTCTAGTAAGTGCTTTACCTCACCCTATTAATGGATTTGCAGCAACATATCTTATTTAATCTATAAAACAACCTCCATGTTGCTGCTGCTGTTGCTTCTATGGATGTGCTAAAGAGGGATAAAGGAAGAGCAATGAGTGCAGTGTTCATCATACGACAAAATCCCCGTTATAGCTAATGTTCTGCATAAATCAGCAGGTAGTTCTATAAATACTTCATGAGATTAGTCATAAAATGTCCAGAAATAGTGCAATTACTCAAATGCACACAATTAAGGGTTAAAGTGCTTGACCACATACTTCTTTAATGAAAAAGCCAAAACGCTCATTTAAAGAGGACATTTTTGCAAGATGCCAAGCAAATATTTAAGGATTTTTTTTTATGCTAAATTTAAAATTGTTTTTCAGGTAAAATTGCAATTTAACATAAACGGGGTTTCCAGTTTAAAAAAAACGAAACAATAATAATAATGACTTGTGTGAACTAAAGGTCCTAAATAGTACGGTTACAACACCTAGCACTTCCTAGCAGTAATTTGCTGTGGGGGTACCAGGTATTAAATGGATATTTCACTTATTCCATTGATCTTTGTGGCCAGAAACCCCATTGAATACTTTATCACCATACAGCCTGTAGTTCCTGCTCTACTCGCCAGGTGGCTCTTCAGATGTGAAAACACTTTGTGCTGCAACTTGTAAATGCCAGAGCTTAGTCGAGCACTGATACAGCAAGGACGGAAACCTAATACATATAAGGAACTCATACAAAAATATGGGTTGTAAATACACAACTTCTGGCTGCACTAGACGTATCTTTTTGTAAATGTTCTGGTTGAAAAAAAAGGGGGTGGAGGTTGGAAACTTTAAATAAAAACATTTGATTAAAGTAGTAGTATTACTTACAAGAACTGCTGCTTGAGGCAAGTGTTGTTTTTGCAATAAAAGTTACTCTTTAGACTTGTTTCATGCGGCCATAATACTTTAACAAACTGAATTTGGGGACATAATATGGATTATAAAAATCAAACCACTTAATGACCATCTAAAAAAAAGGAGGCCTCAACAGTTAAAGTGCAATGGAATAACATTTTTCTGAGAACTTTCCCTATTCACTTTGCGTCACTTTTGTGCAATGAGTTTGATTCTAAACTTAAATGGGAATGTCCTTTGCATCCCGATTACAGAACAGAAGAAAAATACAAATACTTCCATTTACACTACATGAGAAGTTTTCAGAGGTGTTCTGCGTTGCTTTGGTTTTACGTCTGGGCTTGAACCCAATTAACTGAATAGAAATATTGTTTGGAGGGATTTGTTGTTTGCACCAGAGATCACTCAGCTGCTGGACACCGGTTACATCACTTAAGATACAATATGTGAAAAGACCCTCAGAAAAAACCCTCCTACTTTGAGGCCGTGGCATTACTGCCACATGTGCATACAGCAAAATACTACTGAATTTTTCATTTTCTTGGGGTGTAAAATATTTTTATATGTATTAAAGTATCAACATACGACTGGTATAAAGCCCATATTATCTGGGAATGCGTTAAAGCTATCGGAAGCCACATACCTGATGGGGAGCTGAATTACTGAGAGAACAGCAAACTCCGCTCTGCTGTGTGGGGAAGCCAGAAGGTAGAAAATGTCATTTAAAATAAAGGAGGAGGTTTTTAAAATTTGTAGTGCAAATTTAATCGAAGGGCTTCACTTTTATTTCGGTTTCAGGCACCAGGCTTGAGAAGCTACGGAATTACACAAAGAATCACAGAATAAAAATACAAGTTATGTAAAACCAGACATACGCTGTAACAGAAACATCTACACGGTATAAAGAACAGTTTCAATGATCACCCATGGCTTATAGGGCAAAAAAAAGATTAAAAGCTCCCCAACACAAACAATACTGTCCTGTCTTGTTTTAGTGACTTTCCTCCAGGTATCAGTACTGTAGAAAGCTCTGCTCTAAGTAGCGTCAGGTTCCTATAACTAGATTGCCGGAGTGCTGAAGGCACTTGTACAATATCTTCATCAACTAGAAAGACTGGTAACAGTAATGAAATAATACACAAACCAAATCCTGGAATCTAGTAAAGCATCTTAAACTTCATCTTTACATCTGCTAGCAAAATCCAGGCTTCCATTTGTTGTAAACAAGCCACATGAGGATTCTTGGGAAGAGGGCAACTATTCAGGTCCCCCCCTGAATTACATAGTTAAAGGCTTATGTCAGTGAAATCATGGTGTCCACTATAAATACTGTTTGGTGTTAGATCTGCCATCATTGCATTCTCTTGGGACTACCAGACATACAATCCATCTTAGGTGGTCTAATAAAGAATGAATGGAGCAGTTGTATAAATGGGACCACAACTCCAAGTGGTGATAACGTGATATAACCAGAAGAATTTGATCATTGTGGGCAGTGGGTTCTGAAGTCCTGGCACATGTTTCAAATAGGACAAAGTGGACAGTGAAACGGGTTGCACCATAGATAGCAGACAGGGGGCCAGGCAATATAGCTGGTTGAGCTGCAGTAACATACAGTTTAATATATAGGCAGGAAATCAAATGCAATATACTCACTAGAAAGATGGAGGCCCCATTAAAAGACCAGCTCCCTCTAACAAAGTGATTACATGACATATATATATGTTAAATGAGTATTGAGGTCTTGTGTGCATTAGAGGATCTTCGTTGTACCATATTCTAATCTACTATTAATAGAAGAAAATTATTTTATCAACCCTAAAATAAGTAACTGGTAGATTGTATTAAAAGGTATACTTTTATTAATTTGCTGGGTGGAAATGGAGTGGGAAGTGGTGCCATTGAGTAGAGTATACTCTATATACAATGCCAAGAAGTATGTCAGGTCAAACTAAACTACCCTTCCCCCGTGCGGTTGTGTTGGGGAACCGTTCTATGATCTGTACATGGAGCTAAAGACACAAGCCATATTACAGCCATCTGAAGTGCGTTTCATGAAATTGGACAGAAAATTGTTTCAATAAGAAAGTCAGATTATTTTGCAGCAGTTTTCGCTGCGCCATCTGAAAAAACCCAAGCAGCTGCAATCCGTGAGTGTGCTCTGATTTGACATATAAATCCACGTGTTTTGGGGCCATAAAATTCTTATTTTATATATTTTTTTCATATATTTTTTTTACCATCTTAAAATGAGTGACCATTTTATGTTATTAATGCAATATAGAATTAAGTAATGATGTGCAGAACTAATCTGGGCCATAATGTAGGAGAGTGCTTGATAGTTACAGCTAGGTACAGAACACGTTCCCTACAAACATGATGGTCAAGAAAATAAGATGGGATTTCATAGAGAAAAATAAACCTGCTCTGCCAGACATGGTCCTGCAGCCAAGACTAAGAAAGGAAAGACCAATATAAATACAACAGGAAAATAATACAGTATAATGATAAACCTAAGATACAATCCAACTGGAAATGACTGGACAACTTACAGTTCATAAAATATTCTTTCAGTCAGTGCAAAGAACAGAAAAAAAAAGGAAACAAGAGGACTTCATTCTGTAATGAGGTTTAAGGGAGAGTGCCAACGTTTTCAACGATCAAACAGTCTTATTAAGGTGCTACAACTTGCCCATCTACATGAGAAGAATTGTGTCTACAAAGTAATTCCCAGTTTACCAGGTTCTGAAATTAGAAGACCATAAAGAAGGGAAAAAAAAAAATAAAAAACAACAGACGAACATAACTAGAACCTTAATAACTGTAACAGGTATTACACTTTTCAGTTCATGGGGGCTAGGTTTAGGCTGGTGACATTATGCCACTTACGCTTGTATTGATCCTATGTACTCCCAAGGGCAATAAGGCGCATTAGTGCATTTGCCAAACAGGTTACATGTTCCCCAAACACACAATACAAGCTCCAGTAGTGCCTTACTGCCTTGTCCCCATTAATACCTGTACCCACCTTCATGCAATGCTTCACACAGTGACACATCCAGCACTAGATCCGCATTAGCAGGTCACGGAGAATAACTTTTCTCCTGTAACGAATTACAGTAGTGCTAAATGAAGTTATGAAATGAACAAAAAAAAAAAAAGGAACATTTAAAAAGTGCTTAAAATTCTTGTGTTCCACTCATTTATCACAAAAAAAACCCCACAAAAAAAGCTTGTAAAAGTTGAATCTTGAAAAATCTGATAGCAAACATCCACCAGCCTTATGGTCTGACTGTGTCTGAGCCTTTTTGTAGAGGGGGAGGGAGGAAGAGTTCAGTTCCCCCTACCCCTCTGTTAAACCTTGTGCTCTCCTCTCACAATATGGGATGAGAATTCGTACCGATCCTGACTGTGATAGCCACATATATTGCACTCAAAAGGGTCTCTGAAGCCATGGCATCCCATGTGGATAGTGAACATGACATGGTCCAGGAAGAGTACTCGGCAGTGCTCACACTTGAAGACCTTTACTTGCTCACCGTCCTCTCCCAACACCCGTAGGGTTTCCTTGGCAGTGCCAGGCCCAGAGCGGGAAGGATTTATCACACCCGTTTCAGGCGGCCTCTGGTCCTCTTTGGCATAAGCCGGGCTTTGCCGGCTGCTGGTGGCTTGAGAGCCTCTTTCTTCATGGTTGCTTTCCGTGTCTGTGGTTGAGTCCTGGCAGCCATTTGTAGGAGAAGCTCCATGCTCAGTTCGTCCTCTGAAGTGAATCTGTGCCCCATCTGGTATGTCTTCATGGCCCTCTGCTGCTTCACGGTTTCCTGGCATGTCAGGCCTTCCAGACATAGGCTGTAGTTGGGTGTACACTGAGCTAATGACTGGGGTGATCTCTGAGATGCAGTTTGTAGGTGGCAAGCGCATTGGACCTCCAACAAAAGCTAATGGATTTCCATATGATGGGTCGAGAGGGTGGTGAGCGACCATCTCCATGTCCTTCTCAAAACTAGAGTTGATGTCATATGGAAGATCAGCAAGACTAAGCCGCATCTGTTTCTCCCCTGTGGAGACATAAAAAAATAACAAAGCATAAGAAAATGGCCAATAATCATTAGTTTCAGCTCTACTGAAAATCGGGGAAGCAGGAACTCTGTGCCTCCTGGGGATGCATGCCCAGAGCTCAGTCTGGACATAACACTTTTCACACTCCGTGATCAGTCCATGATGTGAATCCAACAATATGAATCCGGTCTAAAGTTTTGGATACGCGAAGGAAAAAAAAAAAAAAAAAAAAAAAAAAAAACGCCATTTAAACTCCAGAACAATGATCACATACAAGTATAAGTACAGTAATGGAAAAGTTTCCATATAGTCTTACGGGACATAGCTAGGGTATGACACACAACTTTACTTGCATGGGAAACAATGCAGAGAACTACACAGAAATAACTAAATAATCACACCACATGACTATTCTGCTTTTCAGAGCGGAGATTTTTTGTCTATCTAAATGACTTGCCACTAGATGGCATTACAAAAATTAGATACAGGCAGCACCCTCTCTGATCACGCGCGCTTACCCGGAAATTTCTGAGGTGTGGAGCGCTTGCGCTTTGTGAGGTTGCTTGCCAGCCGATCCATAAAAGACGGCGGGTCAGAGGAGTGGTGCATCAGGGCATCAGGTCCCAGATCCAGGTCTCGTATCTCCTCACCTGAAGGGAAAGGAGAGAAGAGATTGGGCCACCTGTTGGTGCTAACTAGTGTGCTGTATCAACATAGGCATCAGTTGCCTCAGTACAGGCAATGATTTCCATCAGTCCTGGGACCAGAATAAAAGTAATAGGAGTCACAGTAAAAGACTATGTGTTGCAAATACAATCTTAAAAAGTATTAAGTTCAAGACCAAGACGTTTTTAAGCAATAGAATCAAAGCTCTTGTGAGCAGAGCCCTTACTCCTTTTTAATTTACTTAAGTTGTTTTCTGACAAGTCTAAATTCTGTCTGTATGTATGTGTTGTGTAAGATGTTGGAGTCAGGTCTGGTAGTTGGAGGTCTGTCTACTAGGGGCAGAAAGGGGCAGATAAGTTACTCTGACCTGCATTATATAGAAGACTTCCACCCTTCAACATCCTGTACATGGATACGGAAATCCATTACAATTTAACAGATGTCACTTTTGATTCTCTTTGTGTTGATCGACAGGTCCCAGCAATCACATTTATCACCATACTCTGGGTAAGGGATGAATGCCTCTACTGACAAACAATCATCATAAGATATGCAAGGCCTGCACTATAGAGTATCTGCATACAAACCAGTCTGCACTTATCAGGGCAACACAAGGGGTCTTCCAGTCATGGGCCCAGTCACAGCACCAAGGAAGAGGGGCCATCCTTTCTGCAGAACAGGAAATCCCCATTTCCTCCATTAGATGAGAGGGGTCTCATGTGACGGTTGTGCATGCCCGATGGTGCTCTACTAAACAGTATAGGACTTCCTCACAAATAGTCTAGAACCTAGCCCGGCAATCTTCAATAAACGGAGTTAGAAGCGTACGCCAGTAACAGGCTGCAATGGACCATTTACCAGGATGGCATTACACCTCACCTATGTGATGCCGACTTGTCCTGTGCCAGCATTTTACTTTACTCGTTAAATGGGTTGGAACCACTATTGAAATTATCCCCTATCCACATGATAAGGAATAACAAGCTGATCAATAAGGGCCCAAATGCTGAAAGTAGCAATGATCACGAGAAAAGAGTAACAGAGTGTTGGAAATTGCCAAAGTGCTTGGCTATCTTTTGCAGTCCCATAGACAAGAGAATGGGAGTGATGGAGTAACCCGAGCGCCGTACTCCGCAGTCTCCTTGCATGACCTGCTACTTAGCTCATCTCGGGAAGTGATGAGGGGTCCTTAGGATCTCCGTTCTTGTGATCTATGGGGTCTTCCACCGATCAGAAAGTTAGGCCATATCCACAGGTGAGGACCCATCTTGTAAACATCCCAAACTTGTAAACATCATTCTGTAATATCTTAGTTTATTTGTATATGTCCCCTATGATTTGTAGAGTGTTATGGAATATGATAGCGCTATATAATTATAGATTGTTATTACCTGAATGTGAGGAGAGATGCTGGCCTTCATTGCTGAGGCTCTGTAAGTAGTTGTGGCAGCGCTCCTTGTGTTCCTCCAGTGTGTTCTGCTGCTTGTAGCTGCGGCCACAGTAGTTGCATTTGTAGGGCTTGCCGACTGTGGGGGAGGAGACTGGAAAAAATGAAAAATAGAGCCTGCCCATAAAACAGAGATATGTGTCCTACAAGCTTTATATAAAAAAAGGGGCAGAGTGCATTAGAAGAAATGCTCATTAAAAAAATTCCAACTTAAAATCATTGTAGGAGCCTTATACATATTGCAAAAAAAAAAAAAGCATTTTAGTAGAAAGTTACATGCCAAAACTGCTTTTTATTGGGCAATTCTTCCACATTTGGAACTTTTTCCAACTTTCCAGTACATGGTACAAAATATGAAATGGTTCCAACAGGAACTACAGTTTGTCTTAGAAGAACTCATACAGCTCTAAATGGAAATGGATTGTGGAAAGAGGGGAATGAAAAAAAGGAAACATAAACCTAGTCCTCAAAGGGTCCTCGAAGGGTTTAAAAAAAAAAAATGACATCTTGAATTGTAACCATGTCGACTTTGTAATTAAAATGACCAAGTTGGTTTAAATTCCAGTACTGTGAGTACAGTAAAGTTATGGATAATTTTAAAAAGTGTTTTCCAGAATTTAAGAAGTGTTATTCAGCTGCAGGGGAGAAGTTAAACTGCTAAAGGAACTTTTCTCCACCACCATTGCAGCACCACTGCTCAAGTCACGGGAGCGACTATACTGGAGACTACATTGCAGCACAAACAAGAATGTAGGTGTCAAAATGGAGACCAGAAAAAGTTTCCAACATCTAATTCTTACAGAACCTTTAGTGCAGTCGCGTGTTGTATTTTTAGATTACATACAGTAAAAAAAATCTTAAGCAATCAATATTAGACAATGTAAGATAAAACACGTTTAAGTAAACATGCATCTGAATTCCTAGTATACAGTGGAATTAAGATTCTGTATTCATTATATTAAATAAAAAAAATAATATATATTATATATATTTGATCTATCAATTATATGGACAACAATAGTCAGTGGTCCTCAGTAAGACGTAGCAATGAATACCCTCATATATATCAGCATGCACAGTGGATACTAGAATGAATGTGATCATGGAGTGTGAAGAGAGAGAATAGTGTCCAAACATCTTCAGCACAATACTTTCAGGTGGACTCACCAGCGTGTGTGCGCAGATGACCTGTTAATGCGTCCCGTCGGCGGCAAGCGTAGTTACAGAAGGGGCACTTGAAAGGCTTCTCACCCGAGTGCAGTTTGATGTGACGCAAGAGGTTTCCCTTCTGGGTAAAGGAGGCACCACACTGGTTACAGTGAAATGGCCGCTCACCTGAAACAGCATCAAACATAAAGTCCCCGCTGAGTGCTGCAACACAACAGCAAGCTGGTTAGTATCTTATCGACACATGTCACTAAGGCCCATCAGTCTCTGCCTACTTCTACTTCTCTAGAAGGTGTGCCTAAAATTGAAGCAGAACATAGAAGTGTTTGACATGTACTGCATCAGATGGCTAATTGCTGTCTAAGCTGTGCAGCATCATGGCCATAAGAAGCAGCATTATAATGTTACACTAACCAGTACATTACAAATAGCACAAGATGCCTTGACAGGTTTATCCCATAGACCATATTCTTTTTCCCATTTTTAAAAGGGTACTTTATCTAGTATGTACACAGGCATCATGTATGGAGTCACCTTAATATAACCTGATACACATGAGGAAAAAAAAAAAGCTTAAAACCAAGTGGCAGCTATATTGCTACCTGTAGTCAGGCTCACCCGTGTGGCTCCTTTTATGCACCATCAGCACATTTGGACCAATGCAGACCATCCCACAAATGTCACACTTCAGCTTGCCATTGGGTAGACGGATGCCTCCTGGAGAATGGGGATCCTGTCCAGGGCCATCACAATACCCAAGTGGCTCGACCAGCGAGTCATCGGGCATGGCCCCATCATCTTTCTCACTTAGTCGGTCTTCATGGTTGAGAAGACGCCCAGATTCATCATCGCTGTACATTTCTACCTTTATGGAGTTTGCTGTAAGGACAAAACCAGAAAAGGAAAAAAAACAAAAAGTAAATATTACTTATTTGTTACAGATTTTTTGTTTTTTGTTTGTTTTTAGCATTTTTTGTCGCTGTACTGTAGTGAATGATATATGGAATACATTTTACTATATACATAAAAAGAACCAAAGACTACAAGAGGTGGTCACATATTACTTTACGTAAACCTTCATTTATCCATTGCCTGACCTAAAAAAATTAAGCATAATGAAATACAGAAATATATTAGGAAACTCCAAGCCTCCATTTTCTTAGGGTTATATTTGTATCATGTCAGCTGTTACCTGGGGAATATGTCCTCATCTCCCTGAAGGCTGCAGCTTCCAGGCGCCACATACTTCTACGTATCTTGACAGGTAATAGACGAGGATCATCTAGCTCCAACACTGGGTTCATAGTAAGAAGAGCAGCTGAAAGCATACACTTACCACTTAGTGAGCGGCTTGGGGATGAGTGTCTGCTGTTTGGCGTGCTCACAGTTGGTCCAATCAATGCTTCAGAGAAATCCTTTTCCAAAGAAGAGTCTCCTGCTGCAGTTTCAAGGAAAACATTGTAACTAGACAGGTATAGGGAGGAGTGTGGTCTGGCAAAGGCCCAGTAACCTCAAACAAACCATAAGCACTAGAAAGGCAGTATCAGAGGCGCAGGATGCTGCTCCAAGACTTAACAAATGACGGCCTAACTTGAAAGGTGAACGCCTCCACTCACCCTCAACTCTCAATATATTATCACCAAGGATGACCCCACGCCTGAAATTCAGTGAAGAGGCTTTAATGTTTACCCAAAGAATTGGGACCTATTAGCCAATTCATGAGGAATGGCAAAGGCCAGCATTTTTATAGAGCTGGAACGTCTAAGTGGATATTCACATATAGATTTGTTAGGCCGGCGGCACACGTGGCGTTTTGAACCCAGTATGTCAGATCACAGGAATGAGAATTACACAGAATGATAACACAGCGAACACAAAGAGATCGAAATCTTGAAACATCAGCATGAATTATGGTACAGCCAAAAATTTACAGTAATAACATGTCTTTGTAAATCAAATAAAAAATTCTGCATTCACGACCAATCTGCTTGTCTTTTTAATGTTTTTAACAGTAGGCATAAACAGCAGGCCTCAAAGGGGCCTCCAAAGGGTTCAGAAAAAAGAGAATGTGAAAGGGTAATAGGGATTCTGAACATATTAGGGTGATGCCACACATTGCGTTTTTAGTCCATTTTTAAGCTTGCGTTTTCAGTCCTTTAAAAAATGCATGAGTTTTTGACCATTGAAAAATGGACAAAAAAAAAGGTAAAAAACAGATGTGTTTTCAAAAATGCATGAGTTTTTTTAAACAGACTGGTGTGGCATCACCCTTAGGGCGGTGGCAAATGTGGCGATTTGAACCCGGTTTTATTCCATTTTTAGTAATCCGTTTTCAGTCCGTTAAAAATGCATACGTTTTTGTCCGGTTTTCCCCAATTATCTCAATTAAAAATGGACAAAAACGGATGCGTTTTCCAAAAAAACCCATGCGTTTTTTAACAGACTGAAAACACGTGACTAAAAACAGATTGAAAACACCACGTGTGGCACCACCCTTAGGCTTGCAAAATCAGTTTTTATAGGAGATTTGCATAATTACATCGCTGTCAAAGTTGCATTTACAAAACACATATATTAACATACATTTTAACAATGTGTTGACACATTCATATTTGTTAATATTGTGTTTACGTATGCATTTTGTAAACACAATGTTGACAGCAATTTAATTCGGCAAATATCCTTTCTTCTGCTTACAGATAACATTATTACAGAACCAGAAACTGGAAAAAAAAATCTTAGAAGAGGAACAAAGTAAGAACATTCTCCAAAAAGTGGTTGGTGAATGCTGCATTTCCTCTCCTGGGATCTGTTCCCATTTCTTGAGCCTTCTCCTGAAGTAATAATCACTACAGCTATTTGCACACGTTGCAGATTCCGTGCAGATTTTATTCAGAGATTTTGGTGCAGAAAATCTGCAGTGTTATGCATTAGCATTAAAGTGAATGTGATTTTAAAAAGTTTAGATTATGCTTTTTTTCCCCCCACACAGAAATTGTGTCTCAGTGAGGAAAATAAAATCATCATTTTACTTTTCTTGTGTGTTCTCAGATTTATTTTTACACACACATTTTTTACATTGAAGTCTATGGGAGAGGGAAAATTTTCACCATGATGCAGATTTGATGCAGGTTTTTGATTGAAATTACATCAGATCAGGTGCAATAAAATGGGTAAAGAAAATGCATGTGGAAAATATGCATTAAAAGAAAGCACAAAAAACACTGAGGAAGCTGCCACACCTTGGGTTCTTGGACCGTTTTAAAACAGACCGAAAACGTAAGGGTTTTTAAACGGATGCGTTTTTGAAAGCTTACCATGCGTTTGGCTGGTTTTAATCCATTTCACAGCTGCTGGTATAAAAATAGTCCAAGAACACGACGTGTGGCAGCACCATAAGGCCGGGATCACACGTTCCACTAGTGTTGCACACGCCACAAGTGCACAGGGGTATGCAATCTGTAACCAGGCCCCAGTGTCTTATATTGTTTAAATAAAGCTGACAAACCTGCATAAAAAACCCTCATGAAAAAAGGAAAAAAAATCTGTATTGGATGCTGATTTTCTGCATGACAATCCCAAACGTGTGCAGATAAATTTACAATGTAAACATTTGGGCTATTAAAAAATGACAGAAAGCAGCCTGTTGTGTAGTTTTATTAAAAATGAAGGGGGTTTCTGGCTTATTCATAATCTATTTAATAACTTTTGCATAGTTCACTTTCCATTGAAGATTATGAGAATGCTACAAACAGCTGAGCAGGCAGCTTGTGTATACGTTAGGGTGCGGTCATACAGTGCGTTATTGGTGCGTTTTAAAACATATGCGTTTTTGCTGGTTTACAATGTGTTTGAATCCATTATACGCTTCAGGGGGTGGTCACACATAGCGTTTGCAATGTGTTTTTTTGCAATGCATTGCAGAAACACAACTGTGTCTTTGCATTTTTACAGCTGCTTACACTCAGCAATAAAGAAAAATACTTTTAAACCAGCCAAATATATTGTAACATGTAAAATGCAGGTGTTTCTGCAATGCATTTAAATATGTATTGCAAACGCCATGTGTGAATGCAACCTCATGCACACAACCATTAATGGCAGTCATAAGCTAGTCTAGTAGCAAAAACTACAGCTAGGTCATAGCCGCCACTGATCGCATGCGATAGGGCCGAGGCCCGCCCCCCTGTGGGCTAGCGTTGCATTCTGAATGCAGTGCTAGGAACGTGTGACCACGGCCTAAGCCCAACAGAATGTCGGCATTATGCCCATCTACATGAGGCTTCTTTCAGGTCTATCTGTATATAGTATAATGGATAAATATGATCACTGTAAACATACCTGACATATAAGATCGTCCATTATAATCTTCAATTTCCATTTTTGACCAATACCACTAAAACAAGAAAACAATATGTATTAAATACCTCTTACAGCCTGCACTTACATACGAAATGCAAGTCACCCTTTCTTATATGCTCAATGCACACTATGCATCCTCCTGTACCGTATAGCTGGTACCATGAATTTATAATATGATTGACAGTTGATGGGACTAGGAGGAGATGGGGGGGGGGGGAGCAACCTTAGCCTTCCCCTCCCCAGCTCAACCTATACACAATCCAGGAAAAACCTACCAATACAGCTGGACCAGGAAGGAGAAGGTGGTGCCGAGTAACCCAGAAGACACTTCTCCCTGCCCCTATCATGGGTTTCTTTTTTTACCAATAGTGCAACTTTTTAGAACAATACCCTGTTGTGTAGAAGGAGGAAGCATAGCACCATTTCATACACTGCTGGTGGAACCATTTCCTCCATTTTCTTTCCATTCAGAGAAATGCTGCCAACCACATTGCACGCCATAGTCTGTGGAAGGTGGGTTAGGTTACTTGTGAATCTGTGAAGACCCTCCTGTATTTCTTTAGGGGTATGGCAAGATTTGCAAGATGTGCAGATAGAGGCCATCTAGAGAACTAGGAACTGCACCAACACCGACAGACGTTTAGGCTCGGGACCATTGTGGGTACCACAGGATGAACCTAGTTATCATAAAGTGAGGTTAGAATTTGATTTGTTGATATTACATTACTTTATAACTGGAGTTGGGAACCTATGGCTCGTTAAAGTCATTGCTTAGGGGACGGAGCCTGTAAAGAGAGAAGCGGGAGCCGCCACCAAAGCGACAATGGCAGCAAAGCCTGGGTGATGGAGAGGAGCAGGGAGCGCAGGTAGGGGAATATTTTATTTGCTGCAGCCACCTATCTGCTGGGGGGGGGGGGACGTGCATATTGTATGGCTCTCACAGAATTACATTTTAAAATACATATTGACCAAAATCAAGTGAAAGAACAAACGACAATTGGCCTACACGTTTCAGGCATAAAGTGGGCTCTTACTCATGGCCGATTTATGTAAATATATATACAAATTAGCCATTAGTAATGGTCCACTATATGCCTGAAACAACAATTGTCCTTTGCTCTTTCACCAGATTTTAGACAATATGTGGTGTACTTGAATTTTTATAGATGATAGAAGCATTTGGTGTGGAAAGTTTATCCTTCGCTTTAAACTAGGTCTCTACAGTGCGAGAGTGGCGATCTGCCCGGTGTGCTAAAAAGTACTTCTTTCTAATTTCTACAGTGTCAGGAAAATCAACAGGTCCTTGATCATTCTTTGGCACAATGCCAAGATGGGCTGTATGTGCTGCCAGGGTACACATACTAAAGAGGCCATCAAATAACACATAACATGTACATGTCAGAAATGTTATTAGCAACCCTTCAGCACTTAACAGCTTCTAAATGACTTGATAAACTAGACTTTGCTTACATAACTTACTACCACCAGGAGAGGAGAATTCTAATTCATAGTATGGCTAAAAAGGTGGTCCTGCTTCAACTTAGGGTTCGTTCACATGGATGTATGGGGGACATACCTACATACGTCCCCCATAGACAGCAATAGGCGCATGGCGAAGCTCCGTACACGGGGAAAGATAGGACATACCCCACCTCCTCTCTAGCGGCTGTACATACGTCCCCCATGTGTTCCTTTAAATGCAGCAAATTCTTTTCACTTATTATATTATTATTATTACTGGCAAAAACTATGTGACCAACGTAGCACAATTGCTAGAAGCTTAAGAGAGCAGTCACACATGGGGCAAGAAACACAGTACAAGCGCACAGGGTAGGGCCTCGGCACAAACACGAGTTTCAATGGAAACCAATGCGATCGGTAACCAGCACCCGATGTCTTGCATTTAAACAATGTAAAATGTGCTGGTGCAAAAAGGAGCCCTATAGGTACTGTAAAGGATCATTATCTAGGACTCAAAACAGTCCTCATCAGTTGCAAGGCGACTTTCAAAATTAACCCTTTTTAGGCACCGGGATGAGAGCAGAAACCAAGACACACCAGTCTTATTACGTCAAAGGGCTGTTAAGGATGCTTTAAGAGCACTCTTCAAACATACTAGGTGTTTACTGCATTATGAAGCAAACACCAGCGATCAATGCTTCAATTTCACTACCCCTAAAGTACTTCTCCCCCACCTACCTGCTCCTCAGTGAAGCCCGTTTGACAGGTGATATCTTATGATATTTGCAGCGTCTATATCAGACTTATATACTCATTTTTACTCTACCACTTTTATTTGTTTGAATATCAAGAGTAAAATATCTATTTAGAACAGGTTACAGCATACGGTTGCTGCTAGTAGGATTCATTATCATCACTTACATGTACTGTGTGCCGTATTGGAATATTTGACAGAAAATATTTTCTTTCTATACACATCTGCTTTTTTGTTTAGTGTACAATGTAATGGTTGGATGTGTCTATTTGTTCTAGAATCCCCCCCCCCCCCCCGCTTTTTTTTTGCTTATACCAGCAGTCTCCTATTTAAAGGACACCCGACTTACAGACAACTCATAGTTACAGACAGACCCCTCTGACCTCTGATGAAGCTCTCTGGGTGCTTTACTATAGCCCCAGACTGCAATGATCAGCTGTAAGGTGTCTGTTATGAAGCTTTATTGATCATCACTGGGACAAAAGAAAAAAAAATGTCTAGAACTTCAGTTATAAAATATACAGTTTCGACTTACATACAAATTCAACTTAAGAACAAACCTCCGAACCCCATCTTGTATGTAACCCGGGGACTGCCTGTATATGGTATTTAATAGACCAGACAAGACCTTCTTGACAGGAGCAAAACAGAGAATAACAAATCTCCTTCACATTCACAAATAGGAAGTTATCATAAGGATATCAATGGTGAGGATCCCAATCCTATCATCCCATTAGGGTGACACGTCATATGATATCAAGGATAATTCATAGCGTGCAAGAATACAATGGCATTTCCTTACTACTTGATAGAACAGGGCACTGCTACAGCAGAGGTGTGAACACAGCCCAAGCACAAGTGATGCTAACGACACAGGGGGAGGGGCGCCGTGCTCTCAGCATCCCTCACACATGTAGACGAGTCATATGAGGACAGGACCATATAACGCGCTGGCTCCATTCACACTACTAGTGGCGCCACAGGTTGTAGCTGACAGACATTCCCCCAGACTCCGCTCACACTGCCCAGGCCTGAGCGGTCACACGGACGAGACACGCAGCGAATACATTAATCAATACCGCTATGAGCGTCCGTACTGCCCCGTATCCCGCTCTCTCTACTCTCACCTTTCTGGGCTTCTCCTCCTCTTCCAGGAGCTTCATTCACGCCCGGAACTCTACTAGTGTCGACCCCGTGGTGTCTCTGTCTACCCCGCTATGGGGCCCGCGGTGTCCGGCGGCGACTTTACCGGAGCTGAACCGGCCCCGGCGACAACTTCCGGGGCAGCTGCCAGGCGACAGGGACGAAAGACGAGCGCAGAGCAATCGAGGACAGAGAATCAGACTTGAGCGGATGATCGCGGAGCTGATCAAACCTCAGAGATTTGTGTCCTGGAGCCAGGCTGCCCCCGATCATGTCAGGGATGAGCCTGAGCGAAAAACTGGACTGGATCCCAGCACGAGGGAAGCCCCTGCGATCTGGTGTGGAGAGTCTCCTCTGTTTACTATGGGATCCTGTGGAGAAACGGTTATCCCCTTAAAGGAAACCTACCACTTACAAGTGGTAGGTTTAGACACATATACATGGACGAGGGAAGCCCCTGCGATCTGGTGTGGAGAGTCTCCTCTGTTTACAATGGGATCCTGTGGAGAAACGGTTATCCCCTTAAAGGAAACCTACCACTTACAAGTGGTAGGTTTAGACACATATACATGGCACCAGCTCAGGGTGAGCTGGTGCCAGAGCATATTTTTGTTAGGGGAACAAAGCCCCTATCGCCGTTTTATAAGTTATATTAACTTATAACTCGGCGCACCGCACTTGGGCACGGCGCACCATGCGCGTGCCCGTGCGTGCGCCGGATTCTAACGTGCTGGAGAGCCGGTGACGTCACCAAAGCTCTCCGGCACACGCTGGCCCGCCTGCGCACTTAGCAGCGGAGGGAAACGATCTTTCCGGCACAGGAGCCTGTGCAACTTAGCACGGAAGAAAACAGGCCGTGCTAAGTTGCGCAGGACGTCGCTGTGCCGGAGAGATCGGTGACGTCCACCGGCTCTCCAGCACGTTAGAATCCGGCGCACGCACGGGGCACAAAACTGCAATGGTGCGCGTGCCCAAGCGCGTGCGCCGAGTTATTAAGTAATATAACTTTTAAGTGGTAGGTTCCTTCGGAAGGAGCAGGTTTTTCGGACTCTTCTTTCATTTCTCGCTCTCCACCTTCAAAAATCCATAACTTTTTATTTTCCGTGTACAGAGCCGGTGTGAGGGCTTATTTTGTGATAACAAATTTTACTTTCCCGTTGTTTATTTATTATTCCATGCCGTGTAATGGGAAAAACCGTAAAAATAATTCCAAATGTGTAAAAAAAAAAAAAAAAAAAAAGGCATGTGCGTCACTCTTGTGGGCTCATTTTTACGACTTTCACTTTTCGCTCCAAATCACACTCTATACTTTATTCTGGTTCGGTACGATCATGGTGATACCAATTTATACAAAGGTTTTATTGTGTTTTATTAATACATTTTCAAAAATTAAACATCTTCTGACGCTAATAACTTTTTCATACTTTGGAGTAGGGACTGTGTGAGGTGTCATTTTTTGCGAAATGAGACAACGTTTTTGAGGACTGTACGATATTTTGATCACTTTTCATTACATTTTTTATGTCGTGTAAAAGTCACATTTCGGACATTTGGGCGCCATTTCCCGTTTTGGAGGTCACTGGCGTCAATAACCGTTATTATATTTTGATAGATCGGGCATTTTGGGACGTGGCGATACCTAATGTGTTTGTGATTTTTACTGTTTATTATATTTTATTAATTTTTTACATTTTTTTACACTTTTTTTTTGGCACAATTTCTTAGACCCTCTAGGGTACATTAAACCTAGATGGTCAGATTGTTCCTACCATATACTGCAATACAACTGTATCGCAGTATATGGCATTTCTGCCCAGTGAGCCCTCTTCATACACCCTTCACAGCTCTGTGGCTGATATATCTGTGCTGAAAAACTCGGCTTATACACGAGTATATACGGTAGATTTCCCTCCAAATGTAGGAGCAAAAAAAAATCAACATTCATGCAAAGGAAAATCATATTAATATAAAGCACTTGGGCATAAACTGTAGTTATGAGCCCCCGCTTACAGGATAGAGTCAGGGTTAGGATTGTATCTTTGTAATCTAGTGGGTTTCTGTGAACCCCACTAGATTATGTAAAAACAAGTTGATTGAAGAAGGTTGCATCACTGTAACAACCCTCTATCAAGTGTTCTGAGTTGTAATAACAATTTACATAAAGGGACCCTGGTTTTACCCCATTAAACTAGTAGCCCCATTATGTAGGGGATGAAATGTCCTTTATAGAATTCCTTCTTTGATGCAAAATCTCCCACCGTTTACCTATAAAAGAAAAATCTCCCCAAAAGTCAGGTAAATATGACTCTTTTCACCTGATTTTCACATGAGATGACTCAAGTTTAGTGGTTGCAGGGGTAGTGTCAATTCAGAAGACCCTATGTTCTGATATAGAAACATGCTACTGGTGTCATATTAACCCCTTAAGGACGCAGCCATTTTGTGCTTAGCTCAGGCCCGATTTTTGGATTTGACCCTGCGTCGCTTTATATGGTATAATAAACTTTTGACACTGTTTACTTATCTAGATGCGATCGTGAGATTGTTTTTTTTTTTTTCCCCACATGTGGTACTTCATTTTAGTGGTAAATTTTGGCTGGATAAGTTTTTGCGTTTATTTGACAAAAAAAAAGAAATATGATAAATTTTGGAAAAAATTGTGAAATTCTAAATACATTGCGGTTTCCAGGCAGATAGATTACCACCAAATAACTTGCTAAATAACATTTCCCATTTGTCTACTTTACATTTATATAACTTTTCTGAAATGTTTGGAATATTATTTTGAGGTCACGCGGCTTACAAATCGAAGTATCGCTTTTCCGGATTTCAAGAATTGACTATTTTTGGGGATCAATACTGTTTTGGAATGAAATTTTACATATTAGGCACAAAACCCCCTATAATATATGGGGAAGTGACTACCCATTTTCCAAAATCTGCACCCCCTCAAGTCTATCAGAAAAAGCTTTCGAAGATGTTACCCATTGAGATCTTCATAGTAATTGAATCAAATGGGAGGTTGAATGTTAGAATGGTCAAATTGTTCCCTCTTACGTTGCAGTTAGCCACAAAATCTTACACATTCCAAAATATAAAAAGAGAAAACCCACCAGTAAAATTTTCTGGCAGTTTCCTCTGATACAAAAGACCCCCACATGTGGGCTGTGACTGATGATGCTGGGCAAGAGAGGTGCAGAACGGGAAGGAGGGCGATCTTGCAAGCGCCAGGATTTTCGTTTCCTGCATTGGCCCTTTTGAAGGCTATAAAAAGGAGCTTCGACGGCTAACAATTTATGTGCGGATTTATTGGCAGCGGGGGCAGAGGGAGAAATGTAGTGCGGACCAAGTTGGCGGAGGATGCTTCATGAAATCTGCAGTTTGGGTTGGAACACCTATGTGAAAATGGTTGGAACTTTTTGAGGGCAGAGAGCACGAAAAAGCATCAATTCTGTACTGGATTATTGGTTACTTGGTGGTGGTTTTTGGTGCACCGTATAACTAATAATATCATTGTTATCTTTATTCTATGTCTATGGTTGCATACGATTACGGGATACCAGACAAATGAATATATTTTCTTACGTTTCCTAATGTCAAACAAAACCCTATGTGGGGAAAAATCATATTTATGTATTGCCGTTTCCAGAGGCATAACAGTTGTTACTTTTTTGGCTACGGAGCTGTGTTGATGGATTGTTTTCGAGGAACAGTTGGTGTGTACTTTGCACCAGTATCATGTCTGAGGTACATATGGTTTTTGATCGATGTTATAGCATTTTTTTGTGGTATGAAAAAGGTAAAAATCAAATTTTTGGAGGGTTTATAACAGTTTTTTTTTTACGCGGTCTTTATCGTGGGTGTTCAATGTAATGATTTACTTTTATTCTAACGGGGTTGTTCCGACGCAAGTGATACTAAATATTGGGGTTTGTGTATGATTTAAAGACTTTTTTTTGAGTTATATGCTCTTATAGTTTTGGGGGTTTAGGGCATTTTTAGTGATTTATGACTTTATTTTTTTATTGAATAACTTTTTTTTTTTACTTTTTCACTTTTATACCATGGGACATGAACAAGCAATCATCTGATTGCTTCTTCATGATAATATTCTGCAATACTGATGTATTGCAGAGTATTATCAGTGTCAGCCTATACACTTGCATAGGCTGGCACTGTGCCAGTAAGATGACGTCACAGACGCCATCTTACCGGCAATTCTTGCAAGTAACTCTGGGGTCCAGATCGGACCCCAGAGTTGCTATAGCAACGATCGGCGCCCCCCCGAAAACGGTTCGAGGGGGGCGATCGTGGGGGAAAGACCCCCCAGATGCATGTTAGATGCCGCGGTCGCGCTGACCGCGGCATTTAACGGGTTAAGCACCCGCGATTGGAGACAACTCCGATCGCGGGTGTTACACTGGGGTGCCGGCTATTAGTTACAGCCGGCACCCCGTGTTTCCCGATGCCGGTTTGGCTCTGATCCAGAGCCGAGCCGGCATAAGCGCCGTGGCGGATATATCCGCCACGGAGCGTGAAGGGGTTAAAGATAAGAATCTCATCTTTTAGATCACATCAGGCTTAAAAATCTGTGAGCTGCAAAACCAGAGATGCAGGCAGTTGAAAACATAGTTACAAATGAAAGTTGAAGATAAAGATCCTGATTGTTATATTTAATTTGAAACCAGTTGCATGCTAGGTGTTATAGGGGCTTCTGAAGTGAAATTCCCCCTGAAACCACTAAACTTTACTCGTCTCATATGAAAATTAGGTAAAAATAAAAGAGGGAATTCTAGAAAGGACATTTCATAATCTCCCTGAGGGGGGTAGTAGTTTAGATAAAACCTGGTGACAGGTTCTCTTTAAAGGGAACCTGTCACCAGAATACTAATTTTAACAGGGGACAGGTTGTTATAGACAAAGTACTGTATTCAACAAATATGTATTTTTTTTTAATTGTGTTATATGGTGTCTAAAATAAGGTATGTGATACTTTATCTGGCTTCAGTCTGAGTCCCAGAGAGGAAAATTTCAAATGGCAACTTCAGTCTGCTCTATAATATATTCACTGCTCTCCTGGCTCCTGCCCCTTCCTCGCCCTCCCACATCCTCTCCTTGCACTGACATGCCAGAGAGAGAGGTTGTCTTCAGTGAGCTAACATGTCATTGGGGGAGAGGGGGCAGTAGTGCAGTGAATATATTACAAAGCAGACGGAAGTTGTCATTTGAAACTTTTTGAGACTTAGGCTGAAGTATCTGGCAGGGAGCCAGGTAAAGTCTCACATATTTTATTTCATACACCATATTACACAGACATTTTTTAAAAAACATATTTGGCATATACAAGTCTTTAGAAACCTGTCCCATGATAAAAATAGCATGCTGGGGACAGGTTCCTTTTGCAAATGTACCTCACTGAGGGGTAGTACAGTTGACATTAGCATGGGAACATCCCCTTCTCGGTGACATTACAAGCCGGGGGGGTGGGGAGCAAGTATAAATCATTGGGCTATGTAAATGTTCATTGTCAGTCATTTTGAGACTCCATTATAATCTGGGTAGGCTGTCTGAAATTCACTTTGTTGAGTCTCACAGAGTATGTAGCTTTTGATTACTCACTATTACTGCTTTTGTCACATTTATTTTATAACCTTTTGTGTAGGTATGTTCTTGGTAACCATTTTTTCTATTTTTTTATCTGCACTGCAATTTCATGTATTAAATCTTTAAAGTTTAATACGTTTTGCTTGTATCCCTACTGAATCTAGGTTTCCAAAGAGATAGCATTACTGATATTAATTTTAAGGAATCTTGAATTGTTGAGGGATTTATGTCGACAGGTGCCTATTTGCCTTCTAAGGCTACAATCACATGACCAGATCACGACCAGAATAGAGATCTACGACACCAGGACACAGTGTATGGAGTACATTTTGTCTCAATGCACCATGACCTGGCTGGGGAGCCGCACCCCAAATGATGGGGATGTTACCAAAGTCACTCTGTGTTGGAGCTTCTCAGATTGTCTCACAAGGGAACATTATCCCTAGTCATAGGGAGCACCAGGCCACTGATGACAATAGAAAATGACTAGACGGGCAGGAATAGGACCTGCAATAAAATTTGTGGCACAGACAGTTGGCTCACCCACACTGCAGTGCATGCACTGGTTGCGTGCATCAGTCCATCGAAAGTAATGGGGCTACAGGTAGTGCACCCTACGGCTGTGTGATGTCCGTATTCTAAAACATCAGAAGGGTTACCAGTAAATGTACCAGTGGGCCCTGACATCCGCTGACTCTGCCCTCCGTCGACAGCGTCCAACTTTATCTTTGTCCTGCATACATAGTCTGACCCTGAAATATGTATAAAAATATTGTATTCTTCATGCAATAGTTTGAGATTATAAAAATATATGGTGCAATATAACAAGGGAATGAGATTCCATTTACAGTGTACCCCCCTTTCCCAGCAGCTCCCCTTCATACTGTGCCCCCCAAGCAGCTCCCCTCCATACTGTGCCTCCCCAACAGCCGCACTTCATACTGTGAACCCACAGAAACTTACTTTCATACTGAGCTCCCCTTCATGCAGTGCCCCCCGCATAAGCTTCTCTTCATACTGTGCCTCCCAGAAGATCCTCTTCATATACTGCCCTCTTCCCTCCTTGTTACTTACTTGCCTCTCTATTCTCCTACAGAAGCTGTTCTCTCCTTCTCTCCTGCTGTGTGTAGCGCGGAAGCCGGCAGGCAAGATGCACAGTGGTGGTGCAGAAAGCTGACAGCTATCTGCATTATTGCTGCAATTAACTCTAGACACCGATAATATTAATATTCTTTATTTATATAGCGCTATCAAATTTCTCATCGCTTTACAAATCACCAATATAGTTGATGTACCGGGACAGCAGGATATAGCCCAAAATATATAAGTATGATGTGTGTGTTTTACAACAGGTTTTCTATAACTGCAAACAATTGTAGCACTGTAGAAACGGTGGCCAAAAGTAGCATGTGTGATGTAAATGTCCATATAAGGACAGTAACAGTACTAGGGAAATACCCTGAGCAATGGCAGCAGCCAATCACTGGCTCACAATTTCAGAGGGAGGAGCCAGGACATAGGGTGTATCCCTTTCTATGAGCCTACAGTGGGATGCATTGTAGCCCTCTGTTGTAAGGATCAGGGCCGGTTCTAGACAAGGAGGGGCCCTGGGCAAAACTAAAAGTGGGGCCCCAAGATAAGACTATTTTATGAACAGTCAAATTCAGTAAGAGGCTCCTTTAGCCCTGCACAATAATAACACTTTGTAGTTTACAACCAGTAGTATGGCAAGGCAATGTGTAATATGGGACTGTAGGGGAATTTTATAGGAGATAAGATGATAGGTTACACTAGTTTGGTAAACTTTGCACATTAGTGAGACAAACTGGATTTCTCTGGAGAAACACAGTAAAAGTGCCAGATGCATTTCCTGATCCAGCCATGGCTGTGTAATCCAAATCAATGCATCATAGTGAATTCTGATACAGTGAACGCCCAAACAGCTGGAGCACTAATGCTTTATGCTCAGTAGTCACAGCAGCTTCCCAGCCTTTCCTGAGCTCAACTGCTTCTTATCTCACTGATGCAACTTAAGGTTGGTCTGAAAATTGCAGCTGGAAAACTTACCACATTACCAAAAAACACAGAAAACTGACCTAATGGAAATATTTGTAGCGTATCCGTGTTTTTGGATGTGCTCTGAGTATTGGCATACAGAGTAAACTACTCCATGGACACGCCATGGATTTCAAGAGTGTCATGAGGACTTACAGTTTTGCAATGACAATATTCTTAGGTGGCATCGCTTGGTAGAAGTATTGTTAGAAATGTAGAGTTTACACAAGGTATTTAGCTTCAGGCAAATGCAAACTATTGACACAATGGAATGTACGGTAATAGGATTTCCAGGTATTGGGATTGTCGTTGGTCTTGGCCTTACCATGCTGACATCCCTAAAGATAAACAGAAGTTTGTAGGTATACTTCCTGCACAAGTTCTACATGTTTTTATTGATTGTGGTCCACATCCTCCCTATTGGGAAGTGGATCATAAGAACAGAGGGGTCTTGTAATCAGATAATATGACAAATGCTTATCCTGCTTCCCTCTGTGCTCTGTCCCATGAATAGGAAATATTCATTGTGGACTCAACTATACTTCAAAGCAAACCTAGACATAACTCAAATATTTCAATTCTTTGTCAATGAATCTTTGATCAGGGGGCTTACATATCATTGTGTGTTGAGCACCATGGATTTCAGGTCTAGAGATCCAACAGAATAGACAATTCGCTAAATACTCCATTTGTAAATTTGTAAATTCATCCTAGGAAATGAGCTCAACATATCTTCTTCTTAGGAGACCCCTGTAAGAAGATATAACATAATTAGGAATATGTCTCCCAAGCTCACAATTTGGTACAAGTGTAGCCACGCCTCTATCACATCCAAAGGAGACAGGAGTGCGTAGAGATTTTAAAAGAGCGTGCCAACATCTACTCTTTGTCAGTCTTTTGGGGAATTCATTGCACATGGATAGGCTGCCCAGAGCTTCTTCCCTAACGGCATGTATAGCTAGTAAGTTATTTGTTTTTATTCCCTTTATATTTATAAAGTTTATATTTTATGTGCACTGTACTTTTTCATATATATATTAAATCTTAAACTTAAAAGAGTTTGCTCAAGAAAGATCGTTTTAACCCCTTACTTTACAATTTTACTCAGTTTTATTGCTGTTTTAGCTCCTATCACTCAGTGATGGTCAGTGTAAAATTCCAGAGTGTGGGTGGGGACTCTCTAAGCAGACACTTTATGATCCCTCTAGTGCTGTGAGATGCTATGAGTTGACAATGTGGTTAGATTATAAGGGCACAGGTTTATCTACACTTTGTACATTGTACTAGTATCTGACACATAGAAAGATGAGAGATACATGAGATGCATATTACACATGACAATCTCAGCTCTACTATCACAGCCATAACATACACAGTTCTGCTATATACCCCCCGCCCCTGGATAAAGATCTTATCTGTCTTTAGCTTGTAGCTTTACTCTTCTCACAAGATGTCTACCGACTCTAAACTCAGAAGATCCAGGGGCAAGGTCTAGGGGCAACTGAAATTGTGTACACCAGGACTGATAGAGACAGGTTGGAATTATATCTGTGAAACGCTGTATTTTTGTTAATAACAGTGAATTAGAGAATGTGTTATTTTATTATCCTGAGTACATTTAAGAAACGTGTCTTCTTGAGAATACCTTTAAGTCGTTGCATGTAACCTTAGAGAATCTAAGTTTCTGAAGAGATTTACATTACCAAGTTTCTTACAGAATAGCACATTTAGTTATTGGATGTTCTTTGTGATTTGAATTGTCTGTGGGAATGAGGTCCAATAGCCATCTTAGTAAAAGTAAATTGTTGGTGGAGGCAGCTTGGGACAAGGATAGGGAGTAGATTTAACATAAATATGCCATTTTGGATAGTTGGGTGGGATTTATGTTGTAAATTGGGAGTCTCCCTGGTGTAAGTGCACCCCGTGACTGAACTTAAGAGTTGGGGTTCATCACAGTATCCATTACAATCTCCATTAAAATCTGCATGTTTTACCTGTGCTCAATGTAATTGACAACAACAGGGCTTGGGAACCTATTGGCCAAGAGAGCCTTGAAGGCCATATATGTAAAAAACTAGTTCTTGAAAGCCATACAATATGCTCCCCCAGTAGATAGGTAGCTGTAGCACATGATCCCCACTAGTTAGGTAACCCCAGAAAAAAAAATACTATTCACCTACAATACCCTGACGCCACTTTTCACTATGACCGAGGCGCCGCCACCGCCATTATGGCTTAGGTGACGGCGCCTGGGTCATTGGGAGGAGTGGACGCTGGCATCTGTCTTCTAAGTAACAACGGAGGCAGCGCCTAGGTCGCACAGAGGACACCGGCAACAGTAAAATCACTGCATGCATCCAGTGATCAGCGTTGTGTGTGATCACACAGCACCAATCACTATTTATTAAAGGAAATCTACTAACCTACCTTATGGTAGATACCAGAATTAGAGAAAAATGTGAGGCAGCTGCTGCAGGATGGGGGCTCTACCATAGGGGAATCTTTTAGAAAGTATATTCCCCATGGTATATTTCCTTTAAAGATTTGTCTATGAGGCAGATGCAGACATCAAAACAGCCACTTCTGGTTCCAACGCTATAGGTTCCCTACCCCTCATCAGTATTAGGCTACATTCACATGAACATAGAATTTGTTCTTTTGCTGTCTGTAGAATCAACAAAAGTACACGGACAATTGCTTTGCTATGGGCTCATACACATGGCCATGTATGAGATGACTGCCTAGGCTGCAGATAATAGAGCAGGTCCTTTTCGCCACTCATGATGCGCCTTCTTCATGTTCACGTGGAAGGCCAGCCATTTCCCTGGGCAAGGTCCAGGATGACCAGGTACATGACAGTGTTAAGCTGAGGTACGAGACTTTCTAGGCTGCCCTGTAGCTGGTCTTGGGGACCAGTACCTACACCTATTGACCCACATAGTAGGTCCTCTCACAAGTATCCATCACTTCTGGTCAGACTGGGCTTGCAGCACATTATCATGTATCACCTGCATGCCGTGATCTTGTCACAAAAGCACATGACATATTAAAAAACTGACACGCTAGTGCTGGACAAGTCCCCTTTTCACTAGGGGCTCATGCACATGTCACCAATACAGGAGCTAATTCGGGGAGAACCCTTTTGAGGCCTGTGCAACCTCCCAGTAGCCAAATAGAATTTGAGGAAATACCATTCTCAGTCACGCCCCTGGCAGTCAACCAACATCCTGCTTCAGGGTGCCATAGAACTGTTCACGCAGATGATTAGTCTGGGGGTGGTAGAGTGTGATTTTGCACCTGTAGTTGCTTACAATATTTGTGACATGAACTGGGTTCCCTTGAAGGAAACCCACATGTGAAAAAAAATCTCTAGAAATGCAGTGGCCAGCTTGTGGGTAGATATAGTCAATGCTTACTGTTTCCCCATAGCTGCTGGGAGTGGACATCAGTTCAATTAGATACACACCCACTCTACTCAAAGGCTCTACAATTTTGGCCAGATTTCCCTGTGGAGCTTTGGAGTGTGACCCTCCCTTCCCTACCAACAGGTGTCACAAGAACAGCAGTGGGCAGACCCATCAGCCCCCATCTTTGGGCAGTAGAAATCCTAGGCTAGCCTGATCTTAGCCTAGGTTAGCCATCAGAACCTCATGTGTTAACCGCAACACCTCCACCATGAACAGATAGGGTACCACTGTCTATCCCTGCTGAACCATAACCTAGTACAGCCGCCATTGGTCCTTTAGTCCAAGGGAGGCTATGCCACTTGCTCCTTAAGACCTTGTCCACCGACTGTGTGTAACAACAGCAATTGTCGTTGCCACTGCTGGTAATGTCCACTTCCCAAAGCTCCAAACTGTCAGCCATGGCCACAATCAGAGGCCAGTGGTGATGTCACATTGACAGTAGCGTAACCACTACAGCAGTAGCAGGCTGGAGCAAATGTAGGCACAGTCAAAGACACATCACTACCGCCTTTTTTATCCTGAATACCCACTTTAATAGAATTTGTATTCTTGTGGTTAAAGTTATTACGTCTGCCCCTCCTCACAATCAGTCCCCCATGTTTGCCCCCTCCTCACAGTCAACCTCCCCATGTCTTTCTCCCTCCTCAGTCAGCCTTCAATGTCTGCCCTCTCCTCTGTCAGCCTTCCTATGTGTCCCCCTCGACACAGTCACCCTACAATGTCTGCCCTCTCCTTACAGGCAGTGTCCCATGACTGCCCTCTCCTTACAGGCAGTGTCCCATGCCTGCCCTCTCCTTACAGGCAGTGTCCCATGTTTCCTGCCCTCTCCTTACAGCAGTGTCCCATGTCTGCCCTCTCTTCTTACGCAGTGTCCCATGCCTGCCCTCTCCTTACAGCAGTGTCCCATGTCTGCCCTCTCCTACAGCAGTGTCCCATGTCTGCCCTCTCCTTACAGGCAGTGTCCCATGTCTGCCCTCTCCTTACAGGCAGTGTCCCATGTCTGCCCTCTCCTTACAGGCAGTGTCCCATGCCTGCCCTCTCCTTACAGGCAGTGTCCCATGCCTGCCCTCTCCTTACAGGCAGTGTCCCATGTCTGTGGGTAATTTAAAACTTATCTTTTATTGCTTTTTATTTGTATAAAAATACTTTTATGATGCCATGTTGCCTGCTTGAGGCTGGCCAGAAGATTATTGGAGGTGGCCAATGTTTAATTGTAAACTAAGTATATTGTAGCTTTCAATAAATATGTCTTGTTGTAAACTTAAAGGAAACCTGTCAGGTGGATTGGGACACTAAACCACCAACAGGTCCTTATGGACTGGTGGTTTAGTTTTCCAAATAACCCTATATTATTACCGTTTGTGAGCCCTATTATAAATAATTACCTTGGCCCGGGGCTCTGCGATTCTTTTAGTGAAGCCGGAGGTTTACTGCACAAGTGCTGTATGTATGCACTGTGCACAATGAAGCCGGAGTAGTACACCCTTGCTTCACTGTATATGCACTGTAGGTATGCAGCGTGCACTATGAAGCCGGAGTGTTCCAGCTTAATTGAAACTTTGAGAGGGGAGACGCCGAGAGCTCCAGCTGTGAGTCATATGTGCCTCTGTGGACTTACATCCCAAATTCATCTGACAGGTTCTCTTGAACAAATCCAAGATCCCATTGGTAGAAGTCAGGCGGTGATCCCCTAGCTACTCCTCTGGTGTACAGTTAAGATCTTTTATTGGTGAGGCCTCATCTGAATGACCTAACCACCGGGGGAGTCCCAAAGGCTAGACGCTACAACCAGAAACACACCAGCCAACCAGTAACCACAATGCATCTGAGAAGGTGCCTACTATGTATATACACTCACCGGCCACTTTATTAGGTACACCTGTCCAACTGCTCGTTAACACTTAATTTCTAATCAGCCAATCACATGGCGGCAACTCAGTGCATTTAGGCATGTAGACATGGTCAAGACAATCTCCTGCAGTTCAAACCGAGCATCAGTATGGGGAAGAAAGGTGATTTGAGTGCCTTTGAATGTGGCATGGTTGTTGGTGCCAGAAGGGCTGGTCTGAGTATTTCAGAAACTGATGATCTACTGGGATTTTCACGCACAACCATCTCTAGGGTTTACAGAGAATGGTCCGAAAAAGAAAAAACATCCAGTGAACGGCAGTTCTGTGGGCGGAAATGCCTTGTTGATGCCAGAGGTCAAAGGAGAATGGGCAGACTGGTTCGAGCTGATAGAAAGGCAACAGTGACTCAAATCGCCACCCGTTACAACCAAGGTAGGCAGAAGAGCATCTCTGAACGCACAGTACGTCGAACTTTGAGGCAGATGGGCTACAGCAGCAGAAGACCACACCGGGTGCCACTCCTTTCAGCTAAGAACAGGAAACTGAGGCTACAATTTGCACAAGCTCATCGAAATTGGACAGTAGAAGATTGGAAAAATGTTGCCTGGTCTGATGAGTCTCGATTTCTGCTGCGACATTCGGATGGTAGGGTCAGAATTTGGCGTCAACAACATGAAAGCATGGATCCATCCTGCCTTGTATCAACGGTTCAGGCTGGTGGTGGTGGTGTCATGGTGTGGGGAATATTTTCTTGGCACTCTTTGGGCCCCTTGGTACCAATTGAGCTTCGTTGCAACGCCACAGCCTACCTGAGTATTGTTGCTGACCATGTCCATCCCTTTATGACCACAATGTACCCAACATCTGATGGCTACTTTCAGCAGGATAATGCGCCATGTCATAAAGCTGGAATCATCTCAGACTGGTTTCTTGAACATGACAATGAGTTCACTGTACTCAAATGGCCTCCACAGTCACCAGATCTCAATCCAATAGAGCATCTTTGGGATGTGGTGGAACGGGAGATTCGCATCATGGATGTGCAGCTGACAAATCTGCGGCAACTGTGTGATGCCATCATGTCAATATGGACCAAAATCTCTGAGGAATGCTTCCAGCACCTTGTTGAATCTATGCCACGAAGAATTGAGGCAGTTCTGAAGGCAAAAGGGGGTCCAACCCGTTACTAGCATGGTGTACCTAATAAAGTGGCCGGTGAGTGTATATATATATATACATATACACTTACCTGCAGTAGTTTTACTATATAGGATTAGGCTATATTCACATATGGCATATTTCTGTGATTGTACTTTTCATTTAACCTTAAGTTATAAATATTCCACGTATTTTCCAAAGCCTCTGAATTTGATATGTATAACATACTTTTATGTGTTTTGCTGAATTTACTATATTGATGAGACTGGTGCCCAACTGACCCCCTTAGTAGTACAAGGATGTGTCAGATTTTTGTCATGGGGTTACATGAAAACATTTATTTCAATGTTTTTTTTTACAGCGTTTTTGACTGTAAAGTCAACAGTAGTTAGGTTCCTGAAGTGCATAAGCAATGGACGTAAATAAATTAAATTTCTATTTCTTTTTTCTGTCCTGCAGATTGGGTCCACACACTGTACACTGTGCATCTGCATTGTGTTTTGACACATATTTCAACCTTTGCATTGCATTGATTTTTACCAGAATTCACAGCAAAAAGTGACATGTCAGAAATCCCATACGCCACAGTGCTACTGTATTACCCTATGCATTTACTGCCCGGTAATGCTGCTTGGCAAATCCACACACAATTCATAACATATGCTGATACCCCAATTTTCAAATTTACTTTGCATATTCCCAACTGATGCTGTGGGGTCACACTGCCAAAGTTGTGCTGAGTTTGTAAAGGCAAAAGGTAAAACAATAGCCCCACTTTCTCGGCCTTGTTCCATCCCAATAAAGCAATCATATCCTTCAGTTGCAATTGCAATCAGCATAATATCTAATCTTCTTAGGGCGTTGGTTTGAGTAATATATCAAAATGACTTTGTTAGTGCAGGATATAAAATGTAATGCATTACATATAAACAGGCAGGTTTCATCAGTGCTGGCGTGGCTTCGCAATAATATTTTTCATCGAAAAGCTGTAGATATGTTCAGGGTATTATACAGGCATTTAACATAAATGAAAAAAAAACCACCAGGAATCTGGAAATTCTTTAAATCCATCCTAAAAATGACATAAATCCAAAGAATGGCTTGGTACACATGTTGCATAGTTACATTCCTGTGTACGCAATGGTGGCTTCTACACAGGCGAGTCTACACAGAGATATGGTAAAAGTTATAGGTTATAGAGTTATAGGTTGCGGTTTATGAACTGAATGGTGCTGAGATGCATCACCATATTCATTCTGTCCCTTTAAGGATTATATTAAAAATAAATTTGATAAAATAATATGGATGGGTAAGACAACCTGGCTGGTACAGTGTATGGTAAAAAGCCTTCCTCGTCATAGAAAAGGGAAGTGACAGATGACCAGGAGAAGAGAAGCACTGGGAATATGCATAGTGAGTTCATTTTTTTTGTTTTTTTAATTACAAAAAAAAAAATTGGGGGGGGGTGCAGGGGCTGGCTACCTATATACTGGGTGGGGGGTTGCAGTGTGCTGGCTACCTATACACTAAATACTGGGTAAGGGGGGGCAGTGTGCCGTCTATCTATATACCGGGGGGAAGGTTGCAGTGTGCCGGCTATATATATACACTATGGGGGCTACCTAATACTGGTGGGGGTGCATTGTGCGGGCTACCTATATACTGGGATGGGGGGGCAGTGTGCTGGCTACCTATATACTGGGGGGGGTGCAGTGTGCTGGCTACCTATATACTGGGTGGGGGAGGGCAGTGTGCTGGCTACCTATAAACTGGTGGGGGAGGGCAGTGTGCTGGCTACCTATATACTGGTGGGGGGTGCAGTGTGCTGGCTACCTATATACTGGGAGGGGGGTGCAGTGTGCTGGCTACCTATATACTGTGGGGGGGGCAGTGTGCTGGCTCCTATAACTGGGTGGGGGAGCAGTGTGCTGGCTACCTATAAACTGGGTGGGAGGGCAGTGTGCTGGCTACCTATAAACGTGTGGGGGGAGGGCAGTTGTGGCTGGGCTACCTATATACTGGTGGGTGGGTGCATTGTAACCATCTATCTATATACTGGGGGGAGGGTGCAGTGTGCCAGCTATCTATATACTATGGAAGGGCAGTGTGCTGGCTACCTATATATTGGTGGTGGGTGCAGAGTGCGGGCTACCTGTATACTGGGGGGAGGGTGCAGTGTGCTTGCCATCTACAGTATATACTGGGGGGGGGGGGGGGGCGGCAGTGTGCTGGTTACCTATAACTGGGTGGGGGGAGGGCAGTGTGCTGGCTACCTATAAACTGGGTGGGGGAGGGCAGTGTGCTGGCTACCTATATACTGGTGGGGGGGTGCAGTGTGCAGGCTACCTATAACTGGGAGGGGGGTGGCAGTGTGCTGGCTAACTATATACTGTGGGGGGGGCGTGTGCTGGCTACCTATAACTGGGTGGGGGGCAGTGTGCTGGCTACCTATAAACTGGGTGGGAGGGCAGTGTGCTGGCTACCTATAAACTGTGTGGGGGAGGGCAGTGTGTGCTGGGCTACTATATACTGGTGGGGGTGCAGTTGTACCATCTATCTATATACTGGGGGTGGTGGCAGTGTGCCAGCTATATTATACTATGGAGGGGCAGTGTGCTGGCTACCTATATACTGGTGGTGGGTGCAGAGTGCGGGCTACCTGTATACGGGGGAGGGTGCAGTGTGCTTGCCATCTACAGTATATACTGGGGGGGGGGGTGCAGTGTGCTGGCTACCTATTGACTGGGGGTGGGGTGTACCATACACGAGATAAAAAAGATACAGCAGGCGCCATCTTTTCTCGTATGTACAGCCAGGAACCGTGCCTCACTATAGTGAGGGGAGGCGTGAGCAGCTGCTACACACATTAGTGTGAAAGAGGCCTTAGACCCAGGCTGCAGTGAACAGCTGTAAGAGTTATGAAAATTTTCTGCAATGAGGCTTCATTGTTAATACTTTGCTCTTACGTCAACCCAAAATTGAGATATTCCAACTGTCTGGAGTTACAAATCCAATTTGTCTGGGGTTTCACAAAGTATATCTTTTCCAACTTGCATACAAATTAAACTTAAAGTGAACCCATTTTTAGCACTCCCCCAGTCCCCACAGAGCATAGTACATAGGCTGCCAAAGTGTTTTTGTATAAAAAAAATAGGTTTTACAGAAAAAAAGATATGTTATTTTGTACCTTTCATTGGCATCTGCTGTGTGACTAGGCAGTTGCCAATTGGGAGGGGCTGGAAAGGAGCAGTCCCCCCCCCACCCTTGGGAAACGTGTGACCTTTTCAAATATATGAATAACTCCCCACACTCGGGATTGGCTGTAGAGGAGCAGGGGGCGTCGCTAAGCCCAGCGATGGGTGTTTTAATATATTTGAAAAGGTCACATGGAGGAGCGGTTTCCCAAGGGTGGGAGGGAACTGCTCCTTTCCAGTCCCTCTCAATTGGCAACTGCGTTTTGAATGCACAACGTGTAAACGTGGCCTAAAAACTTAATTCTTTTTATAATTTGGGGCAAAACAGTTAAAGGGGTTGTATGGCTGTGCACCTTGTCCTCTATGTTGTATATAAAATAAAGTCAATGCATTAAGTAATTGTTGTTAGCATTCCCTTCTTGGTTTTTTTATTTACAGAAATTAGTAGTTTGTAGTTGATTACACTTACTGATCTCCCTGCTTCTGCTGTGCATTTGTGGACCGATCTGTCTCTGCTGCTTGGCTGCTCATACTCTCCTGCAGTGCACATTACGCAGCCAGTCGTGGAGCGGCACATACAGTGTGCGTGCACACACTGCTTCGCGAGAGCAGAGTAGTGTAGGAATTGAAGTTTTTTTTGCAGAGAGTTGCGACCATCTTTCATATTCACATCGTATCACAAGGAATAAAAAGGTAAAAAACTTTTAAAAACTATTTTCAGAGCCAAGAAGTAGCATCTAATAAAGATACTGGGATTCAAAATTTTAACCTAGAATGGCTGTAAAACCGCTTTTACCTCATGTCCTTTAATGTAACCTCAGCTGTTGCAACAGCAATTACAATAATTAGTAAACTGGTAACTACAATTCTAACAGATTGCTATTAATTTGCCAATATAAATGTTCTAAGATTTCAGAAATATTCAGAAATATTTATATTTTACGGGAAGCAATCTTATTGGTGACTATGTTGTAACTTTTATGCTTTTATTAGATTTCCCCAGCTGACAACTGTTATGAGAATAGAGGAACAGATGGCCTAGGCGGAGAAGCTAGTACAATGTAAATTGTTAACTCGATACTGCACATTCTAATATAGTAGGTAATGATTAATTTTCTACTAGTCAATATTCTATATAATTAGTAATATTCTGGATTACTACATTTGATTTATAGAACATACTAAAATAACGCCGTTTTTTTTTTTTACAGCCAGAGTTGGGGAGTGGTTTGCTGTTATAGGATAATTAGTTGCCAATGGCATTCTGTTTGAAGTACCTAGTAGACCGATGCCCCGTTCCTCATTTTGCTAAATTTACCAAGTTGAGGTTTTCTACAAGAGAACTTCGAATATCTCTGAAAAAGCTTTGTACTTAAAGGCAAGCAGGTGGTTCCTTACCCTAATGTTAAAGGGAACCTATAACCATATTTTCAGAAATACAGCTAGTGACAGGTTTCTATAGAGCCCTATTAACCGACACTTTTTTTTTTTAGCAAAAATTGTTTGCCTTACATCTCTATAAATCAACTTTATAGATTACCCGGCATCAGAGGGGACATGTCCTGCTTGACCAGACCCTTCCAATGTTCCTTACCTCTTCTCAGTAAGTCATGTGACCAGGGTGACATTATCTAAGGTCCTCTTACATTTCTCCCCCATTTATGCAGCTTATCACATTAAATCACATCAGCCTCCATGAACTTCTACTTCTCCCCCATCCTCCATGGAGGCATGCTGTTATTTTATGCAATTAGATACTTACATGGGGTGGAGGTTACAAATGTAACAGGATCTTAGATAAAGTCATGTGACCAGGATGACCTTAAGTGCCCAATGATGTAACAGAACTCGCTCTCCATGTTCCATACAGTAGAATATCACAGCACTTAGACCAGTCAAACAGGAACAAGGAGGCTGGGCAGAGCAAGTAAAATTTAATATGTACAACTCACTTAGTGTGACTGGTCTCACATCAGGCAAGTTGCATATACAGTGCCTTGCGAAAGTATCAGAATCAACAAGTGGAAGACAATTGTGAAGTGAAACGAAGTCTATTGGATATATTAAACATTTGTAAAAAAAAAAAAGAAAATAATAATAAACAATATCTGTGCAGCAAACTCACTCCAGAAGTTCAGTGAGGATCTCGGAATGATCCAATGTTGTCCTAAATGACTGATGGTGATAAATATAATCCACCTGTGTGTAATCAAGTCTCCATATACATGCACCTGCTCTGTGATAGTCTGGTTCTGCATCATGAAGACCAAGGAACACACCAGGGTGGTCCCGAATTCTGTTGTGGAGTTCAATGCCGGATTTGGGTACAAAAAGATTTCACAAAGTTTAAGGAGCAGTGTGCAGGTGATGATATTGAAGTGGAAGGAGTATCAGACCACTGCAGATCTACGAGACCTGGTCGTCCCTCTAATCTTTCATCTCAAACAAGGAGAAGACTGATCAGAGATGCGGCCAAGAGGCCCATGATCCCTCTGGATGAACTGTATAGATCTACAGCTAAGGTAGGAGAGTCTGTCCATGTGACAACAATCAGTTGTACACTGCACAAATATGGTCTTCATGGAAGAGTGGCAAGAAGAAAACCATTTCTCAGATATCCATTAAAGGTCTTGTTTAGAAGTTTGCCACAAGCCACCTGGAAGACACCAAACATGTGGAAGAAGGTGCTCTCTTCAGATAAAACCAAAATTGAACTTTTTGAGTTTTGTAACATTGCAGATAGGGTAATGCTTTTTAATCATCGTTTTTAATGAAGTCTTTATGCTGGGTGGGTTCATTTGCATGACAGATTTCTTTAAATTAGCTATGATTTGAATCAAGAATACAAGTGATTGTTAGAAACTGTGTAACACAAACTTAAGGCTTTTTCTATCAAATGCCAGAAAGCATTTGGCTACTGTGACACAACCCTTCCCACTTCAACAAGCTTCTGTGCCTGCACCTACTAGCTAAGAGACAGTGCAACATCCCCCACCGAGGCTGAAAAAGATCTTTACCTATGGCCTAACAGCCCTTACCAGTTGTAAGGAGACTTCCAGAATAACTGCTATAAAATCAAAATGGCTACTGGTACCGGAATGAGAGCAGACACCAAGACACACAATCTTTATTAGCACACAGCTGCATATATAAAAACACAGAAAATGATCTGCATGGGAGCATGAAGAGGTTATAAAATAGTGCATAGGCCAGCTTGAATATACCAGAACCTCCCCTTTAAAGACAGACATTCTACCAAAATGTTGATGAACTATGCACCGTTTCTTCCAGAGGCCTTGTTCTCATAAAAACAGAATGTTTATACTAATTGTCCTTGTGTTCGCTTAGTACAAGCCACAACATGGTCTTCAAGCTGAGAAGTTGCAGAAATATAAGGTAAACAATAGCGAGGACAAAATAATTTGTAAACAGTTGTTCTTCTGTATACCTTTCAAGCATTTTTTCCCTTTTAAAACAAATATGTTTTAATACATTTTAAAATATTTTTCAATTGGTATGAGAGTACCTCCATGCGCACACCTGGCCTACATGTAAAGCATTACCAAACAACTTGTGTAACCTTATAGAGGTCCTGGAAATGGGATCCGTTTTTGGTAGTGTTCCTTGTGCCGTGTAACAATCTGAGAAGCTGCAACACAGAGGTGGTTGTGTTCACCCCGGAAGCCCGTCAGGTTAATTATCATAATTCTAAAAGTTGCTTTTAGAAGGAAGGAGCTCATTGACCTCTCAAGCCATAAGATTACCACATAGTGGGGGACATTTACTATGGCGTTTCCGCCAGTTTTGTGGCGCTCTCACCACATGTTCTGCTCTCCGACCTATTTATTAGCTGTCGGGGACAGAAAAAAAAAATGCCTTTTTCCGTCTGCTCCGACTCTTCTCCGAAAAGGGGCGTGGCTTTGGCGGAGTGGAAACTCAGACACAATTACTATGTGTCGCAGACCTTTTTGGGCGGTGAAAACTGACGGAAAGTAGACCAAAAGAAAACTGGTCTAGCAGGGACTGCAGGACACATTTCTGGTGCTCGGGACAGATTTTGTCCCAGGGACAGAAAATAGTCTCGGCGCCAGAAATGTCTCTGCACAGCTCCACAATATTAAATGTGTATCTTCTTACCGAGAGCAGGTCGGTAGCAAAGCCAATGCAGACACCGACACTGTAAGTAAATGTCCCCCAATGTGTCTGGATCTATGAGTCAGTGTCCCTGGTTTATGATGCTTGATTGTGAAGGAAATCTACAAATCAAAAAGAAAACAGCCGAACTTCTTGTAAATTATATTTTATTATGCTTTTTACATATAAAAGCAGAATGAAGCACAATGTTTTATTTCAACAAAATGCTATATTTAAGGCATCTAGGAGCATCACATCTGTATATAATAAAACAGGAGAGGTTTAGTGTTGAACACCAACCAGTTATGATTATTAGATACACCAATCCATTCCAGTTACAATACGAGGTTTTCACTTACTATTTAGTAACTCACTGGTTTATTTAGACAAGTATACCCAAAATAAAAGCAGTCAGGCATCAAGAGTTGTGCGTCACACAGCAGAGGCTACACATATTATCTTACAATATTAAGGGAACAGGGAAAAGGGGTGAGGCAAGATAAAACAGTCTTTCAATGAACGCTATCCTCCCCCAAGTGCTCACAAATAGTTTGACAGTCTTTTCCCACTGCCTTGGTTACCACAAATACTTTAGTTTGGGGGAAGGAACCCTGCAGTATTCCAGCTCTACATCAGATGCTGTAATGGAAGATATAGTGCTCAAAACATAGCACTAAAGATTCACATATTTAATAGCAGCTAAACTTATACATGTAGAATGACCTAATATGACTGAGTAGACTAAGATCACCACCATACCTAGTAACATTACTCTAAGGCAGGCTATACACTTCCAATAGCCAGCAGCTTCTCCCCAGAGATCAGAAAGAGCAGCCATGTTGATATCCAAAAACTCTACCATTCCTGAGGGAAAAGCCTGGATATCCCTCTGGCCAAAATCAACAAACATTAAACTTCTTTGAAGACATAGGCACTGTATTACCTTGATAATTCAGTCATAAGCAGGTTTCCTATAACTTAGGAGGACTAGAAGGACTTTCATATAGTTCATCAATAGAAGACTGGTGGGAATTCTGTTGCCATCACTGTCGATCAGCTGCCCTGCACTTCTTTGCCGCAGTGAATTGCATTTCAGCTTTGCCCTTATCAGGGCAAAGTTGCACCCAAATGTGTTTAATGCGGTTGTCATCCAACTCATGCAATAGCCACAGCCCTTTACAAACAGTTGACCGACATAAGTGCAGAGCCAATCACTGTGATACTAAGCCAATCTTCAAAGTGTAACTAGACATTTAACAAATTTGCATAAAATAGTGCAGATAATACCTGAACTGTGTTATATACTTTTAAAATATGTTCCTGTGTCCCTTTTCATCTGCCTTCCACTGACAGATCACCTGATAAAGTGTCTAATAACCAAACTCTAGACTATCCAGGAACTGTCTTTATAATCTTCTTTAAGAGCTGAATCATTTCCATACCATTCCATTTCCATAGAGAATATTTCCCTAACTTATCAGCCTCCTGTCTGAAGCATAAAGAAGGCTTTCAAATACATTGCTCACTAATGGAGGAAGAAGCAGAAAAGAGAACTCGGAAGCGGTTTCCTCAAATGAAGTATATCAAATTATTACCCTCTGCTCATTTTTCCGCAGTAAAAAAAATGCTGCAAAAAGGGTTACACTTTAAGACTAAAATGGCTTTATAAAATTAGGATGTTTATGGGGTATCCTTAAAGACAAAAAAGCAAATGCACATGACGTAACCACTTTTATGGTTATTAGTTGCTGACAAGTTCTATTTTTAGGTACCCGACAGCATCAAACAAGTAAATGATTCAATCATTTACAATATGACTGCAGTCTAGTGACATTACACTGAATTTCAGTATGAAATACTACCATACTTTCAGAAAGCATCACTGAGGTATAGCTACAAGTCATTATGTTAATCAGCTAAATCTAGATTTCCTGATACTCTTTTATAAGAGAAAACCCCTTCATCTCTGATCAATGATCTTCTCCTACTGTGACACGGACACGGTGCCACGCGTTATTCAATACTCCACGCAAGTTCCATATTGGGGCCACAGTATCAGGCTGCACATTGTAGCCGCTATCTACAGCTTTGCAGATTATGGTTATTTCTTTCGCTTCAATGGGAACAACGGCCTCCAATGACCACAGTTTCCATGCCCATTTCAGACCCTCCTTCTGCTCTCCAGTAAGATCAGCCACTGTCCAAGTCTTTCCTCCATCCATAGAGACATCCACCCGCACAATCTCTCTCCCGCCTCCGCTCCATGCATAACCTTTTATGGTGACTTTTCCGTCATGATCTGGGGTAATGGTTTGTCCAGGACATGGTTCTGTAATAGCAGACTGCACTGGCAGGTCTTGTATGGCTGGAGAAGAAGAAAAGTCTACAGTATCCCAATCCACATTTGGATTGAAGCCTTTGTAATCATTCTGCTGCCAGTGGCTAAGACTCTCCTCCTCACTTACAATAATGCGTCCCAGCCACTTCACATTCCGAGCCCCTACCACACCGGGCACAATAACCCGCAAAGGGTAGCCATGGTCTTTAGGCAATTCCTCACCATTCATTTCAAAAGCAAGTAGGACTTCATGGTCCTTGCTCATTGCACGTTTAAAGGAGATCGAAGCTCCATATTTTGTTCCAGTTATATCCTGATCCAATCCTTCAAACTGGACATGTTGTGTTCCAGATACATCCTCTGTATACCCAGCATCTAATAAAACATCCCTCAGCCTTACGCCTACCCAACGAGCTGTGCTAATGGCGGCTGTACCCCATTCCAGCCCTTTAACTTGCTTTATAGCATTCATCTCGGAGCGTCTATTTCCAGCACACTGTAAAGTGACAGTCACTTCATGTCGTGGATACTTGGTCTTCAGGTCTTTGAGGGACAATTTCAGTGGTTTACCTTGCTTTAATCCAGGGGGTCTGTCTACAATAAGCTGGAATTCATCAGGGTTAATATTTGGCACAGGCAAATGGTTCCTCTTGAAGAACAGCTCATTTGGAGTAATGAAGTTCTCAGTCAACAATTCAGGGGGAGGCTCCGCATTAAAAGGTTTTTGACTATTGATCTTTAGAATAGGATGTCGTGAAGGATCACCAGAGTAGGGATCGGATAAATCTTGTGGCTCCTCCGTGTCATCGTGGATGAGCACCCCCACCTTGTATTCTTGCAAAATTTCCATGACATGCTCACTTTTATGTACCCCATAAAGGGCCCAGAAAGGTTCTAGAGCTCCTCCAGCGGCTAGCAAGATTCGCTTTCCTCCAGGGTGTAGCTCCACAAAGTCTGTGATGTCAAATACTTCTCCTGAATACGTTACCCATATTCTATCAGTAGGATTTGTGTGTTTCTTCACATCCTCTCTTGTATACTGTGGAAAAGGATTTGATGGTACAGCCTCTTCTTTAGACTCGGCTTGAGTAACCTGAATAGAATTAAAATAATAAATTTTATTCCAAGAAGTTTTAAAATTGATCTGAAGGAAAAAAAACAAACAAAAAAAAACAAAAAACAAAAAAGCAATTTGGTGGTCTGCACAAGTGGACGTAAAAATCATACAAAAGGAGTAGGTTGTACTGTTAAAGGAACACAACAACCATTCATTCAACATCCGGTTCATACATACAAATATTATTTTGTATCCATGTTCAGTTGAATCAGATTAGAGGATGAATGATCCCTTCGTAAACATTCTTTAAGGCCTCAGGCACACAACTGCGTGCTTTAGTTTGCAGTGAACGTGCCAACTGCCCGCACAGTCTTACTCTATTGACTCTGGTGGCATGAGAAGTGTACATGAGGCCTTACAGAAAGGATTTTCATGGACTAATGACTTTTAAACATGTCATTTCATCCACAGAATGGTCACTTTGGATGACATTTTTACCCATTAACAGCTCTCCCGCAATAGAAGAGCTACATAGACACTATAAAGACAACATCTTATACCTTCAGAGTATGATACAACCCATTCAAAATTTGTGATATTTTTTTTTATCAGAGTCCTTATCCTGCCTGCTAATCTTCAGTTCACTGCTCAGACCCACCTCCAGTGAGGAGCAAGCAGGCACAGACCTCTTGAGGGAAACAATTAGATATCTGTCTCACCAGATCTTTATTCACATCAATACTGCTGACCATTTAACAGATTTGAAGTGGTTTTATACCAATATTCTATAAACACTCGGAGACAACCAATAGCCATGTGCACTGCAGTCTCTTCAATGAGCAGTCTAGCACACAGGAGAGGGCTAATAAAAGTAGACAGAGGCATTTACTTCTTATGACCTGTGTATTTACCTTTCTTTTCTGAGTATCGAAAACCAGAATGGAGCCCAGTCCCAACAAAGCTCCAGCTGCAGTGGCGCCCCATTTCCATTGGTTTGCTTTGTACTCAGCTTCTGTGCTCCGATTTCTCCTGAACTCATTTTTGGCTGTACATATTTTTGCTGACAAGAATATTTGCTTCTGCAACCTAAAAGACAAATACATGACACATAGAAATATGTACATAAATGCTACAAACAAACATTGAGCCTTTGTGGGGCCAGAAATTCTTACAAAATTTCTATGGGTACACTTTTAGATTCCAGAATACATCAATACATGGTGTGGCTTTGCACAAAACACATTTATGGACCATCTGGGACTCACATCCATGTCATGCGCCAGTTACCGCCCCCAATCCCGCCCCCCTCATGAGCGTTTCTAGTGTACAGTGCAGCAGCGTTTTTGTTAGTGTTATCGAAGGTTTCTGATAACGCTAGCAGTGTAACACTGCTGGGACTGTTGTAGCACTAGGAGCTGCTTACTTTTGTAAGTCTTTTGTGCCAGTTTCGAGGGTGACAGGTCCTCTTTAAAATTCATGGTTCAGTTACAGAATCAATTGAGCTCTCAGCCACGTTGCAGTTACAGAAACAACATAACAGAGAGAGATACCAAAGCAAGATTGCTATAAGCACCAGAACCTCTATGATATAGTAGTGCAAACAAAAAAAAAAAAAAAAGGAGAAGGTTATGGTAATCTGTCACAGCACATCACTGGGGTAGGGCAGAAAGCAGAACCCCTGACCAGGTACAAGTATAGCATGGTACTCTATCCTTTTCTGCATAGACCAGAAAACACAAAAACACGTACTAAAAAGTGCATTTCAACAACACAAATTGTCGTACAAGTCACACGCAAGAAGAGCCTATCAGTTGCAGGTTGTACAAGATAAGATTAATGCAATAAAAGCTATCGACCATTTAAATAAATATTGTAAAAAAAGAAAATAGATAACGATTAGTCCCTAGACCTTGTGGGCAGGATCTAAGCCTTATCCATACTGAATAGGATAACAAATCTATGTTTAGGCTAAGCACGCTTCCAAAAAGAAATGATAACGTAATATCCTACAGTTACCCCCTTGAAGCAACAGCAAAACATGCGCTGAGGTGCTGTGGTGGTCATACTACATCTGTCCCTCCTCTTTTTGGTGAATTATAAAATGTCATAGTGTGCAATGGTTGCTAATACATGAGTTACCGTACTTTACAGTTTTACTCTATTTTGTATATGGATTTGTGTCAATCCATGTGATTAATACATTCAGTATGGACCAGAAATGTCCTGAATATATATTTAAGGTTTATATTTTTTATGCCTGTATACAGTACTCCTATTCCTATCCATTGTTTAAGTAGTATCAGGTTTGTCACTTTTGGGCCTCATTTCTTGTTTATAGACACTAATTATCCTGTAGTCATCATGTCTGAAGATAACCACCGTTACCAAATATTTGAGTTTCTTCACTTCCACATGTAGAGAGGAGGCACAACAAGGGGCACATATTTGTGTGCAGTATAACTGGCAGCTGCTCAGCTGAGGGGGGTCACTGTACGGAAGGAGCACAAGGCCAACATACAAGTCAGCAAAGTCTACAGTTCCAATGTTACTCATTAAAAACATTTTGCATTTATTTAGTCATAGACACTCTGTGCAATCTGTACACTTTGTGCATTTAACTGTTAAAGTTTAACTTTTTTAGAGCAACAAGACAACTGTACATTACTGTTTGCATTAAGGCCTTTTGGTTTCTATGGACTGCTGTGGGCCACCACGGCCGCCCCATCATGAGGTTATAAATAGCACAGTACTGTAGAAGTGTCACTCTCACTACTCCCATTATGAGGTTTCATACACAAGTATGCCAGTATAAACATGCAAGAGGTTGGCCAAGAATAACTTAATCTGCTCATAATTATGCACTCCTCCTGCATGCTGTGCAACGCCAAGGGATCTGGAGTTACAGAATTTAAAATACTGTTTTTGGCGAAACGCGAAAGGTTTTCTGGCTAATCAAGATAAGATCCAGATTTAGTGTAAAATCTTCTAAAAGGAGGTATGCTTAAATAGAAACAATAACTAGAAGGGGTGACAATGCTTAACAATATGCTGGTAGTGGTTTAGAAGGTTCATTTCTGATGATCGGTTCATAGAAGGTTCTCTTTTTGGTGTAATTTTAAAGGAAATCTACCACTTTAAAAACAACTTTCATGGTCCTGTGTGGTGGCATGATCCAGAAAATCAATCTTTCAAGGGAGCATTTTTACTTCCTCAGTGTGGGATAATGATCTACATATCTACTGCATTTTCTAAGAGTTCATGCACTACAGTATTATATGACATATTTGTGCATCTGACCTCTGCATGGGGAAACCTGGCGTATTGTGCCTTGAGTGACTTTTTTTTCTCAAATAAAACCCGTTGAAACTAATATTACACCAATAACTGTGGTTTATATATTTGCCATAGTTCAGAAGATAAAGCCATTGTAACTATGAACCATAGTATTTGAACACTACTCACAAAAGGTTGACTAAAGAGGTTTATTTCAGGACATGTCTTATTTTTAAGGCAACATGGAAGTACCTGGAGCCACGCTTTAGGTGTTATATTAGAGCCAAGAATTTCAGGCTTCAAATCACGTCAAGATTGCGTTTTCTCTTTTATATGGTTCTAGGAACTATAATACTTTAGATTGGAGCATCTGAAGTGACAATTCAGCCTCTAAAAGACTCATTTCAGGCAAAATATGATTCTTCTCTCCTTATTTTATATGATTTTGGAGGAGTTTTTTTTGTGGGTAAAAAGGCAAGATTACACATAAAAAGATGGAATTTTAGAAATAACATTTCACATCCTACCTATAGTAGCTTAAGGGAACCTGCCACCAGAAGTGAGAATTTCACTGGTGACAGGTCCCAATAGGCACTGCAGAGCACATTACATAACAGAATGGCATCTCTGCTCCCCTCCGTTCATGTAATATCCCCTGATAAAGATTAACTGGCTCCCTGCCAACAAGTCCTGTCCAAGTCCCGGGTGATGCCTCTTTTCAAATCATAACTCTTCCTTGCTCATTTGACATCCTCCATGTTCTCATCCCTTCCTCCGTGTCATTGGCCTACCGCACAGGAAATCTTGCGCATGCACGGAGACCCGTACTCCGTGGTGCCAGCGCAGTTCGCTGGCAGGTTTCCTGTGTAAGGGTCACCGCGCAGGCGCAAGGTTTCCTGTGCGGTAAGCTAACGCCATGGAGGGAGGGATGAGAACATGGAAGGAAAATAATTGTATAATTACTAGCAGGGGCCGAGCGGAGACTTACGTAAATGAGCAAGGAAGCATTACGATTTGAAAGAGGCATCACATCTTATTCCAGGGATATTACACGGACGGAGGGGAGCACAGATGAGAGTCTGACTGCTATGTACTCTGCAATGCCTATTGGGACCTATCAACCAGTGAAATTCTGCCTACTGGTGACAGGTTCCCTGTCCCTTAATGAGGTTAAATATGGTGACAGACTAATATTACAATTATAGTTGTGTTGATTCAGGGATTTCATTCAATAGATTTAAAGTCTGCAAGGATTTTTCTGCCAAAAATAAGAAAAAATGGCATGAAGACATCATGGGGTTTGAGCTAGAGTTACTTACCTGTGTGGTCTGGTGAGGCTGCATAGTGCCACTGATGAGACCCTACATAGCAGTGTCATGATGTACCCTACAGCAAAGACAGAAAAACAAAATGTAAGAAAAATAGCAAAGGTGCAAGTACTCCAAAAGTGCCCTACGTAGAATGTAGTTGAATTCCATAGGAGAGCACTGTGAGGAGGTTTTGTGACCTGTGTGGATGTCATTATGAAGGGACGAGTGGAGTTGTGACTTATCTTATTACAGTTTATAATAACATGATGTCCGATTCAAATACAATTTTTACACCATTTTAATAATTTTAAATATTACTAATGGTACACGAGAAGCCAATTTATAGCCAACCTATAGCCATTTATACCTGTTGACCGTCTAGTGACAGCAGATGTAGGGGTGAGAAGGTTCAGGCAGATGGAGAACAAAATAATAGAACATATTGTAACCCCAGAGAAGTTGTCTAGAAGCAATATTTGTCACCCATGTGTAGCACAGCAGAGCCCGGTGTGTATGCAAGTCAGCCGAGATTGCTGTGGGCCGATCTTGTACATCTATCTATGGTTATGTGTAAAAAACAAATGGTGCAGCTTTGATTACAAAATAAAACATTGCTCATTTACAGAATATGAGGGAAAGTTACATATTTATGCCAAGAAACACCAACACTGTGGGGAACAATGACCATCAGTGTTGAAGTGCCTTTTTTTGCTTTCTCTGTCTTTATGGGGAAGGTCCATCATTGTAAAACGGGGGCAAATAAATAGGAAGGGGGAAAAAAAACAAACAAACAAAAAGGAAACAAAACTGGTGCAAAAAAATTAATTTTTTTAAGATAAAAATCAGTCGTTATCATTATGCCATAATTGGTAAACAGAAGAATGGAAAACTTAAAAGTTCCCTACACAATATGGTTTTTACTTGATAGGTGATTTGGGAGTTAGACTAAACTTTAAAGTAGAAACATGTATCCTCTACAAAAATAAGTGGATAAAGTAGTCTGTATATCTCAGCCCTTGTGATACTTTGCTGAAAGATCATAATAGATTTCCTGCACTTTGGTTAAAATTTTTCTCCATTATATCTTCTGAAAATCCATTTCCATAAACACGCAATACAAAACTTTCAGACAATGAACAGGTGCCTTTAGACTTGGGCTAAGAGCAGGGTCAGTTCCAGGTTTCAGTAGGCCCCTGGGCGACAGAACCTCCATGGGCCCCTTTGCAGTGAACTCACATGGAGGCATTCAAAACAGAAAACAGTCTCCTGTTCCATAAAATATTCCCTAGGTTATCATAGCATACAGACCCCTCATGGTTATTTTATATAAATTCCCGCTCACCCCATGGACTCCTTACATACAGCTTTATGTGGATCAAAGGATCAGAGAAGGGTGTATGGAAAGAGAAAGTATCTGGCGGCTAGAAACCAATTTCTCAGTAGAAAGTACCGGTAACATATCTACTGATCTTATAAGCCAGAGGTCTGAGCTCTAATAATAGAGGCCATGATCTTGCATTGCATAGTTCACGGTTCACAGGGAACAAGCCAACTGCTTATCTTACTATACTGATAACCTTAGCTACTAATTGTAGGATCATAAACTATACAGCTTAATTCCCTCATTGCTGCAATGTCGCAGTCTACAGGGAAGAAGCCACACAAGATGGACTAGCATGTCCAATCCCCCTCCCCACCAGACTTCACTTATTAGGGTACACTCCGGACACCCTTATACACCAACTAGTCATTCAGCATCTAATGTGCATATGTTTATATATTTGTTTTTACTACATTAGGCTGTGTAGTTTTGGGGGAAAGGGTTTCCTAGCTTATCAGCGCTGGCAGAGACATTAGTACACACCCTCCACAGAACATTCTACCACTACTGTGGTAAACAAGTACACAAGGTTTGCTCCACCCAATCATGGTCAATGCTTAATATTGATGATGCGTTCACAAAGGTGAATGGTGTATAGAAAGGGCAGCACGGTGGCTTAGTGGTTAGCATTACAGCCTTGCAGTCCTGGGTGCAAGTCCCAGGGTCAACATCTGCAAAGAGCTTGTATGTTCTCTCAGAGTTTGTGTGGGTTTCCTCCAGGTCCTCCGGTTTCCTCCCACACGCCAAAATATACTGGTAGGCACTACGTAATCTATGTGCGCTATATAAATAAAGGAATTATTGTGGCAACACAACTTTTTCCAGTAAACAAACCAATCATGTGTTGCTCTTTCAAGATTGCAAGTGTCTAAACATATCTGCAGTAGGGAGAAGATCTTCCCCACTGTACGCATGAATGCAGTCTAGGATAGTGTCAACTTTAAGCATTATCCTCCTATCCCGCAATCTTGTTCTTTCAAGCACATACGCAACCCATTCTGTATGGGGTACTCCGGTCTACTTCACCAATTCCATCAGCCCCATACTGAATCAATGTACCCGCACTGCCATAGTTGGTACTTCTAGCAGGATTGACTTGTAAGAGTCTAATGCTATCCAGTGACCTTATACATCACTGCAATAGGTGAGAATTTATACGCAGAGCTGTAAAATGCAAAGAATAGTGAACTGAATCCTATGAAATTTTATTGCGCTTTTAGGAACAAAAATGATAACCACCACATACTGCTATACACACACACACACACACACCAATAAACAGCCTACATTTTATAGACTGGCAATGAACTGAGATCCTGCGCATCAGGCTAGTATCAATAAAGATAACAGGTACATTTACTAAAGAAAACAAAAATATAGGACATTTTACAGGGAGTTGTAAAATTTCACAAATTGACCCAGAACATGATAAATGTGCTTTACAGGTCTATCGGGAGTCCAATGAGTCTCAGTTTGGGTAGGAAGACTAGAGGAGGGCATTTTTTTACAAAAAATTTACACCAAAATAATTTTAATTTGTATCATTTTACGAGGATTTCTGTTTATATAGCAAAGAAAGTTACACAAAACATGAACAATTTTACAGTTGGAAGGGGACGAAACTGGCTAATACCAGGAGAATTATATACCTATAAAAAAAGAATGCGGAAGGAAGTCAGAATGGGTGGCCAGATGCATTAGGTAACAGTACAATGTAAGCTTTGGATTGCAATAGTTGTTGTTCACAGCACCAACCTTCCCCCTATATACAGTACATGTTCTGCCAAGGGTGTGTCCTAAAATAGTGAGAGGGAAGGCTCAGCCAGTGGCAGTGGCTTATCTCCCTTGATAACAGAAGGATGGAGGTAATGCTGTAATGCTCTGTACAGAACAGTCTTAAAGGGAACACAAGTTATGATAACAAACACTGTAAGCAAATTACTTATAAGGAGTCACAAGTATTCAGAGTCTCATGGGAACTTCACATTTTGACTTTAATAATTTCCCATGGGACAGGTAATCCTAATTTACCCTAACTAGTTGCCATCCCAACTTGTGGTGACTTACCTACACTATATGACATCAGTCAAGCCATGACAGTACTGCGACTCTATGGCTTCTCTGAAAACAGTATTCAAAACACTAATCTCTGAAACTGGTGGCAGTGTTTGGGTCCTCAAGCCAAGTCACTGAATATTCACCACTTCTATAGTTCAGAAGATATAGGGTTAGAAGGGTATTCACACCACAGACATTTATTGCATTTACACAGTATGTGCAGTACCCGGCTAGTGGCTTTAGGTCCCACATCTATCATCAGAATGGAGGTCCTTGACAAAACTCTTACGGTTTTGGCAAACGGTAAGGTGGCTAAATAAATAGATGAGTAGTGAGAATATCCAAAATATTAAAAACGGGAACACTCAGTCCCTTTTTGCGGCTTTTTTGCCCCAGTGCAAAGTCTGTGCCAGGCCCCGACTATAATGTATGTTTTATAGTAATAGTCTTCGCATATGGGACACCATAAGGGCCCCCTAAACCTCTGCACCCCCTAAAGTTACACCCCTGTAATTAAATCTCTACATCAGCAAATGGGAGCAGATGTTCTGCATGGATTTCATTGGGGAAAATCTACTGTAGTTTACAATAGCCATATCATCCATGTGATTCCATAGATCAGTGGTGGCGAATCTATGGCACGGGTGCCAGAGGTGGCACTCAGAGCCCTCTCTGTGGACACCTAGGTCCTCAGCATAGAGTTCATAAGACAGGACCCATGGCCTCCTCCTGCAGTCCCAGGCCACTTAGGACATTGTGCACTTAGCACTATTTTAAAGCAACACATCCTTTGCTGCAGGAGAAGTGGCTGCAGGCTGGGACTGCAGGAGAAGTAAGAAGATATGGCCAGTGCTGGATTATAATTTGAGCTCCTGACATGGGCTCTGCATTCTTTCTGTACAGGGGACCTTGGAGCGAAGCTACAAAATAATCAGAATTTCTCCTCTTTCTACTGTATTGATGTCCTCAGGACGCCAATACGATTAAAAGCTTTGAAAAAGCAGTAAGCAATAAGTTATTGCTTAAATTGCCACGTTGGCACTTTGAAATAAATAAGTGTCTTTTTGTTGTCATTTGGGCACTCGCTCTCAAAAAGGTTCACCATCACTGCCATAGATACTAACAATAAAAAGGTGAATACATATATGTAGTGATTGACATAACATGGAGTCTGAAGTCTGCAGCAGGTTTCCAGCAATGTGAGAGGACACATTGTGGAGTTACTACAGAGTATTGGTTGTGGAGTTACTACCTGTGTGCTGGGAGCCTAGGGGTATGTACACACACTGCACAAATACATTCCTACAGACCGGATACCTCCCACAGGGGACTCTATGCTACACTTCAATACACCCCAACAAATAACTTAAAGTTGATACATTGTACCAAACCACCAGGAGAAAGATTGCGAATGCTGAGGTTTTTAAAGGGAGGAGATTTCTATTATTATGCCCTCATTGATTGACAACGGGGAGGAGCCAAAGTACATTAGAAAGTTGCATAAATTATCACGACACAGTGTTTAATTGTATAGCCTCCCCTAGGGGAGTACTGGGAGCCTAGAACACAGTCACTATAGTCCCGTAGCCCACAACAGAAGCTGCCAGTCCCGCCTGCCCCCGCAGCTCACTACAGGGCGCCATAGCGGAGAAGCCGCAGCGGTGACGCACAATGGCGCCGAACAGTCCGGTGCGGCTTCTGCTCTACACACGTAGTTACCTGCCGAAGCCGCGCGTCTTCACTCGCTGACAGATGGAGTCGCACAGCAAGGCACAGCGACCAGTTCCCTTAAAAGGGACGCGAAGTGACGTCACAGGGGGTGGGGCAACCGAACACCCGCTTTGACCCTTTCAGAGCTGCGGGTGGAGAAAAGTCAAGTTCAGAGCTGGAAACATTGTGGAGACTCATGACGTGGAGCATAGTGATGCATCTCTGACAACTAGTGACAGACTGGGACATAGCCCCTCAGTATTGTAGTGGTGGACCGTGAGGAAAACATAATAATAATAATATATTTCTATAAAATATTAGTTTTGTGTCCCGTTTCTAAGCATTTTCACATTTCATTGTTTGGGTGTCTGTTTCCATTGATCTGCAAAAATAAAAACAACCAAGAACATAAAGAAGAATTAACTAAGACTATTGAACACCAGGTATACCAAGATGCTCCGGTGCTGCTAAGGGTGTGTTCACACGTGCGGTTCTGCCGTCTATAACGCACTCTCTGAGTATATCCCGATATGAGCTGCACCACCAGAATGAAAACTTCACTAGGTTACACTTGTCCGAGAGTTCAGATATACATGCTCTCTATATGTGCATAAATATGTGGATATGATTGTATACATGTATGTGTATGTATAAATGTGTGTGATTGTATAAACATGTGCTAGGCTATGGATCCCAGTTTCTCCTAGTTATGCCCCTGATCTTACCCTTTTACCTGAATATTAAAAATAAGAAAACAAACAACTCATGTGAAGTCATGTGAAAATGAGCAGATAAGAGTCATATTTTGACTGAGATGAGTCAAGTTTAGTGGTTGCGGACGCCCCTATCTTCTATAGTACCTAGAAACATTTGGTGTCATATTAAAAATAAGAGGGAATTCTAGAAAGGACATTTCATACCCTACCTGGGGTTACTAGTAACAGTGTCCCTTTAAAAATGTAAATGGCCTTGTCTCTGTTTCCAGGGATCATCCTCCATGTGAGCGAGTCTGTCCTTCAACAAACTACAGGCTGGATCCACACAAACTGATCATTGAGTAAATACAGCAGAGCAAAATATTATTCTTTTTGTTACACTTTGAATAGCAAATCTTCTTCAGGCGAGTTCACATGTTTGTGGAAGACTTGGGCAAGCTGGAGGATCACATGGCTACAAACATGGAAACTTTCCAAGATTCTGCCATCTCAAGCTGCAGAGATCTTGTGTCCCTCCGGCTGAGGAGCTTAGAAGCTTCCAGAATGTTGCTTGGCAAAAATATCTAAACGCTCATGCAATAGGTATCCAAGTCAACATCTGCATAGAGTTTGTATGGGTTTTCTCCAGGTCCTTTGGTTTCCTCCCACACTCCAAAACAGGTTGATTAGAGTGTGAGCCCCAAGTACAGCACATATACAAACACAGAATATACATATCACAGATACACACATACAGTGCTATATACAGATGTACAGCACATGTATATACACTGTATGAAAATACAGCATTTAAATATCACAGATACACACATATACATCACATATGTTATATGCATATTATGATGTACAACGTGCAGCATAATATGTATATAATGGTGCTCATCCTCCATTCTTTATTGGTTGGATGACCACCCCATGTGCGCTAGCGTCGTGTTATGAATGGACGCCTAGCGGAACGTGTAACTGCGGCCTAACCGTTTCTACTAACAATTCAATAAAGAAGGAGTGTCCTTTCCCGATTGCATAGGTGTTTCAACTGGAAAGCTGTAACAAGCACCAAATGTTTAGCATTGTTTACATCCAAAACACATGGGGGATATTTAGCAAAACTATCTTTTTCCCCTATTTTTGCGACTATTTAACAATTTTACACTTTTTATTTTGCCATTTCACAAAGTTCCTTGTGTAGGGTTTTTTTGTGTGCAGCGCCCGATTTGTCATAAGTCTCCAGATGTGGACGCCTGAAAAAGTCGCACACAGCCAGTCCAGTGCAGGCAAGAGACTTTTGTGCTACTTTTTAGACAAAAGTCTTAAAAAACCCACCAGACTCACCTATATCACCCACTAAAATAAATCAGGTCAGCCCGACACCTTGCATAAAATCCTAAAAACTAGACACACGTCTCCAGGCTCGAGATGTCCCCATTTTTAGTCCCATACTAGAGTCAATTGTAGCAAGCAATGTGACATTATGGTGTGGTCTGCACCTCCTTATGTATAAGAAGCATACTGCCCTCGGCTAAAGAGATATCTAGGCTAGCATAAAAAAAAAAAAAAAAAAAAAAAAAAAAAAAAACACAGGTTTTGATAAATTCTCACTATTGAATGGAGCCACAGGACCCATGCCTCATCTGCTACTCCATCAAATAGAGGTAAGGGAACTTTGTTCTATCAGATAGTTATCCAAAGGATAGGTGATAACTTGCTTGTCCCAAACCCTTTATCCTGTTTCCAGTTGCATGCACATCACTTGCGGCGATCTCCATCAGCTCCATAGAGATGAATGTAGCAGAACGTGCCGTCTGCTTCACTCATCACGGGGAGCGACGAGGGATCCGACAGAGGTACCTCGGACCCCCCGTTCTCGTGATCTGTGGGGATCTTATCACTGAGACCCCCACCGATCAGCAAGTTAAGCTGTAGATAGGGCCTAACTTGTTTGGTGGGAAAACCCCTGAAACCCTTAAAGGAATTGTGATGAAAATAGCTACCGTTACCTTTAAATTATATAGTGACAGATCAGTGTAAGGAAACCTACCACTTGTAGTGGCAGGTTCCGATGGCAATACCCGGCACCAGCTCAGGGTGAGCTGGTGCCGGAGCTTTTTTAGTTAGTGTTTTAAACCGCGGTATCGCGGTTTAAAACACTTTTTAAACTTTATAGCCGGCGCAGGCAGGTACGCGCTCGCGCTTACCGTGCACCGGCTACATAGGAAGTGAATGAGAGCCCGTGCACGGTAAGCGCCGAGCGGTACCTGCCTGCGCCGGCTATAACGTTTAAAAAAGTGTTTTAAAACCGCGATCCCGCGTTTAAACACTAACTAAAATAGCTCCGGCACCAGCTCACCCTGAGCTGGTGCCCGGTATTGCCATCGGAAACCTGCCACTACAAGTGGTAGGTTTCTTTAAGAAATATGGTCACAATTCCTCTTAACTGTTTATAGACTACTATAAGAGATTTCCTAGAGAAACAGAAAATAATGAAGCAGACGACTAAGAAGCTAAGTTCATTTATTATACACACACCAGTCTTTGTTTTTACTTACTTAATACATTGGTAGATCAGGGGGGATGTCCATCATGGTTACAACTGAAGTAAGATCTTTCTTAATGCAAATAAGAATAAAAAATGCACATTAAAAATGAAAGTAACTGTATCTTTCGGAGCTGTAATGTGCCATCTTGGACCAGGTTTCACCCATATGCAGATAGGGAATCCAGGTGAAGGCGGCCTTCTTAGTATTTGGAGTACAACAATGGGTATTTGTGGCAATACAATGCATCACTCACTCTGGAAATTGAAAAAGGACAAGCACAACATCAATATCTCTGTTGTCCCATAGCAAAACCTTAGCCGTGATTTTTTTTATTAGTTTGTAAGTGAAATTTTAGTAACTTGAGCCAATAATGAATAGTTATCCAAATCCAGCCTGTACAGGATCAATGGATATACAGTCTTCTGTGGAATCAATAATATCGTGCTTGCCATTATGTATCATCACAGTTAAAAATAAATATCACTTTTCAATCAGCTGCAATGATATAAGACTGTAACATACATCTTCCACAGGTAGAGGACTTGCAGATTCCTACAGAATTTTATTATTCAATCAGCAGCTTCCCAAGAGCAATTAGCGCAGATTACAGGAGTACAGCATTGTGGCTACGTCCTGCAGAGTAGTGGCACCAATGTGGATAAACATACCAAATGCCAAACGCCATACCATAAATATATCTGCACACATATGGAACGATTAGTGTCTCTGTCTAGAGGTTTAGGCTGATATCTGTGGCTATAGGCAGATCTTACAGTGTATGCAAAACATAAAACTGGTAATTTAATCATATCTGGGATATAGATATTGGGTATAGTCAGAGACTGATCCCCAAATCTCAGATTAGATCACTTTTTTTTGTGTGCTTTTTTTTCCTTGCATATGCCTAGAGCTCCATATCTATTGTAGTGTGAGGGTTTAACACACACAGTGTTGGAAATGGCAGAAGCTACAAATGTTTGTTTTTTTTATTTTTTATAAAAGGTCTCATGAAGGCCATAAGTTTCAGTATAGTCTTTAAAGTATTATAAGGGCCGGTTCAAATCACAGTCATTGCATCAGTTTTTTTGGATCAGTTTGAGCCAAAACCAGGAGAGGAACACACAGACAGGTGCACATCTTACCATTATACCATCTCTGTATAGTCTCCATATCTGGCTTTCGTTTGCTGTAACTTGAAAAAAAATTTATGAAATACCCAAGATTTGAAAAGATCTAAAACAACATCAAAATTTGAGGGTTTTAAAGTGGTTAAAAAAAAAATTAGTTTGCCTATAATAGGAAGAAGATAAGGGTATGTTTATATGGGATCATTTTCCCGCTGCATTTCTGTAATATAAAGCATTGGTTGAAGGAGTACGGAGGATCCGCATCAATGTGTCAGCTGCAGCTAACCCGCTGCGACCGTATCGCCACCCTAATGGGGGGACAGTGTTCACCCTAATTGGTGGGGTTCCCGGAAATGACCCCATTTCCATTGTGTTTTTTTTCAAACTACAGCCAAAAGGCGTTAGCAGAAGGAAAGTACAACGCTTTTTCTTTATCTGAATATAGTTTTGCAAACTGTTCCCTATGGCTCTAGCTAATGGAATAAAATTATATACAAACTGCTACAAAACCACATTCATTTTACAAAGGGCATGTGAAATGCTCAGGTTGGTTTCCCGCATTGCTTATATCTTACAACATCTGTCTGCACAATGTATGAAATACTGCTTTTGGTGTAGATTTCTCTAGATGGGGATCTGCAACATTGTTCAATCCATAGGCACACACAATACGCTATCATATTTTATACCTGTGTTCTGTACTTGCAGATTTACAACAACCAAAATTTAGCAAAATCCTATTCCACCTTCAGGGTAGATGAACAGAGAGCACAGTCGTGTGTGTAGCTATCATCTACATCCAGGTACAATCCGTAGAATACGCTGCGGCTTATAGAAATTCTATGCATCATTTTTGTATTGTCATGATTGGTTTTGCTGTCAATTTTCAGCACCCAATTTTGAGCAAAAGTCTGCTACAAATTTGGCTACCAATTATCTACTTTTCCCCCGGGTTAGTTTCATATGCCCCAAAATAATAATCAATTTTTAACATCTGAATGGATTGGTTTCTGCGGCACACACATGGATTTCTGCACACCTCATTCAGATAAATTGAGCACAGTCGTGGAAATTTCAGCAACACATCTGCTAAAGGGTCTTACATTAGATCCTAAGCCTTTGTAATTTTCTGTGCTGTCTATCCCTCTCACAAGTGTAAGTAGCAGTACCCCCCACATCCCGTCCACCTATGGAAGGAAGGCACATTTCAGAGAAAACTGGCAATCCATAAAGCACCAATAGAATCAATAGACACTTAGACACACACAGAAAGGCACATACCTGCCATGCCACTGGTGTATGTAAGACGTGAGAGAACCTCGGAGTCAGATTGGTACATTGTGGCCAAACTTATAAGACTCCTTGGCAGGGTAAGAGTGGTTAATGTATGCAAGATGTATGGGAGGGGATAGGATCACAATTGCTAGGAGGTCGAGGATCTCTGATACATTTGGTGCAATAAGCCCATCTGCTATTCATTGTATTAAGAATTTCGAGAATATGTAGAAACAACAGTAAAGAACTTCCCACCCGCCCGAGAACTAAAGTGCACACGGCTTGTGGCAGTCCTTGCAGGAGCAATGCTAATACACAGGTTTGAAGAAACTACAAATCGTAACATTTTAGGACCCCTCTTCATGAAGGAGAAATGCTCTCTTGTGACTGCCGGTAGTGACTCAAAAGATATGGAGGTTGCTTCTGCAGACCATGCCAATTGGTGTCAGGACTTGCAAAAGGACGGTGCATGTTATCCATCATCTGTCCATAGTATACACAGGCCTATCCACTCTACAACAGCACAACATCTCCATCTGACAAACAGGACACTAACTACGTCTGGATCAGGTACAAGAATACCTGCAAAATCCCCGTATTAAATAAAATTTCTGGACATCATGAAAAGCCCTTTGATATCTGCAAGCTAGAGGGCTCCAATTTCCCAAGTAAAGTTTCCGTAAACCATTTTATGTGCTTCAAACTCCAGACAAAAATGTGATTGTATCCTTTTAACTTAAGCTTGAATTCACTGCATTGTAATAGAGACTGCAATTCATGGCTGGTCACATACATTAGACAGGGGTCAGCTGAGCCATCTCTCCCAAATCCCCCTCATAAGTCCTGTACTGTTCAGGGAGAGGGAAGGATACTATTTACAGGCACTCTGGCAGTGGCTCAATAGCCTATCCCTTATATCTCCCATATCAGACGAGGGCCCACCATTGCAGGCCTGATAAAATCGACAGGTTTGGCCAACATAAGCCTTACCCACATAATGCCTACTCGCCCCTGCAGTGCTTACGTACCAGGCAAATCTCATATGTTCATCTTAAACCACATTTACAGCAGAGAACCATCCAAACTTGTTCACGTTTTCCGACTACGAAATGGTTTTCTGACTAAATCTAAATAAACAGGAGGAATCACTTACTAAGTAGTTGTCCAGGCACACAAATAATGCAGTGACAGGTGAAGCAAACAGAACTCAATAGTTTACAAGTTCTCGAGAAAGACTGGTAAGTAATGTGAGGCTTCTTCCAAGTTTGAAGAACGACGAGGGCTCGAAACAGCGAGAACTGAGAAAGCAAAAGGTAAGTGTAAAATAGCTTGTTGGTGGAGGGGAACCTACACGACAAAACAAAAATTAATATTAAAGTCACTATATGCAGCTATAATACAAAGAAGAATCAGTTTGTTTTTTTATGCTTCTTTTCTTGTTGCTCAGTTGAGAAGGCGAGGTCCCCAGAAGATGCGATCCGTTACTGTGTCACCAAGAGTAGTCTGTGTGTGTTTGTTGGAAGCGTTAAAAAGAAAACACAAAATTAAAACCCACAATAGTGCAGTTAGCAGGGAGATCTCCGAGGGCTTCAGTGTGTAGGGGGTGGAGGGGACGCCACTCGCTTAGTTTCCGTGTGTGCTGTTATCCGTTGGTGAGAGGCGGGAGAGTGCAGCAGGGAAGTCTCGGCAGAGTGAGGTGGCTGGAAAGGTGTTAAGTTGTATTTCTTGGAGGGTGGAAGGGCAGGTGCAGGAAGAGAGTTATAATCTTATCTTGTATCCCTTTGCTCTCCAGTCTCCGGTATTAATGCTGCAGCACTGGCTCCTGCTCTGCTGGGTCTGCTCATGGGAGGTCTACACCCCGGGTCCGACCATCTGCCCCGCTTTGTGTTCTGGGGCTCACTTTTTGGCAGCTTCTTAGCTGTAAAAAGAAATTTAGATTTTATTGTACAGAAAATTATCAAAAGCCAATATTTAAAAAACATAGTGCATTGTTTTATCTGTTTAAACAAAGCCACTAAAAATATAACGGTATGCCAGACTGGGCTCACGCTCCAAATTTTTTTGTTGTTCCAGTTGCAAAAGCGTATAATACCCTTAGTAAATTCAAGGTGTTTCCAGGGTGCAACTGACATCAAATTTCTGCCATAACAATTGATAAAGATTCCCCACTGTTTAAAATGGCTGAAAACTCAAACTCGCTGATACTTCCCGTATATACCGTGTATAAGCCGTGTTTCTCACCATAAAAATGTGCTGAAAAACCTCACCTCGGCTTTAACACGAGTAAAAAAAAAAAAAAAAAAACAAAAAAAAAACCTAATATACTCACCCTCGGTGGCCCCAGTATTCAGCGCGGCTCCTCTTCTGTCTTCCCTGCGGCTCCTCTCGTCGTCCGCTCTTCTGTACAGCGGCATGGATGCGATCATGTTATCTTCCTTGCCGGCGCGCACTATATGCGTCCGCAGATGACGTTATGAGTATGCGCCAGCCAGGAAGATAACATGGCTGCGTCCCGCCGGCTGTTACTAAAGATCAAAGAAAGACGAGAGCCACGCCGACATCGGAGAGCCGCTGTGAGAATCGGGGCGCCGGCCAGGGTGAGTATATAATGTTTTTTGTTTTTAAATGCGGAGGGGCTGGCTGTATACTACAGGGGGCTGGGGGGCTGGCTGTATACTACAGGGGGCAGGCTGGCTGGCTATTATCTGTGATAATATAACAACAATAATAATGCACTTCAGCTTCTTAGAAAAACCCAGTCTCTAAAGTAAATGGCCTGCATGTATAATATATGATGGAAAAAATGACGGATCTCTCTGCCCACTGGTGAGCTCTGGTGTATCTCTAGTTTTATTGATCATCTTTGTTTTTCCATGAATTCAAAAATTCCAATTGTCACAAAAAGAAAATTTGTCTGAGTTACAATATGATATACCTTGTTCCAATTACATAACAAATTCAAGTTAGGTTCTTTAGGTCTGTATGAAATCTTCTGATTTGTCTATAATACAATATAATCACAAGGTTATTGACCTCCAGGTCAGATACCTGTTGGCTATGGCTTTAATTCTTAAGAAAGTCACTTGTATTTAAGTGTGATACAGATAATGGCAGCCGGTAAAAAAAGGTGAAGAGACTGGAATACAAGATGACGACTTAAGGTCATTGATCACCTGTACCGTGTACAAATCATCTGTAAAGTGATTATCTCTATACTATCAAAGTGACTTTAAAAAAAAAAAACACTTGTCTGAGAAAGGTCATAGTGACTACTGGGTGCTAAAATGGAAGTGCTGTAATAAAGATGAATTCAATATACTATGCCATACAAGATGTGATAAAGTTGTGTAGCACCATGTGGAAGACGTGCCAGGAGTGCGACCAGAATCCATCACTTTTCCATAGAATTGTAGAAAATGATGCCTACACAGAAAAGTTGTGCTGGGGAAGGTTGTCAGAAGTACAATCTGGTATCTCCTGGGACAATTTCAAGGATTTTAAGGGAGGCTCTGAAGATCTGGTCCAGGTGGTTTGAAAAGTTCCTTTAAGGTCAAGTTATGGACAGGGAGTGAGTCGCGTTGTGAACTGAACGAAGGTTGTGTTGTGTATATGTGCGAGGTGGTGATGGTGACCATGTTGATCTTAGAATCTTATTATCCTTTTTGGTGATTCTCATCTACTGGTCACTGCCATTTCCATATTGCTGTTACTTTTGTACTGTTATCTATATTGAGGCATTGTACTGCTCACCTTAATGTGAAAATTGTTATAAAGCCATTTAAAAAAAAACAAAAAAACAGAAGACTCTGATCTTGAAACAGCAGAGAAATATCCTGAGTGGATTGTAATGAATATAATAAACCAGTAAAACACATAAGCGGTACAATGGGGTCTACAATAAGGCAATCATTTATTTGTACCTCTATCAGTAGTTCAAGTAGCCTTTGGTGGTAGTTAAAGGGCTTGTGCAAGTGCTTTATACAATAAAATGATAATTACAACAGACCTATATACCACTGCAAGGCTGTGAGTGACGACATGCCATTGTAAGGTTTTCATTTGACCAACTAGTGGCCAAGCAGAGGAATAAAGAAAAAGGATGTCGTTTTTTTTTTTATTCAGTGCATTTTAAGTTTACCAACCTGTATATATTTCTTTAATGCATCACGCACATTCCCATTCATTGCTTCAAAATTAATATTAACAAAGCAACAACTTGTATACGCAGGTCAAACCTTTATTGATATGCACTGTAACATGACTTTCAATGATTATTCACCCATAATGGGGTGAAAGGGGTTTTCCCACGAAGGCAAGTTAAAGTACGCGTCACTCGCGATCCCGTCAGCTCATAGAGATTATGTGAGCGAACGGTCATGAGCGGCCGTCTGCTCCATTAGTCTGAGGAGCGGCGAGGGGTCACTGAGACCCCCACTAATCAGCAAGTTAGGCCCTATCCTGTGGCTAGGGCCTTATTTGCCTTTGTGGGAAAACCTCTTTAACTCCTTTTTAATGCCATTCCCATACCACAAAATATAGCGTGAACCGTTTTTTAAATATACTACCCTGAATCACAAAAGGTTATGACCTTCAGTCACGCTCTAGATCATTTATATTCTCAAGGAAGTCATATGTCACTGCCAGTGTACTTAGTGTGACACAGACATAATGATAGCGGGTGACAGAGGTGAAAGAAACTGGAGTACAAGGTGAATGAACTCCTAGGGTCATTGATAAAACTGTAGGTGATTAACCCCTTTACTATCAAAGCGACATATCCAAACAGAATGTAGACATACAGTGAATGTATGAAACAGAAATCAATTGTGTTGGTGGTGCAAAACTTCGCCCTACGAACCTACTCACAGTAGAAACCGGTCCAAAAGTCTAAATACAGATCCAAGAGTAGAGAAAACGTTTTTTTTTTGCTCTAAGCCGGAGCTCCCAATGTTTCGAATCTCCCATGTATAAGAGGGGTCATACGACTGCTGGGTACTGAAGTACAGGAATTCAATATACTATGCCATAGATATAGATTGTGATAAGGTACAACACCGGGTCTGGTTCTATATGCTTTCCTATGCAATATGTTGTAGGAAGATGTGCCATGAGTGTGACCAAAATCCATCATTCCCCGTTATTCAAAGATAGATGAAAGTATGCCTACACAGGAAGGATAGTGTAAGGCTGGGACCCTTCGGGCAGTCATGTACAGGTCTTCAGAGAGACATTTTTATCTATCTGTAGACTTAAGGGATACTCATGGAGGCTCCGATCTTAAAATTGTGATCCAGAATGTCAGCGGAGCACAGTACAAATGTAACAAAACCAGAAAGAAAAACTAAGCAGTAAGACTGGGTATACAATAAAGTATCTGCATATACACTGAAGTCATATGCATTCTCTCATAGTTTAAGGAAATTTACCCTCAAACCAAGCATGGTAATTCGGATCCAGGCCCCAGATGGTGGTAACGTCTTATATTTGTTATCTTTCTACTAAATCAACTTTTAAAAAATCGTCCATTGTGCCAAGTGTCCCTGGTTTATCATGATGGATTTTTGGTGGTACATTCTTCTAATGAGTTAGTTTGCCCTTAATTAAAAACAATGTAATATTTGTGCCTCTATTCCTCAATTTAATAAATTAGCACACACCAAGTGCAAGAATAGGAAAGAAGAAACTACAGGAGGGTGCGACGCTCAAAAAGCTCATTTATGAACATAGGCAACATTTGACTAATAGCTGTATATGAAACGTCAATGCCCATTTATTGGTACCAGAAAACGTCCAATGATTTTGTATAAGCCCCAATACACTCCTACTAGATTACAATTCCATGGAATGAATAGAATCTTCTTAGGTCAACGTTCAGGACAGGTGCTCTAGCCTACAAGTACTCTGCTATTATAGGATTTTCATATAAATACACTTATCTTACATCCCCGATATGCCAGGGGTACAGGGTGCTGAAACCTTTCGAGTCAATCCAGAGTCCCTTTGGGTCTTGTGGTGAAAAAAAAAATTATTGTAAAAAGAGACGCAGGCTCCACCAGGTTTTTTTTTTATAGGGACTACGAGATGGTGATCTCACAGAGCCACATAGATGTAACATGGGGGGTTTCTTTGTAAAATGTATGTTTTTTCCGTGATATTGTTTCATTTAATAAAATACATCTTTTGGTTACACGGTTCTGTATTTTATAGCCGATATATATGTCATTCCCCACTTTTTTCTTTTCCTTTATCGTTTATTAACGTTGTAAGGGATTGGTGGGCTAACCAACAATCTATGACTATTTCCTACTGGAGGTTTCAAGGATATCCCACGTTGACAAAATTAATGTGTTGATCGTATGATGAAAATACAATTTTCTATATATTTTCCGATCAATTCCTACAGTTTTCTAGAATCTCTGCTTGCTGTCATCTAAGGCATAGAAGCTCTTACATTTCCAGTGGACGAAACAATCATGACGGTCACACAGGTGCACAGCGTCTTAGTATCATGGAAAGTAATTAGAGCTGGGTTTATAACGAGTCCGTTTGTGTGACGGTGATGGAACCATGGTCAGTATACGTAAATATAGAAGCTTTCTATAAAATGACAGCAAGCAGAGATACTAGGAACCTTTCAAACTGAACTCAGCAAGATATTGGGCACCGTGGCAGCATGGAGGGCTGAGTGGGTGACTTCTGCCTTGCAGGACTGAGTAAGTCCCACCCAGATAAACATCTGCAAATAGTTGTATGTTCTCTCCATGTTTGCGTGGTCTCTCCGGTCTGACTCCGGTTTGCCTTCCACACTCCAAAACATATAGGTGTTAGATTGTGACCCCTGGGGACAGGACCAATTTCCCGCCAACGCTCGTGTACCAGCGCTGTGTATCTTGTGTGCTATATGAAAGAATTACTTCATTATGGAAAGTTTGTATAACTTTCATTATTCCAACAATCTCAAGTAATTGTTACAAATGGGAACACCCCTTTAAACCACCAGTGGATTTGGACACCTATCACCTTGTTACTTGGGAATGTGGTCATTCATATGACACCACTTTTACATGTAAGAAAATAATAGAGAACTTTATCATAAAGCAGCGTTATCAACAGGATAATTCAGTTAAACTTCTATATTACTAACATTACTGAGATAACAAAGCTTTATTAGATGAGAGTACCTACCTATTGCAAGAACCAGTCATTGGACATTCACTGGCCGCTCTTGGCTGAGTTTCATAAATATAACGGTGTTGTTCAATCTGCATAGGCTGGTGCTTCCTGCAGACAAAGAGCCGGTCACAGGGCAGAAACGTGAGTATCATGACCGGAGGTGAACAGAACATCCAAGGACTTTAGGCTGACTGCTATCAGGGGTCATATAGTAGGACCATGTTAAGATTGATGTAAGTCGCACTAACTAGCTTATGTCCCAAGGACACTAAACAGGAGGCAACGAGACATTTAGGACCATTAACCCTTTTTGTGACAGATGTTTATGGTGCATGAATGTCCAGGCTCAATTCATGACGTTCTTGACTAAATGCCTCTTTAAAAGGGACGATATCTCTAGCCAAAGTTTACATATCATAACAATATTGTACTTTTTAATTTTTATGGACATGTGATGTGTCTTTTATGGAATCGGCCAGTTGGAAGACCCATTGTTTGGCTCCACGACAGCATAGTACACACCTGCCAAACCGGTTTTGTATTAAAATAGGACTTTTACAGAAAACAAGTATATTAACCTTCGCATTCCCATGTAAGATGTGACTAGTGCTATAGAGGAGCGGTTTTCCCCACTACCATGGCATACCGTGCCTATGTCATTTCCGATTAAAAAAAACCTACCATCCCCCAGCTGAGCTCCGCACTGTGCTTCCCAGCCCACCATGAAGGCGTCATTTCCGACTTGGCGCCTCCAAGTCAGGCTGACCACGTCAACATTCTCGTTGTTTCCTTATATCGCTGCAGCTCGCTTGAGAGCAGAGTTGGTGGCTGTAGTGGGTGCACGCACCTGTGGACACAATTTGCTGCCAGCAAATGAGGCCTCTACATATTATAACACAAGTAATAGTACAAGAGGTAAATAGGGGCAAATGGGCTAGAGGGTGCAATTTCCATGGTTATACAATCTGTGGATTTTGTCCTTATTTGTTGGAGAATTCTATAAAGGACTCTCTCCTCTCCAATGGCAGATTGCCCTCCAATCCTCTAGAAGGAAACTGACAGGTCCGTTGCAAATTTCCATGCTTTAAACATTCAAACCACAGAGTTTGAAATTAAATTTCATTTAATACCTGTCATCCACACACCCGCCACTGAACATGACAGTTTATAAAGAGAGAACCTAAACCATTAGAATTGGGCAGGGGAAGCAGATTAATCCGAGCACCAGCAAGAGGCATGTTTGGATTCTTTGTAATTCAACCAGAACAGAGAGGGTCTTGTCCCAATTGCATAGGTGTTTCAACTGGAAAGCTGTAACGAGTGCCAAATGTTTAGCATTGTTTACATCCAAAACACATGGGGGATATTTATCAAAACTACATTTTTCCCCTATTTTTGCAACTTTTTAGCAATTTTACACTTATTTTGCCATTTCACAAAGTTCATCATGTAGGGTTTTTTTTTTTCTTCTGTGCTGCGCCCGATTTGTCATAAATCTCCAGACGTGGACGCCTGAAAAAGTCGCCCACAGCCAGTCTAGTGCAGGCGTAGGCAAGGGGTTGCATAAATATTTTAGAGTTTTGTGCGATTTTTCTGACAAAAGTCTCAAAAACCCACCTATATCAACCACTAAAATAAATCAGGTCAGGCCGAAACCTTGTATAAAATCCTAAAGACTAGACACACGTCTCCAGACTCGAGATAAATGTCCCCATTGTGCTCATTTTCAGTCCCATACTAGGGTCAATTGTAGCAAGCAATGTGACATTATGGTGTGACCTGCACCTCCTTATATATAAGAAGCACAATGCACTCGGCTGAAGAGATATCTAAGCTAGCATAAAAAAAAACAGAAACACAGGTTTTGATAAATTCTCACCATTGAATGGAGCCACAGGACCCATGCCTCATCTGCCACTCCATCAAATAGGGGTAAGGGAAACCTGTTCTATCAGATAGTTATCCAAAGGATAGGTGATAACTTGCTTGTCCCAAACCCTTTATCCTGTTTCCAGTTGCATTCACATCACTTGTGGCGCTCAGCAATCTCCGTCAGCTCCATAGAGATGAATGTAGCAGAATGTGCCGTCTGCTTCACTCATCACGGCAAGTAACGAGGGATCCGACAGAGGTAACTTGTACCCCCGGTCTCGTGATCTGTGGGGATCCCATCACTGAGATCAGTAAGTTAGGCCGTGGATGGGGCTTAACTTGTTTGGTGGGAAAACCCCTTAAAGGAATTGTGATGAAAAAGCTTAACAAAAATAACTATCGTTACCTTTAAATTATATAGTGACAGATCAGTGTTAAGAAATATGGTCACAATTCCTCTTCACTGTTTATAGACTACTATAAGAGATTTCTCTAGAGAAACAGAAAATAATGAAGCAGACAACTAAGAAGCTAAGTTCATTTATTATACACACACAGTCTTTGTTTTTACTTACATTAAATACATTGGTAGATCAGGGGGAGATGTCCGTCATGGTTACAACTGAAGTAAGATCTTTCTTAATGCAAATAAGAAATAAAAAATGCACATTAAAAATGAAAGTAACTATCTTTCGGAGCTGTAATGTGCCATCTTGGACCAGGTTTCACCCATATGCAGATAGGGAATACAGGTGAAGGCGGCTTTGTTAGTATTTGGAGTACAACAATGGGTATTTGTGGCAATACAATGCATCACTTCATCTGGACATTGAAAAAGGACAAGCACAACATCAATATCTCTGTTGTCCCATAGCAAAACCTTAGCCGTGATTTTTTTTATTAGTTTGTAAAGTGAATTTTAGTGAACTTGAGCCAATAATGAATAGTTATCCAAATCCAGCCTGTACAGGATCAATGGATATACAGTCTTCTGTGGAATCAATAATATACGTTGCTTGCACATTATGTATCATCACAGTTAAAAAATAAATATCACTTTTCAATCAGCTGCAATGATTAATAAGACTGTAACATACATCTTCCACAGGTAGAAGGACTTGCAGATTCCTACAGAAGTTTATTATTCAATCAGCAGCTTCCCAAGAGCAATTAGCGCAGATTACAGGGTACAGCAATTGTGGCTACGTCCTGCAGAGTAGTGGCAACCAATGTGGATAAACATACCAAATGCCAAACGCCATACCATAAATATATCTGCACACATATGGAACGATTAGTGTCTCTGTCTAGAGGTTTAGGCTGATATCTGTGGCTATAGGCAGATCTTACAGTGTATGCAAAACATAAAACTGGTAATTTAATCAATATCTGGGATATAGATATTGGGTATAGTCAGAGACTGATCCACAAATCTCAGATTAGATCACTTTTTTTTGTGCTTTTTTTTCGTGCATGAGATGCCTAGAGCTTCATATACTATTGTAGTGTGAGGGTTCAACACAGCAGCAGTGTTGGAAATGGGCAGAAGCTACAAATGTTTTTTTTTTATTTTTTTTTTATAAAAGGTCTCAATGAAGGCCATAAGTTTCAGTATAGATCTGTAAAGTATTATAAGGGCCGGTTCAAATCACAGTCATTGCATCAGTTTTTTTGGATCAGTTTGAGCCAAAACCAGGAGAGGAACACACAGAACAGGTGCACATCTTACCATTATACCACATCTCTGCATAGTCTCCATATCTGGCTTTCTTTTGCCGTAACAGTTGAAAAAAAATTTATGAAATACCCAAGATGTGAAAAGATCTAAAACACAATCAGAAATGTGAGGTTTTTAAAGTGGCTTAAAAAAATTAGTTTGCCTATAATAGGAAGAAGATAAAGGGTATGTTTATATGGGATCATTTTCCCGCTGCATTTCTGTAATATAAAGCATTGGTTGAAGGAGTAACGGAGGATCCGCATCAATGTGTCAGCTGCAGCTAACCCGCTGCGACCGTATCCCACCCTAATGGGGGGACAGTGTTCACCCTAATTGGTGCGGTTCTCAGACGGAATGACCCCAATTTTCATGTGTTTTTTTTTCAAACTACAGCCAAAAGGAGCGTTAGCAGGAAGGAGAAGTACACGCTTTTTCTTTATCTTATATATAGTTTTGCAAACTGTTCCTATGGCTCTAGCTAATGGAATAAAATTATATACAAACTGCTACAAAACCACATTCATTTTACAAAGGGGCATGTGAAATGCTCAGGTTGGTTTCCCGCATTGCTTATATCTTACAACATCTGTCTGCACAATGTATGAAAGTACTGCTTTTGGTGTAGATTTCTCTAGATTGGGATCTGCAACAATTGTTCAATCCATAGGCACACACAATACGCTATCAATATTTTATACCTGTGTTCTGTACTTGCAGATTTACAACAACCAAAATTTAGTAAAATCCTATTCCACCTTCAGGGTAGATGAACAGAGATGAGCACAGTCAGTGTGTAACTATCATCTACATCCAGGTACAATCCGTAGAATACGCTGCGGCTTATAGAAATTCTATGCATCATTTTTGTATTGTCATGGATTGTTGCTGTCAGATTTTCAGCACCCAATTTTGAGCAAAAAATCTGCTACAAATTTGGCTACCAAGATTATCTACTTTTCCCCCAGGGGTATGTTCATATGCCCCAAAATAATAATCAATTTTTAACATCTGAATGGATTGGTTTCTGCGGCACACCTCATTCAGATAAATTGAGCACAGTCGTGGAAATTTCAGCAACACATCTGCTAAAGGTCTTACATTAGATCCTAAGCCTTTGTAATTTCTGTGCTGTCTATCCCTCTCACAAGTGGTAAGTAGCAGTACCCCAACAGTCCCGTCCACCTATGGAAGGAAGGCACATTTCAAGAGAAAACTGGCAATCCATAAAGCCACCAATAGAAATCAATAAGAACACTTAGACACACACAGAAAGGCACATACCTGCCATGCCAACTGGTGTATAGATAAGACGTGAGAGAACCTCGAGAGTCAGATTTGGTACATTGTGGCCAAACTTATAAGACTCCTTGGCAGGGTAAAGAGTGGTTAATGTATGCAAGATGTATGGGAGGGGATAGGATCACAATTGCTAGGAGGTCGATGATCTCTGATACATTTGGTGCAATAAGCCCATCTGCTATTCATTGTATGAAGAATTTCAGACAATATGTAGAATTCAACAGAAGAAGAAGCTTCCCACCGCCCGAGAACTAAAGTGCACACGGCTTGTACCAGTCCTTGCAGGAGGCAATGCTGAATACACAGGTTTGAAGAAAACTACAAATTGTAACCATTTTAGGACACCTCTTCATGAAGGAGAAATGCTCCTCTTGTGACTGCCGGTAGTGATCAATAAAAGATATGGAGGTTGCTTCTGCAGACCATTGCCAATTGGTGTCAGGACTTGCAGAAAGGACGGTGCATGTTATCCATCATCTGTCCATAGTATACACAGGGCTCTATCCACTCATACAACAGCACAACATCTCCATCTGACAAACAGGACACTAACTACGTCTGGATCAGGTACAAGAATACCTGCAAATCCCCGATATTAAATAAAATTTCTGGACATCATGAAAAGCACTTTGATATCTGCAAGCTAGAGGGCTCCAATTTCCCAAGTAAAGTTTCCGTAAACCATTTTATGTGCTTCAAACTCCAGACAAAAATGTGATTGTATCCTTTTAACTTAAGCTTGAATTCACTGCATTGTAAATAGAGACTGCAATTCATGGCTGGTCACATACATTAGACAGGGGTCAGCTGAGCCATCTCTCCCAAATCCCCCTCATAAGTCCTGTACTGTTCAGGGAGAGGGAAGGATACTATTTACAGGCACTTCTGGCAGTGGCTCAATAGCCTATCCCTTATATCTCCCAATATCAGGCGAGGGGCCCACAAACATTGGCTAGGCCTGATAAAAATCGACAGGTTTGGCCAACATAAGCCTTACCCACATAATGCCTACTCGCCCCTTGCAGTGCTTACAGTAACAGGCAAATCTCATATGTTCATCTTAAAACCACATTTACAGCAGAGAACCATCCAAAACTTGTTCACGTTTTCCGACTACGAAATGGTTTTCTGACTAAATCTAAATAAACAGGAGGAATCACTTACTAGCAGTAGTTGTCCAGGCACACAAATAATGCAGTGACAGGTGAAGCAAACAAGAACTCAATAGTTTACAAGTTCTCGAGAAAGACTGGTAAGTAATGTGAGGCTTCTTCCAAGTTTGAAGAACGACAGAGGCTGCGAAACAGCGAGAACTGAAGAAAGCAAAAGGTAAGTGTAAAATAGCTTGTGGGTGGAGGGGAACCTACACGACAAAACAAAAATTAATATTAAAGTCACTATATGCAGCTATAATACAAAGAAGAATCAGTTTTTTTTTATGCTTCTTTTCTTGTTTGCTCAGTTGAGAAGGCGAGGTCCCCAGAAGATGCGATCCGTTACTGTGTCACCAAGAGTAGTCTGTGTGTGTTTGTTGGAAGCGTTAAAAAGAAAAAACAAAAAATTAAAACCCACAATAGTGCAGTTAGCAGGGAGATCTCCGAGGGCTTCAGTGGTGTAGGGGGTGGAAGGGGACGCCACTCGCTTAGTTTCCGTGTGTGCTGTTATCCGTTGGTGAGAGGCGGGAGGAGTGCAGCAGGGAAAGTCTCGGCAGAGTGAGGTGCTGGAAAGGTGTTAAGTTGTATTTCTGGAGGGTGGAAGGGCAGGTGCAGGAAGAGAGGTTATAATCTTATCTTGAATCCCCTTTGCTCTCCAGTCTCCGGTATTAATTGCTGCAGCACTGGCTCCTGCTCTGCTGGGTCTGCTCATGGAGGTCTACACCCCGGGTCCGACCAGCTGCCCCGCTTGTGTTCTGGGGCTCACTTTTTGGCAGCTTCTTAGCTGTAAAAAGAAATTTAGATTTTATTGTACAGAAAATTATCAAAAGCCAATATTTAAAAAAGACTGGTGCATTGTTTATCTGTTGTAAACAAAGCCAACTAATAAATATATGCCAGACTGTGCTCACGCTCCAAATTTATTTGTTGTTCCAGTTGCAAAGGCGTATAATACCCTTAGTAAATTCAAGGTGTTCCAGGGTGCAACTGACATCCAATTTCTGCCATAAGCAGATTGATAAAGATGCCACACTGTTTAAAATGTGCTGAAAAATTCAAACTCAGCTGATACTTACCGTATATACTCTAGTCAGAAAAATAAAATAAACTAATATACTCACCCTCCGGTGGCCCCAGTATTCAGCGCAGCTCCTCTTCTGTCTTGCCTGCGGATCCTCTTCTGTCTTCGCTCTTCTGTACAGCCGGCATGGACGCGACCATGTTATCTTCCTGGCCGGCGCGTACTATGATGCGTCCGCAGATGACGTTATAGTATGCGCCAGCCAGGAAGATAAAATGGCTGCGTCCCTGCCGGCTGTTACTAAAGATCAAAGAAAGACAAGGAGCCACGCCGACATCGGAGAGCCGCGCTGAGAATCGGGGCCGCCGGAGGGTGAGTATATAAGTGTTTTTGTTTTTTAAATGCTGGGAGGGCTGGTTGTATACTACAGGGGGCTGGGTGGACTGGCTGTATACTACAGGGGGCAGGCTAGGCTGTATACTACATAGGGGCTGGCTATTATCTGTGATAATAACAACAACAATAATAATTGCACTTCAGCTTCTTAGGAAAAATCCAGTCTCTAAAGTAAATGGCCTGCATGTATAATATATGATGGAAAAAAATGACGGATCTCTCTGTCCACTGTGAGCTCTGGTGTATCTCTCTAGATGACGTTTTATTGATCATCTTTGTTTCCATGACAATTCAAAAATTAAATTGTCACAGAGACAAAAAGAAAAATTTGTCTGAAGTTACAATTATGAAATATACCTGTTCCAATTTACATACAAATTCAAGTTAGGTTCTTTAGGTCTGTATGAAAATCTTCTGAATTTGTCTATAATACAATATAATCACAAAGGTTATTGACCTCCAGGTCAGATACCTTTGGCTATGCTTTATTCTTAAGAAAGTCACTTGTATTTAAGTGTGATACAGATAATGGCAGCCGGTGTAAAAAGGTGAAGAGACTGGAATACAAGATGAACGAACTTAAGGTCATTGATCAACCTGTAACCGTGTACAAAGTCATCTGTAAGTGAATTATCTCTATACTATCAAAGTGACTTTAAAAAAAAAAAAAAACACTTGTCTGAGAAAGGTCATAGTGACTACTGGGTGCTAAAATGGAAGTGCTGTAATAAAGATGAATTCAATATACAGGCAGTCCCCGGGTTACGTACAAGATAGGGTCTGGAGGTTTGTTCTTAAGTTGAATTTGTATGTAAGTCGAAACTGTATATGTTATAATTGTAGATCCAGACAAAAAAAAAAATTGGCCCCAGTGACAATTGCAATTTAAACAATGGGAATTTTAAGTAATGGGACCAAGTATTATCAATAAAGCTTCATTACAGACACCTTACAGCTGATCATTGCAGCCTGGGACTACAGTAAAGCATTCAGAGAGCTTCACCAGAGGTCAGAGGGGTCTGTCTGTAACTATGAGTTGTCTGTAAGTCGGGTGTCCTTAAGTAGGGGACCGCCTGTACTATGCCATACAAGATGTGATAAAGTTGTGTAGCACCATGTGGAAGACGTGCCAGGAGTGCGACCAGAATCCATCACTTTTCCATAGAATTGTAAGAAAATGATGCCTACACAGAAGAAGTAGTGCTGGGGAAGGTTGTCAGAAGTACAGTCTGGTATCTCCTGGGACAATTTCAAGGGATTTAAGAGGAGGCTCTGAAGATCTGGTCCAGGTGGGTTGAAATGTTCCTTTAAGGTCAAGTTATGGACAGGGAGGGAGTCATGTTGTGAACTGAATGACGGTGTGTGTGTGTGTGTATATATGTGCGAGGTGTGATGGTGACCATGTTGATCTTAGAATCTTATTATCCTTTTTGGTGATATCTCATCTACTGGTCACTGCCATTTCCATATTGCTGTTACTTTTGTACTGTTATTTATTGAGCATTGTACTGCTCGCCTTAATGTGAAAATTGTTATAAAGCCATTTAAAAAAAAAAAACAAAAACAGAAGACTCTGATCTTGAAACAGCAGAGAAATATCCTGAGTGGATTGTAATGAATATAATAAACCAGTATCAAACACATAAGCTGTACAATAAAGCAATCATTTATTTGTACCTCTATCAGTAGTCAAGAGCATTTGGTGGTAGTTAAAGGGCTTGTGCAAGTGCTTTATACAAATAAAATGATAAATTACAAACAGACCTATATACCACTGCAAAGGCTGTGAGTGACGACATGCACATTGTAGGGTTTCATTATGACCACTAGTGGCCAAAGAAGAGGAATAAAGAAAAAAGGATGTCGTTTTTTTTATTCAGTGCATTTTAAGTTTAACAAACCTATATATATTTCTTTATGCATCACTGCACATTCCCATTTCAGTGCTTCAAAATTAATATTACACAAAGCAACAACTTGTAATACGCAGGTCAAACCTTTATTGATATGCACTGTAACATGACTTTCAATTGATTATTCACCCATAATGGGGTGAAAGGGGTTTTCCCACGAAGGCAAGTTAAGTACGCGTCACTCTGCGATCTCCGTCAGCTCCATAGAGATTAATGGAGCAGAACGGTCATGAGCGGCCGTCTGCTCCATTAGTCTGAGGAGCGGCGAGGGGTCACTGAGACCCCCACTAATCAGCGAGTTAGGCCCTATCCTGTGGCTAGGGCCTTATTTGCCTTTGTGGGAAAACCTCTTTAACTCCTTTTTAATGCCAATTCCCATACCAAGCAAAATATAGCCTGAACTCGTTTTTTAAATATACTAACCCATGATATCACAAAAGGTTATTGACCTTCAGGTCAGCTCTAAGATCATTTTATATTCTCAAGAAAGTCATATGTCACTGCCAGTGTACTTAAGTGTGACACAGACATAATGATAGCGGGTGACAAGAGGTGAAGAAACTGGAGTACAAGGTGAATGAACTCCTAGGTCATTGATAAAACTGTAGGTGAATTACCCCTTTACTATCAAAGCGACATATCCAAAACAGAATGTAGACATACAGTGAATGTATGAAACAGAAATCAATTGTTGGTGGTGCAAAATTCGCCCATACGAACTACTCACAGTACAAGACCGGTCCAAAAAGTCTAAATACAGATCCAAGAGTAGAGAAAACGTTTTTTTTGCTCTAGCCGGAGCTCCCAAATGTATCGAATGCTCCCATGTATAAGAGGGGTCATAGCGACTGCTGGGTACTGAAATGTACAGGAATATCTATGCCATAGATATAGATGTGATAAGGTACAACACAAGGGTCTGGTTCTATTATGCTTTCCTATGCAATATGTGTAGGACAGTGATGGCTAACCTATGACACGCGTGTCAGTGCTGACACACATAGCCATTTTCACTGACACACGGCTGCCTGAGAGTTAAGTTTCAACCTACATGACCAGGTGCAGGCTGAGAGATTGCACTTCCGGCACTCCTCCTCCTCCCCCGGGCCGGCCCCTCCCCATGTGTGAGCTGTGCCTAGTGTCTCCAGTCAGCAGAGGTATCAGCATGGGGCACAGCAGTAGAGGTGACCCGGCCATACACCCAGGAGGCTCCTCTGCAGCACCTGATAGTTGTGGTGGTGGGAAGATGGCATCACAGTCAGAGGTCACATCGCTGCTGCCTTGTGTGATGTCCCAGCAGCTGCCACCTCTACACTGACCATCTCCACAGCAGGGGCAAGGGAGGACAACCACTCATCATATAGTAAGGTCAGTGCACTGTATGATAGAAGACAGTCATCAGGGCATGTGTCAGTTTTGTGATGTACAAGCCCAGACATTGCGAATCTTTTGCTCCTCACACCTTCTCCATGCCAAGAGGGCATGAGGGAGATGCAGACAGCGGCGCTTGCGCCCTCGCTATAACCTGTGAACTTTCATGACAGAAAGTTCACAGGTTACTAAGCATTTCCACACGTGTCTGATTGTAACCGATCTATTACAATGTGCGATTTGCACATAGTAATAGATGATTGGGAAAATCCCCATATACTGCCATAATGTAGTATGGCAGTACATGGTAGGATCAATCAGACAACCTACGGTTAAAGTACCCTAGAAGTTAAATAGTATACATATTTGTTATTTAAACTATAAATATCACAAAATTATGTTTTTTTTGTCAAGGTGACACACCACCCGAGTTATGCTCGTTTTTTTTGGCGAATTTTGACACACCAAGCTCAAAAGGTTGCCCATCACTGGTGTAGGAAGATGTGCCATGAGTGTGACCAGAATCCATCATTCCCCGTTATTCAAAGATAAGATGAAAGTGAAGGATAGTGTAAGGCTGGGAACCCTTCGGGCAGTCATGTACAAGGTCTTCAGAGAGACATTTTTATCTATCTGGTGAAGACTTAAGGGATACTCATGGAGGCTCTGATCTTAAAATTGTGATCCAGAATGTCAGCGGAGCACAGTACAAATGTAACAAAACCAGAAAGAAAAACTAAGCAGTAAGACTGGGTATACAATAAAGTATCTGCATATACACTGGAAGTCATATGCATTCCCTCATAGTTTAAGGAAATTTACCATCAAAACCAAGCATGGTAATCCAGATCCAGGCCCCATGATGGTGGTAATCGTCTTATATTTGTTATTCTTTCTACTAAAATCAACTTTTAAAAAATCTGCCATTGTGCCAAGTGTCCCTGGTTTATCATGATGGATTTTGGTGGTACATCTCTTCTAATTGAGTAGTTGCCCTTTAATACAATTGTAATATTTGTGCCCCTTATTCCTCAAGGTTTAAAAATTAGGCCACACCAAGTGCACATAATAGAAAGAGAAGAAACAACAGGAGGGGCGGACTCTCAAAAAGCTCCAATTTATGAACATAGGTCACCATTTGACTAAAGCTGTATATGAACGTCAATGCCCATTTATTGGTACCAGAAAACGTCCAATGATTTTGTATAAGCCCCAATACACTACCGATTACAATTACATGGAATGGAATGGAATCTGCTAGGTCACTATTCAGGACAGTGCTCTACTGCTACAAGTACATCCAGGATTATAGGATTTGTCATATGAAATACACTTATCTCTCATCCCCAAGATATGCCAGGGGTACAGCTGCTGGAACCCCTTGAGTAATCCCAGAGTCCCTTTGGGTTCTTGTGGTGAAAAAAAAATTATGTAAAAAAGGTGACCAGGGCTCCACCAGGTTTTATAGGGCTACGAGGATGGTGATCTCACAGAGCCACATAGATGTAAATGGAGGTTTGCTTTTAAATGGTTTTAAATCTATGTTTTTTCCGTGATATTTGTTTCTATTTCATAAAATACATCTTTTGGTACACATGGTTCTGTATTTATAGCCGTATATATATATCATTCCCCACTTTTTTCTTTTCCTTTATTGTTTTAACGTTTAGGGATTGGTGGCTAACAACAATCTATGACTATTTCTACTGGAGGTTTCAAGGAGTATTCCCACTTTGACAAACTTAATGTTGTTGATCGTATGATGAAAAATTCAATTTTTCAATATATTTCCTGTATCAATTCCTCACAGTTTTCTAGATCTCTACTTGCTGTCATTCTATAGAAAGCTCCTTCATTTCCAGTGGACAGAAATCTGACCCTGGTCACACAGGTGCACAGCTCATTAGTATCATAGAAAGTAATTAGAGCTGTGTGTTATAACGAGCCGTGCACCTGTGTGACCATGGTCAGATAAGTAAATATAGAAGCTTTCTATAAAATGACAGCAAGCAGAGATCTAGGAAACCTTCAAGACTGAATTCAGAAAGTATATTAGGCACCGTGGGCAGCATGGTGGCTAAGTGGGTTGAACTTCTGCCTTGCAGGACTGGAGTCAAGTCCCACCCAGATAAACATCTGCAAATAGTTTGTATGTTCTCTCCATGTTTGCGTGGGTTTCCTCCGGCTACTCCGGTTTCCTTCCACACTCCAAAACATATAGGTAGGTTGATTAGATTGTGAGCCCCATGGGGACAGGGACCAATTTCGCAAGCTCTGTACAGCGCTGTGTAATCTGTGTGCGCTATATAAAGAATTATTATTATTGGAAATTTGTATAACTTTTCATTATTCAAACAATATCAAGTAATTGTTAAAATGGGAACACCCCTTTAACCACCAGTGATTTGACACCTATCACCTTTCGTTACATTGGGAATGTGTCATTCATATGACAACCCATTTTACATGTAAGAAACATAAGAGAGAACTTTTATCATAAAGCAGCTGTTATCAACAGGATAATTCATGTTAAACTTTATATAATAACATGAGTGAGATAACAAAGCTTATTAGATGGTAGAAAGTCACCTTACCTATTGCAAGAAACAGGTCATTGACATTCATGGCCGTCTTGGCTGAGGTTTCCATAAATAACAGGCTGTTGTCATCTGCATAGGCCTGGGCTTCCTGCAGAACAAAGAGCAGGTCACACGGTGAGATCAATGACACGGAGGTGAACAGAACATCCAAGGAGCTTTAACAGACCTGCTATCAGGGGTCATATAGATTAGGACCATGTATACAGATAGTATAAGAGTACTAATAGCTATGCCACTATAACAGGAGGGCAACGAGAATTTAGGCCATTAACCCTTTTATGACAGATGGTTATTGGTGCCTGAATGTCCAGGTCAATTTATGACGTTCTGCTAAATGCTTCTTTAAAGGACGATATCTCTAGCAAAGTTTTACATATAATAACAATATTTACTTTTTATTTTTTCATGACATGTGAGGCTTTTAATGGAACCTGCCATTAGAAGACCCATTTTTGGCTCCCGACAGCATAGTACACACACTGCCAAACAGGTTTTGTATTAAAATAGGCTTTTACAGAAAAAAATATATTTCACCTTCGCATTCCATGTGAGATGTGACTAGGCTATAGAGGAGCGGTTTCCCCACTACCCTTGGGATACCGTTGCTCTATGTCATTTTCAAGTTAAAAAAAAACCTCCCCTCTGCCAGCTGAGCTCCGCACCCTGTACTTTTCCCCCCAGGGGCGTCATTTCCGCTTGCCACCTCCAAGTCAGGCTGACCACGTCAGACATTTTCGGTTTCCTTTATCTGCTCCAAGCTCGCTAGAGCAGCAGTTGGTGGCTGTAGTGGGTGCACGCACTGTGGACAATTTGCTGCCAGCAAATGAGGCCTCTCCATATTATAACAAAGTAATAGTACAAAGAGGTTAAATACGGGCTGAAATCTGGGGTGAATTTCCATGTTATACACATCTGGATTTATTGTCCTTATTTTGTTGAGAATTCTATAAAGGATCTCTCCTCTCCAATTGAGATGCCCTCCAAATCCTCTATAGAAAACTGACAGGTTGCAAATTTTAATAACCACAGTTCATGTCAATTTCCATGCTTAAACATTCAAACCACAGAGTTTGAAATTAAATTTATCATTTTATACCATTTCATCCCACACCCCAGCATGAACATGACAGCAGAGCCCAGGTGTCTGCCGAGCTGCACCCAGTGATGTCCTCAGCAGTGGCTTCTATCATCTCCAGTGCTGATCTTCTGCTGCCCTCCTGGAAGGCTCATCTCACACTACTGTTCCTTCCCTCCATTAAAAAAATAAATAAATAAAGAATGGAGGTTTAAGGTATCACTTTAAAATCCGCTGTGTATACTGTCCTGAAATCATTGAGGCCGTGTTCACACGATGCGTTTTTGAAGCATTACAAAGGCTTGAACCGGGATCACACGAGGATACATCGCGTTTCCATTGCATTTGCTAAAACGCAATGTAACCTCATCATATGATCCCTGTTCAAGCCCCTGGAATGCTTCAAAAATGCTGCAAAAAACGCAGCACAATGCATCTTGTGAACGCAGCCTCAGTCTTCTTGAGGATCATTCACATAATCATGGCTTGGAGGAAACCCATGACCTAAGTTCGACAGACTTTTCCATAACTTCTGGCAGATCTTCAAGCACCTACTCAAAGTCCACAAGTGATGAGAACCCAAGATGTACAGTTCCATACAAAAATGATAATTGGGCAACTACAAAACTGATTGCGGGGAAGCAGCAAACAGACAAAAGTTGACAGCAACCTTAGACTTACTTCATACTCAACCATGCGCTTATTAGTGAGGTCTGCCTTGTTGCCAGCAAGGGCTATGACAATGTTTGGACTCGCTTGTCTCTGCAGCTCTTTAACCCATGTCTTTGCTCTGGCAAAAGTCTCCTGCAATAGGAAACCAGAGAAGTACAGTAAACCTAAGGGACACCATTTTTAAAAAGTTCTTTTTTTTTTTTTAATCAGTGCTTAAGTTTTAATCTTATGTTTATCCATTTAAAAGGCCAAAAAAATCCTGAGTAAACTTCAGAGGGGTAGAATTTCTCCATTCATATACATGTATTCATATGCCGTGTAATGTACAACTGCTGACATCTACAGGCCAAAAGGCTGCACTGCAGAGTGGCTGAAGAAAGAAAATGCTGCCTCCAGGAAGCACAAACAGAATTTTTTTTAAAAAAAACTCTTTTTTAAAAGAAATCGAATATTAAAATCAAGCCTGGATAAACTAGGTACACTTACTCCAGAAAATCCAGACCCCATGACTGTGAAATCTTATGTTATCCATGGACTCCTTCCCTCTAAAATCATCTTTTAAAATGATGTCTCAAGGTCTCTAGGAGTGTTACCAAAGCCCCTCCGCGCTGTAGCTTCACATGCTGTTACAGTGTGCAAGAACCACTTCCCAACTTGTGCTGAAACTTCCTCTGTTGCCAAGAGATTACATCAGGCAGAGGGAATGGAGAGGGCAAGACAGTAGCAGCATGTGAAACTGGTAACCCCCCACCAGAGAGCTCTCTTTGCGCATTAGCATAACTGGAAAAGTCCATTTTGTAGATTATAACCCAGGTAGATTTTGATGGTAGATTCACTTGAGTGATCCATACACCAATTGGCAATCAACATTTTTTATTTGCAATTTTATTTAATTTCTTCAAAAAGACTAAAAAGATGCAAAAAGCACAACTCAACTTTGCATCGTCCATAATATTGGCCAATCAGAGCTCACCTTTCATTTCTCCTGCCTTCCTTCCTTAAATATGATTTGCTTACCTGGTTGGTGATGTCATACACCACGATTGCAGCTTGTGCTCCTCGATAGTACATAGGTGCCAGGCTATGATATCGCTCTTGCCCCGCTGTATCCCAGATTTCAAACTTTACTGTTGTGTCATCCAGACAAACCGACTGTGTAAGAAATGCAGCTACAAAAAGGTAAAATATAACAAAATTTAATTTAAAAAAAAAAAAATTGGAAGAAAAACATAAAAGTAATACATCCATGAGAATTTGATGAGATCACCTACCTCCAATTGTGCTCTCCTGGAATTCATGGAACTGTCCTTTAACGAAGCGTAGCACCAGACTTGACTTGCCGACCGCCGATTCCCCCAACAATACCAACTTAAACTGACAGATCTTACTGGCCTGAGACTGTCCGTTCGGCCTCGCTGCTCCTCTCCCGGCCATTTCCTCAAAACAAGATTATAAGAAACGCTCCAGAAGGTGGAGAACTGCCAGGGACCTTCTTGGGCTTGGGCTGATGTGAGGGAGCAGGTCCAGACAAGGGCAGAATCTATAGAACAACCAAAACAAACCCATTTAACAGGCTGCAGAAACTAAGTATCTCTGCAATACATGATAATACCGTGAGAGGAGACAAAAGAGAACCGTTCTGTCATAAAGGGGATAGTGGGTCAGAATAGGTTTTCAGCAGCCCCATTCTTTGAGGAGTGGCCAGTCTGAGTAACTACAGCTCCCATCCATTTGCAGTGGAGCTACCGTACTGTCTCTACATAGAGTAAAGTTCTGTTTTCTGTGTTGCTTCTGTAAGTCAGAAATGCGGATTGTTGAGTTTTCCAGATAATAAACCCCTAGGGTTCCGATATGTATAATCTAAACTGAAAAGCCTCGGGATTAGTTGAAATCTTGGTCAGTATCTGCAGCATGTACACCAATCTTTGCAAGAGCTATTAGTCAGGTGAAATGTAAAAGACAGAAAATAATGACATACAGCATCTGAAACTGAGAAGATACCTAGCAATAAAGACAAAGACTAGAAGTGGACATGTTACACGCTGGACTGGACTAGTTTATTATTCTTTCATCTTTAAAGGGAACCTGTCAGCATAAATATACCTAATAAAGCACTAACAGTATGTTATCAAGCTGCTAATTACCTTCCAGATCATGGCCAGGTGTGGTAACATCACCCAGAAAATCAAGTTTGAAGTGAGATGTAGATTTGTTGTACAAAGTCAAGGAGGCCAAGAGTTTAACACTCAAGTCAAGCTTTCCCTATCTCAAACTGTCCTGCACCCATAGACATCACTAACCAAATCTACTGAAGTCTGGTGCATGCTGTAAGTCACGGGAGGAGGTGTTCAGAGGCAGAGAGAGAGCTTGACTTCGCTTTTGAATTCTCCGCCTCCTTTACTTTATGCAACCAATTTACTCCTCACTTCCAACATGATTTTCTGGGTGATAGAACAATGCAAGGCAAGGCAAGAAACATGATCTGCAAGGTGTAAAGCTGCTAGACAACATAATGCTACTAGATTATTAGGCCAGTTTCTGATGACAGGTTCCCTTTAAATAAAACACATAAAAAAAATACAAAAATAATATTAATAAATCTATTTATATAGCTCCTTCTTATTGTGCTGCGCTTTGCAGATCATGGGGTTCACATACAGACATTACAGAGTGATCATTTTAATATTGCCCTCTTTTTTTAAAATCAACATTAAACTTTATTAAAATTGAGCAAAGTCCTGGTCAAAAATTTACAAAAAGCTCAGATACAGATGAATGGGCATGATCCAAATAAGAATGGTTTTAACTGCATAGAACCAAATTAGTTAGGCAACAAAAGAACATTTGAGGTCCTAGTTTCACCAGACTGGAAGTAGTGATGTCACGGTCATTTGAAAGGTGACTGCTAAGCCAGCTGAGCCACGTGTACAGGCATGGCAGGTAACCCCCTTACAGGGTCACGTGCACACGCATGGCAGGTAACCCCCTTACAGGGTCACGTGTACGCAGGCAGGTAACCCCTTACAGGGTCACGTGTACACGCATGGCAGGTAACCCCTTACGGTCACGCTACACGCATGGCAGGAACCCCCTTAAGGGTCACGTTCTACACGCATGGCAGGTAACCCCCTTACAGGGTCACGTCTACAGCATGGCAGGTAACCCCATTACAGGGTCAGTCTACAGCATGGCAGGTACCCCCTTACAGGGTCACGTCTACGCATGGCAGGTAACCTAAGGGTCACGTCTACACGCATGGAGGTAACCCCTTACAGGGTCACGTCTACACGCATGGCAGGAACCCCCTACAGGGTCACGTCTACACGCATGGCAGGTAACCCCCTTACAGGGTACGTCTACACGCATGGCAGGTAACCCCCTTACAGGGTCACGTCTACACGCATGGCAGGTAACCCCCTTACAGGGTCACGTCTACACGCATGGCAGGTAACCTTACAGGTCCGTCTACAGCATGGCAGGTAACCCCCTTACAGGGTCACGTCTACACGCATGGCAGGTAACCCCTTACAGGGTCACGTCTACACGCATGGCAGGTAACCCCTTACAGGGTACGTGTACAGGCATGCAGGGTACCCCTTACAGGGTCATTACAGGCATGGCAGCAGGTAACCCCCTTACAGGGTCACGTCTACACGCATGGCAGGTAACCCCCTTACAGGTCAGTCTTACACGCATGGCAGGTAACCCCCTTACAGGGTCACGTCTACACGCATGGCAGGTAACCCTTACAGGTCACGGTCTACACGCATGGCAGGTAACCCCCTTACAGGGTCACGTCTACACGCATGGGCAGGTAACCCCCTTACAGGGTCACGTGTACAGGCATGGCAGGTAACCCCCTTACAGGGTCACGTGTACAGGCATGGCAGGTAACCCCCTTACAGGGTCACGTGTACAGGCATGGCAGGTAACCCCCTTACAGGGTCACGTGTACAGGCATGGCAGGTAACCCCCTTACAGGGTCACGTGTACAGGCATGGCAGGTAACCCCCTTTACAGGGTCATGTCTACACGCATGGCAGGTAACCCCCTTACAGGGTCACATGTACACGCATGGCAGGTAACCCCCTTACAGGGTCACGTCTACACGCATGGCAGGTAACCCCCTTACAGGGTCACGTCAACACGCATGGCAGGTAACCCCCTTACAGTAGGGTCTTATAATTTCCATTAGGGTCAGCACTAGAACTAGGATGCCTGAGAAGAGGCAAGCACATATTATTCTTCCCCAAACCTACAAGCTCGCACATTTTTAAAACTTATTTTAGAAAAGGTTTTGGGAGCATGATGAAAGTTCTCCCTGACTAAGGTAAATTTACATAAACAAAAAAAAATTTACTCACCCATCCCACAAAAAGATCACAACATGTTTATAAAATGAAAAAGATGAGCAAAGCAAAGTTTTCACTAAGAAGCAATATACATATTCCCATTGGAGAGTGCAGTTGGATTTGTTACCATGTAGTACAAGTACTATACTAGAAGTAACGCCTTACTATTCCCTTACAGTACTTGTACTATGATTTTGCCCGGCGTCTTATTGTGCTCATTCAGGTCAAGTAAGTGTGACAAACGCTTAAATAACTGCAACCCATATGAAAACAAAGGACAATTGGGAAAGTTAATCCTTCTTGTCCTGTGACCGCTGCAGGCAGGTCAGCATCACATGGCCAGGATCATTTATTCCTATAAAGTTATCCTCATACGGCATGGATTTTCCTGACAAGCAGTCAACCTCAGTGTGCCCTCTAAAATCCTGGAGTAACACACAGAGATTAGTGGTTTTCAAGGTGGCTAAAGCCCAAAAACCCCCTCGTAGTTACAAGTCTCTACAATACTACTACGATAACATGCTAGTTTTGTTTCCAGAATATTGGGACCGTTTTTTCTAAAAACTGTGAGCACTCCGTTAGATCCCTAAGTATCTGGTGTATGGTCTTGTGATAGCTATGTGTCCCAGATATCGGACCCCCAGTGATCATACACTAAGGGTGATGGCACACGTGCCGCTTTGTCTGCGTTTGCAAACGCAGACAAAGCCGCACCCACCATTAAATTAAACCATTAACCATTAAAACAGCGCGGCCCCGGTGGGTGCGGCTTTGTCTTTGTTTGCGTGTGCCATCACCCTTAGGGTGCGTTCACATGTTCAGTCAGTAATGCAGTCAGAATGGGGAGGGGCTTTTGCCGATTGCATCTTCACTTCAGAGGAAGTGCATGAGATTGGCAACCAACGCCGCACGTTTTGCATTTTTTTTTACATGCTTTTCAAAACGCATTGCTGACCGAACGTGTGAACGCACCCTAAGAGTGATGGCTCACGCCGCGTTTTGAACGCATTTTTGGCACATTTTTAAGCAGTGCGTCAAAAAACGCATGTGTTTTTTGAAAACGCATCCGTTTTTGCCAGGTTTGACCAATTATTTGAAACTGGTCAAAAACGCATGCGTTTTTTGACAGACTGCTTAAAAACAGGCCAAAAACGCGTTCAATGATAATTTGATGATGATGACATGTGAACAATCAGTACTCAGATTTTTTACTGAATCCATTTTGGCTTATGGACACATACAGATTGGTTTTCTCTTCCTGGGTTTTTTTTTTTTTTTACTGATGCCTTACTGAACTATTCTTTTCCAGGTGTTTTTTCACACATAGACCTTCTGCGCATGCAGAATCTTTAGTGCACACTGCGAGAGCGGAGGTTGGGGCATGCGCAGTATGTTTGCATACACACAGGACCAGCGCTGAACTCACAGGCATACTGTGTGAGGATCATGCCGAAGAGAACCGGGATATCCGGGAAAGGGGCATTAAACAGCAGTGTGGTAGCATGACCGGATCTCAAGAGAGAAACAGCACCAATAAATGTCATTTTGGGAGAAATGCATCAGTGCATACAAGACATGAAAACACCTAAGACATACTTGGATATTAGTCCATAAGCTATTTTTCCAACTTGGATTGGTCTCAATGACTAGTTTGTAAGTGGGTCACAGATAATCAGGATTTTTGCATGAAGTGTGATGTAGGTGTTTATTTGTACAGGACCATGCAGAAACACAGACTATACATGTACATTGGTTTATCCACTGAAAGCATAGTAAATCTATACAAGCCATCACACAATATAAATCTACTATACACAGTCATGTTCCCGGATTACCATCACCATGTCTGATCCCCATTACCTTCCAAACAGTCTCTAGAAATCCTGGCCGTTCTCTCTTCTGTGAGCCCCTCTACACAGAATACAGAAAGAATGTCTCCTCCATCCAGTTGTATCCAGCTCCTCCACGGCCGACAAACCTGTTTGCTATTTTACCTGTAAACCTACAGGTATTCAAGAACAAAGTCACACTGCTCTTACATCATCTATGGAAGTGCAGTCCCAGATGTCCCTTAAAGGGGCTGTCCACATACAACAAATAGTTGACATTGTGTAATGAAACATTTTTTGACCTTTCCAATATACTTTCTATATAAATTCCTCACTGTTTTCTACATCTCTGCTTGCTGTCCTGCTATACAAAGCTCAACAGTTTACAGTAGTTAGAAATCTGTGATGTCACAGGGGCACAGCTCCTTATAAAAACCCTTTGCTGATTACTCTCTGATACTAACAAGCAGTGCACCGTGTGACATCACATTAGCGTGAACAGATTTCTATTGACAGAAGTAAAACATTGAGGGTGCATTTTGATTGTGTTTTTATTGCGTTAACAAATGTAAACAGTGATGAAATTAGGCAAACCACCTCTCCTCAGCTTCTGTAATGCGTTTCAAATGCATTTTAGTCCGTTTTTAAGCATGTATTTTCAGTCTGTTCAAAAACGCATCATTTTTGACCGTTTACCATGTGTTTGGCTGCTTACAACCTGTTTATCTATTAAGATAATTGGGGAAATCGGACGCGTTTTAAAAAAACTCATGCATTTTGAAATGGACTGAAAACGCATGCTTAAAAACAGACTAAAAACATCATGTGTGTGATCACCCTTAGGCTGGCGGCATGTGTGGCGCTTTGAACCCTCGTTTTTGGGCCGTTTTAAGCAGTTCGTGTAAAATGCAGTGCGTTTATTGAAAAACGTATGCATTTTTTTTTTAAAACATCTGTTTTTGCCCAGTTTTAATTAAGATAATTGGTAAAACCAGTCAAAAACGCATGTGTTTTTAACAGACTGTTTAAAAACTGCACAAAAACAGGTTCAAAACGGCACGCGTGCCGCCAGCCTTAGATGGCGACTGATGGTTATCCTAACAATCTACCCAGTAGTGAGACAGCGCCCCCCATTTTCCGGACTGTTGGGTGTACAAGCAGTCAGTCCCTCACCAAACTGCTTGTTATTCCCTATCCTGTGGGTAGAGGGAAACCTGAAAACTTGGGCAACCTCTGTCAGCTCCAAAGAGATACATGCAGCAGAACAGACATGTGCGGCCGCCTGCTTCATTCATCTCGGGGACAGAAGTACCTCGGACCCCACGTTCTAGTGATCTGTGGGGGTCTCATCACTGAGAGGTGAGAAGTCAAGGTGGGGAGTTCAGAATGCCTCCTCCTCTGATTGATATCCTGCACTGGACATAAGGAGATCTGGTTAGTGATGTCTCTGGATGCAGAACCATCAATTACAGTGAAGGAGGCTTTCGAGGAAGAGAGAACATGACTTTATACAACCAGTTTGAGTTTCTGGATAATGCCACCACACTGGGTCATGAAAGATACTTGATCTAGAAGGTATTCAGCTGCTTGACATCATACTGGTAGTGGTTAAATAGGTCCATTTCTGCTGACAGGCAAGATCTGCTGTGGATTTAATTAATAATAATAATTCCTTTATTTATCTAGCGCACATAGATTACATAGCGCTACACAGAGCTTGCCATATTAGTCTCTGTCCCCATGGGGCACACAATCTAAACAACCTACCAGTATGTTTTGGTGTGTGGGAGGAAACCGGAGGACCCGGAGGAAACCCACGAAGAGAACATACAAACTCTTGGCAGATGACCTAATGAGGTGTACAGTAGGTGCTGTTGGATATTTTATGAGAGTAGTGGTTATTTTGCCTCCCCCTCCCTAGGGCTTATATTCAAGTCAAAAACTTTTTCCAATTTTTTGTGGTAAAATTAGGAGCTTCAGGTATTTACAGTGTGAGGGGGAGTTCATCTGCAGAGCACAGAGGTCGGGGGCAGCCAGGGGTAGTAGTAGCCTCTCCTACACAGTCTGGGAGATCTGGTCTGAATGGTAGTCACGGTGGAGGTTTTCATGCACCATCTTCCAATTGTGTCAAACAGTTTAGACCAGCTGAAAGCAGGTCCAAGGCTACATTCACGCTGCCGTTGCCCGCCCGTACCGTACCGTAGCGGGCAACGGCAGTGCACGGGGAGAGGAGGTGAGTGCAGCTCACCCCCGCCCCTCTCCATAGGAAGTTATGGCGCACGGCGCCGTACTACGGCTAAAGATAGGACAGGTCCTATCTTTTTCCCGGGTACGGAGCGGTAAGGTGCCATACCGTACCACTCCCGTAGGGCGCCGTGCGTCAATTGCCGTCTATGGGGGACGTATATAAGCCGTATATACGTCGGCCGTATATACGTCCCCCATACGTCAGTGTGAATATAGCCTAAAAGTAGAACACTCTAAGGACGGCGGCACACGTGGCGTTTTGACTTCCAAAAGTCACCCCCCACACCCCCCCCACTAGTATGTAGTAATCTCAAATGACTCATAACACAATAGGGAACCCATTATTCATTTTCTTTCTGGGTTCATTTGAAAACTAGAACATAAAAAAGCATGACATATTAGAAAAACAAAACAGGAAAATTAATTATTAACTAGCCTCATGTGTCATGAATTTCTTTTTTTTTTTTTTTTTTTTGCTGCTTTAATACTTTATTATAAGTTGAAATACTATGGGGTCATTTATCTTTAGTTATTTGTCTGCTTTTTTTTTGGGGGGGGGGCTATATTTTGTGCATGTTATTGCCTGGAGGAACAACACCTAAAAACAAAAGCAATGAGGTCCCATTCCCTTTAATGAATGAAGCAACTGGTCCAGCAGACCCCCTGCTACTACAGGAGTTCTTTATGATATTTCCTGATATAGCACTTGACCATCTCCAGCAGACTAAATAGGGCAGGATGAGGTTGCAGGCGTCTGTCATAGCCTTGTGCAGGGAGGGGGAGGCAGTGGCCTCAATCATAGCCTGATCCAGGACTGGTATGAGGAGGTGAGAAATTTGTAAGCCCCTCTCCACTGTGACCTCTGGGGAAGCCCTGGACGCTGATAATTTACTCAACTCTAGTCCCAGGCTGCAATGTCAACTGTTCCCTTGATAACCCCCCAAAATTTTTTACACTCCAATTGTCACCCAAAAAAAAAAAAAGTTACACTTTTTTTTTTTTGTTCCAACTAACATAAGAGCAAACCTACAGAACCTATATTGTATGTAATCTGGGACCCTGGGAAGGTCAAGAATGTTAGAGGGGACTCTACGGATGAGCAGATTGCATAGGGGAGATAAAGAGGACTGTTGCATTTCTGATGCACAGGTTTTTTCTTACAATCTTTTCAAAATTGTACCAAAAACCACGTAGTTTTCCATATATTTATAGGACCCTCAATTTAGCAAAAATATGGTTTAAAAAAAAAAAACCTGCCATTGAAATTAAAAACTATGATTAAAAAATATTACCATTCTCACTAAATGATTCCTTTCCATGGCTCCAATGTTAACAAATCAGTTTGTGAGTCCACTGACACCAAGAGAGTATATTCAGTAGTGGCTTGCATTGCCCTGCCTCACTGCTACAGAACAAGCTGCTGTGTGTAAAAGTGAGCTGTGGTTCCCAAACGAGTTAGCAAGCAGAGCCGGCTCTTTGCCGTTGAACACCTGTTTTTTGGGCTGTTTTTAAGCGGGCGTCTAAACCCCATGGTTTTTGAAAAACTCATCCTTTTTAGGACCATTTTAAGAATTGATAACAAACCAGTCAAAAACGGTTTTTTTTAAAACACGTGCGATTTTAACGGGACGCTTATGTTAGTGCGTTTTCAGGACTGTAAAAAACGCACGCAGTTTTTAAAAATGCATCGTGTTTGTCGGTTGTTTTCGAATTGCACAATTAAAACGGCCCAAAAACTGGCAAAATTTGAACCTGTTGCTTTTATATCGAATTCTCGTATCCCACGCCGTTATATTACATCTACCTGGTTGTTCCTCGCCCTATATCAGTGGTGGCGAACCTGGCCGGGTGCAGCATGGGCAGCACTCCTAGCTCTTTCTGGGGCACCTGGGCCATCGCAGACAAATCAGGACTCAAAGAATTTTCCTGCAGTCCAAGCAACTTAAAAGATCTGCTTTCAGTCATATCTAACCCCTATACGCTCTGCCGCCGTGAGCTCTAGCGGCGCAGAGTATAAGGATGATGAATAGGGCTCACGGCTGAGCTAGTCCTCTTGCATACAGAGGTGGGGGTTTTGCATAATGCATAAAACCCCACCGTAATTAACGCGGTCGGTTCTAGCACCATCGCGGCTATTAACCCACCGTTGCCGACCCGCGGCAAGTCCGCCGGCGGCATTAAAAACGACTGGGCGCGTGGGCCCGCCATCTTTGTTAACGACGCCACGGCCCCGAGCGTCTATCGGGGGGCGGCGATCGGTTGCCATGGTAGCCCGTGTCTTTTTACACGAGGCTATCTTGCACTGCAGACAGAATTCGTTACATGATCCGTGCTCATTGTAATGAATGTGCTGCAAATGCCATATATTGCAATACAGAAGTATTGCATATCTTGAAGGTAGCAGCGATCTGACCATCTAGGGTTAATGTACCCTAGATGGGTCTAAAGATAGTGAAAAAAAAAGAACAAAAAGTTTAAAATAAAAAATTTTATAAAATATTAAAATTCAAATCACCCCCCTTTCCCTAGACTGATTATAAACTAATAAACCGTCCAAATCACAAACATTTAGGTATCACCGCGTCCCAAAATTCACCGATCTATCAAAATATAAACGTTACGGCCCGGCGGTAACCTCCGAGCGGAAATGGCGCCCAATTCCGAAAATGCGCCTTTTACACCTTTTTTACATAACATCAAAAAATAAATAAAAAATGGATCAAAATGTCCGCCAGTCCTCAAAATGGTAGCATGAAAACGTCGCTTCATTTCGCAAAAAACGGGAGTCAGCTCCCTTCAGTGAGCCGATAGCTCACCTAACCCCCGCCCCTAATCAGCTCATCACGCCCAATAAAATCTGGTTAAAAGTGGTGTGGAGTGGATTGGCACACCCTATTATACTTTTTTTTTTGTTTAAATCTTTTTTTATTGTTTTCTTTATAACAAGGGAAAAAAGCACATTTCACAGCCTTACAGCACTCTGACAGGTCGAGTTGGCCTGCACAAGTTTTGGCTCAAGCAGGAACTATATATTATGCGTAGTTGCACTGCAGAGTCACATATTCATAACTGGGATTGGGAAAAGGGAGGAGGGAAGAGGGGGTGACATTAGGTGGGCACAACTGTAGCCGGCTTTCTTTATAGTTCGTAAGGGTGTGTTTAAACTTATGCATTTAATAGGGAGCCGTTCAGGAGACACAACAGCCGGCTCATCTTATCGGGGAAAGCCTAATGATCCAGCTCACTAAGAAGAGCCGGACTTTCAATCATTAGTGTGGAACATAGAGAGCTCTGTTGCATCATTGGCCAATTCATGTCAAGTAACAAGGGTGATGTCATCTAAGGTACTGTTACATCTGCAACATCTACCTCATGTATGTATCTTATCACATGAAATCAAAGCAGCCTCTATGGAGGATGGGGAGGAGTAGAAGTCCATGGAGGCTGCTGTGATTTCATGTGATAAAGATACATACATGAGGTAGACCTTGTAGGTGTAACAGGACCTTCATTGAGATGCAAAAGGACCTTAGATGACATCACCCTGGTCACATGGCATGATCTGGCATGAGAATGAGAAAATGGGAGGGACGGGCTAAGCAGGGCCCCTCCCCCCTCTGATTCCAAGGAAAGTAACATAAAGTTGATTTATAGGGGTGTGAGGGAGACATTTTTTAGCTAAAAGAAGGATGTCAGTAGGTTCCTATAGAGCCCTATCACTAGCTGTATCTGTGGAAATGTGGCGACAGGTTCCCTTTAAACGTACTCCCTAAATTATCTTTCCACAATGAGGTCACCTCTACTACATTTCCCAGCATGCCTAGCGTATTTCAATTGCATTATCAGTGTATGTCTCCAGCCTGCAGCGGTGGTCAGACAACTGGGGACAGCCGTACATTGATACAAAAATGTATATATGTCATGTATGCAAATGAACCTACAGGCAGTCCCCAAGTTACCCCCAGGATTAAAGGGGCTGTTACATATAGGTTCTTTAAGTTTGTTCTCGTGTAGAGCAGAGCATGCCTGAATAATAATAATTCTTTATTTATATAGTGCACACAGATTACGCAGCGCTGCACAGAGTTTGCCTGAACTTCAGGTTTGGCGTTTGGGCCGTTCTGCCCTACCCAGACCTGTTACATGATATGCTGCCGAGAGGTCAATCGGCAGATTTATGCCCCTAGCAACTTGTCATGACTGAGATTGGGAAGGGACGCCACAGTCATGCCTAGTCGGCAGCATATCGCACAACATGGATGCCAAACCTGACTTAGGTTCGCTACATAGATATTATTGTTACTTTCCAGGATATTAAACTGACTCATCACTTAAAGATGAAAAAAATATTAGTGAAAACAGTTGACTAAAATCTAGCGAGCCACAATCGTCCTTCCTCACAAAGGCAAAGCCACCTGAACACCTACATTGATTGGTCCCATTTTTGGGACTCTGGAAGGGTGCAGCTGCAACCATGAAACCAGAATACATCACCAATTCACAAAAGTCTTTAAGTATTGGGTCTCAATGCCATTTAGTAAGAGTTTGGCCATTTGGGTAGGAGCGGGTACTGCTTTTTATTTTCTTTTGCTTTAAGCAACCAAGACAGATAAGGTGGAGGAGGGTCAAGTCTTACTGTAATAGTACACACTAAATGGCAGGGACACATGCATGCTCAGCCTAGCCAAGTGTGCACCTGGTCTCATCTTGGAGAAAGTCGCTGATGAGACCAGTCTCGTGGATTCTTTGGCACAGAACAATGTAATGTAGAGGGTCACATTACCGATAGGGTTATATTCCCATGTGTCTGGCTACATAACATATAGTGTGGCACAGACACACTTACCCCTGGCAGGAAATATTGCTGACAAGCAGCAGCAGTGTTGTGTATAAAATGAAGATTGGGGTATTCCAAGTTTAGCTGAATGAGACTGGGGCCCCTGACATGATGCTGCCAAACATGCACGCCCGGCTGTCTCCACTACGCGCAGCCTCGGTCACCCGGATGTTGTGCAGGAGGAGATGATTCAGCTGGACATCGCAGGCCCGGCACAGTCTATGTGCCCCGCACCTGCACACACGGCGTCACGTACATGGGGCTATGACGGCACATCAGGCCGGGAACACACCCGAGGAGAAGCCGCCTCATCCGCCGGATGTTACCTTATAACGGAAGCGGCCGAGTCCTAGACCCGAGTGCTCACCGCTCCTGCTCCGCCTCGCTGATCGGTACAGATGCTGGATTCCGGGGGCCTAAAGGACCTTCCCTGACATCACAGTCATGTGACCGGGATCGGATGACGTCAGTGTACCATGTGACTACTGTCTGTGGAAAGAAAAGGGGCGGAGCGTTGAGCTAGTGAGAGGACGTGTGTTATTGTGGAGGTGTAGTAGTTATCAGGGGAGGATGTCTACGGCAGTAACCGTACAGCGCTGTTATGGCCTGGCTGCCCGCCGCTCACATTGCTTCATGCAGTGTAAACTATGAAAGCTGATTGGTGTAGGTGCGACAACTACAAGGCAGCACCTTCATTTCATCAGAGTAAAAACTCTGTTATAATCATAGTGCCCACAGAACAACTAGTGGCTTATCCACTGTGATATATACTGTTAATAAGTAAAATCACCAGGATTAAAGGGGCTGTCCATTTTCATTAAATATATATTGTTTGTATAACATGTCACTACAGTGTGTGATATCACATGACCATGGAGCAGCAGAATGTTCTGAATACCCTGAATAACTTCTGCTGCTCTAGGAGATACTTGCATATTAACCTGCATTTTTATGGTGACTTAGTATGTTTATTACAATGTGCTATATCCTGAATTTTCCACCCTGACAAATAGGTCTGATAATAGACCAAAATGTATATGTGAATAAAATAAAGACATGCACTCACCCAAGTCCTTTTATTCAGATCATGGCAGACAATAGAGCATGCGAGACACAGTGAAGAGAGCTTCCCCGGAGCACCTCCGGCTCATTTCCAGATTTTTATAGAGGAATCTGGACATTTCATTATAAAACTAAAAATGGGGACTTTGCCTAAAAAGAGCATGTAAGTCGGGGGAGTCAGTAAATCTGAGGGTAGATGTCATTTAAAGAGAACCCGTCATGCAAAATAACCCCCCTAAACTAAATATATTTTCATAAACTGCCATTAGAGAGCATTGCCTCTTTCCCTTCATTGTCCCTCTCCATGCCTGTAAACCTAAGCAATGAGGTCCTAAAGCTGTATGCAAATGACCTGTGAAATGTCCAATGAAGCATTAGCATATTCAAGCTGTCCACCTTATTCATGAGTGGGAGTCACAGCCACACCCCCAGTGCATGACTGACAGCCTGTATAATGATGTGAGGCTGTATAATGATGTGAGGCTGTATAATGATGTGAGGCTGTATAATATGTGCTTCCTGGTGCTGGTGGCCACGCCCCCTGCAGCCTGTGTGTGCATGTATGTGTGTTTAGGAGAGATACAGCAGCTCCAGGCTGCAGCCATGTTATAGCAGAACATGTCAGATTCATTTGTAGCTGATGTCTGTGTCTCTCACCTGTATATTAGGAGGATGCAGTATGTCAGCAGATGCAGCACACACACTAGCCATGCTTTACTATACATTACACACAGACATGAGCAGGGGGAGGAGAGGGGAGGGGGAACAGGGGTGACATCACTGCCTCTGACCATGTGACCAGCCTCATTTATATGATAAAGAATAGATGATTTTACAATGAATAATGTATGAATTGACTAGATAAAGGCTGGGATGGGATCCTTGTGAGCTGCTCCAACAGGTAGTAGTGACAGGACAAGTGACACAGACCTGATGACAGGTGTCCTTTAAGCTTTGGCCACCCCTTTATCCTATGAAGTTGAAGTGGCATGAAGCAGCCAAAGCTTACAAAGCATTTAAGAGGCTGACACAAATTGGCAGGAAGAAATGGTACAATATCCAGCGTTGGACAAATGGGGTATGAAGCTATGGGAAATGTATGGTGGGAGTAGACAAGAACATACGAGTATTCAAGGTCAAAATCCAGCTAATTCCAAGGGTTCACTCAATTTTTTTGGCAAATGTATGTACATGATAGAAACAAAAATTAAACCAGGGTTTTCCACAATTTATAAATTAGGGCAGACCAAAACAACATGTAAACTGCTCTGCACAAGATCCCCAGGTTGCAGCTTCAGTCCCTATTGGACCATTGATCTCAACAATCACATGTTGATCAGCACATGGCTAGCAGTTAGGTCAGCTGTCACAGGCACAATGGATGTGACATCATTACATTACAGTTTTGAGGGGGTCTTGGTGTATCATTCATGTTAGATTGTAGGCACAGCACTGGGCATATCCGGGAAATTTCTCGGCCCCGGCTGCTGGGGAGGCCCACATGAAGCTTTGCATAAAGAATCCAATGTGGTGTGGAGGGCTGTTTATAATCAATTCATAGGGGCTTTATATAAACTAGCCATGAGGGGGAGATTTGCTATGATAAAGTAGGGAATATTTGGGGGAACGGGAGACTGTTTTAGCTTCTGAATTTTCAATGCTGCCATGTGAGTTCAATGCAAAGGGGCCCAATGAAACCTGCAGCCGACCCTGGGTAGGCACATTAATTTAACAGGCACCATCTGATCCACACCAATAAGATCAAATTATTTTCTAACAATACAAATCAGATGTCTAGCATAAAAGTTAAATAGGTTTTTGGGAATCAGAGAAATGCTTATATTTTACATAAATATGCAAGGGAAAGAAAACAGATACTTGACCCTGCAGGAGTCTGCAGAGATTGGCTCCATTGTTGCACTAAATGTATAGGACAGTTTCTTCTGGCCCCTTAGGAAAGATAAATACCTGTTTTTATTTTCACTATATTCAGACGTTTCCTTACTATGCCTTATCCAAATCATAAAACATCTCTTTAAACCCCAAGTATATCAATCTCTCAGTTCCTGTGTTGCGGATTTACTATAGGATATCCATGACACAAAGTTAATGATCACCACTGCTTTACACAGGGACCACTTCATCTATCCAATATAGTACATTCTCATTGTTAAATTGGTAAATGCAGGCCCCCTACTTAAGAACACCCAGCTTACAGATGACCCCTAGTTACAAACAGACCTCTGGGTATTGGAAATATACTGTACTTTAGCCCCCGGCTACAATGATCAGCTGTAACAGTTATCAAAGGTGTCTGAAATTAAGCTTAAGGGTGATGGCACATGTGGCGTTTTCCATCAGTTTTTAAGCAAAACGGGCCAAAAACGGAGTGAAACCGTATACGTGCGATATCACCCTAACTGTTAATCCTGGTTCTTATGACAACCCAACATTTTTAAACATCCAATTGTCACAGACAAAAAAAAAAATTAATTCTGGCTGGGGTTACAAATATAAAATATACAGTTCTGACTTACATACAGATTCAACTTAAGAACAAAGCTACAGAACTTATCATGTACATAACCCGGGGACCCCCCACAAAGACAAGATTCTTAAACCACTTAGTGAAGTGGCCTGAAAAGGCTCATGACCGGGGCATTTTTGGTAAATTTTCGTACGTGGCAGTTTAAGGGCCATAGCTTCTTTTAATTTTGAATGCTACCTTAAAATCTTTTGAAACATTTTTTTTCCAGGACACACGCTAGTTAAAACGTATTAAAAGTTAAGATTTTTTTTTTTCATTTTTAGTTTTATTTGGGTTTTAAAGAGGCTTTTTTTGTAATTTATAGTATTTTTTTCCCATTTTCAAGTTAACTCAAAACATTATTTTGAACATTATTAATGAATACCCTACTTTGTTGCGGTCATTTTGCTATATAATATGTATAGTCTCTGGCAAACGCAGCAACTATGGCTATGTTTTTTGCAGTGTAGTGGGGGGGTTAATTTTTTTTAATTTATGGGGGAATTGCAAATGTATTTTTATGAATATTTTTTTGTGTATGTGTTTTTATTTTATGTCCCCTATAAGGTTATGTTAATGCAACAGTAACACATGTAAACAGTTGTGTTTTGTAAAGGCAAATGTTAACAGAAAAGTAATTTGCCACATGGGAATGCACCCTCAGGCATGATGGAGGATCCAAAATGCTCTGGGGTTGCTCTGCTACATGTGGTACCAGAAGGCTTGTATCACATTACAGCAGAATTCTCAGGAGATTTTAGAGCAAAATGACATAGTACCTAGTCAGTGGCGTAACTACCGCCGTAGCGGCCGCTATGGGGCCGAGTCATAAATTATGCATGCCATGTCCCCGGGCAGGCTCGTCCGAAATTATCATAGCTGCCGCAATGTTAAGGGGGACCAGGAGGCGGGGTCGAGTTCCTCTATGACGTTGCTGTCCTAGGCCTGACTCACCTTACCCATCCACCTCTGTGTCCGGGCAGCGGACCATCCTAGCTTCTTTCCCCTGACGTCATGTGACACAGTTTGGCAAGTTTATACTGTATTTGTGTTTATGGTATTTATAGTATACTATATGCAGTATGTGTCTATGTTTGTACTTTGTGTACATTGGGTGTGTATATTCCATATGTCCAGGTATATGATGTATATATTCTATTTGGGAGTCATCATACACCAAGCACAACTGGAGATATCCAGCGGATTGTTGCGCACCGTTTACACCTCTGGTGTGGAGGTGGTGGAAATGGGGAAATAATCATGAGTGGTAGCAATAAGCTAGCATGTGTGAATATTTCAAACCTTGTACACCATTGGCATGGTGCAGAAACACTGATAAATATGTGTTTACAATGTGTATGTACTGTACAGAATGTGTATATGATTTGTATATACTATGGGAGTGTTTTCAAGCACCAGCATGTGATTAAATTCCCCTGTGTGTATACACGCATATATTTTGAGTTTCTATAAAATGTGCATATGAGTATATGTACGGTAGATAAATGTGTGCTTATGAGTTTACATATATATGTGTGCACCAATTTGTATATATTTGTAAAGGGGGCCCCATTCAGAATTCTGCTAAGGCCCCAGCCTCTCCTAGGTCCGCCCCTGTACCCAATGTAAGATAGTCCATTCACGATACTTACCAAGTGTAAGAAAAAGTCAAGCACTATTGCACCCCCAGCTCATTGGCAGGTTGAGCATTTCGTAGTATGCACACACAACTGCTAATGATGGGACTTGTATTAGGGTGCGGTCACACGTCGTGTTTAATGCATGCAATTTAAAAACTCATTGCAACAGCTGAAGAGATGATTTGCCTAATTAAAACAGCTGTTAACACATGCGTTGAAGCAATGTTAATGGTTGCGTTTTGTAAACACGTGTGTTAACAGCTGTTTAACTAGGCAAATCACTTCAGCTGTTGCGATGCTTTTTTAAGCGCATGCATTAAACGCGACCTGTGACCACACTCTTACAGCGAGGGTCAAGTGCCAAAACTAATCACACTATAGGTTTTCCATCAAGGACTTGTGGCTCAATCTAGTGCAGCACTGCTGATATGGCTTAAACTAAAAGGATCCATAGTAACTGATGTCCATTTTTTAAAACTTATATGCTAATAAGACGAAATCGGTCGAAGATCATGGGCTCTCCAGCAAGACAGTGACTCACCAGAATAGTAGAAAAGGGGAAAAAAATGCCAGCAGAGAGTCTTTACCTCAATCTTATCGAAAATCTTTGGGGCGAGTTGAAATCTGTCATTGGGAAAAAGAACCCTGCAAACATTCAAGAACTTGAACAAACTGCGAATGCATAGTGTAAGGAAAATAACTGCAATAAAGCACTGCAAAAAGTGAGAGCCCGATTTTGCCCATGTGATCATACAGGGTTAAATAAAATATTTTAATTAACCAATTTAACAGGCAAATACATAATAAAACATACCAACAGTAAAATGTAATACATAAAAAATACATATCCCTAACAAAGGTGCAGGCTTGAGCTTTACCCAATCTGAGCTAAACTGCAGAAGAAATGTTCTGCATATTCTTTAAAGGGCCAACACACACAGGTGTGTGAGTCACATGACAGTGATGGACCGAACATTTTGCATAGGATGGAAGTCCAAGCATGATAGTTATACATGATGCATGGAAGCTCTGCTTCTTCTTTGAGAAACAGAAGCTTTGTGCAGAGGTTTGTAGCAGCTCCTTGCATCATATATAACTAACGCTTGCAGTCCCGTCCATGCAAAGTGTTTGGTTCATAAAATTCGCGCACGCAGTCCTCGGGATATTTCCATCTCATAGCCTACTCACAGACTTGCTCAACTCAATGGACGATGGGCCGCAATCTGTTGAAACAGTGCAAGTCCAAGATGGATATCAGAGTCAGTCTCGATATCCAGGTTAAAGCCTATGAATATGCCTAGCACGTTTGAAATGGAAACTCTGCTTCTAAAAACGCCAGAACTGCTGGTTTGTTCTTTCTGCAAACCGGTCAGGAGATGACACTAATTCTAGGTCAGATCCTCTGCACACATTCACATGGAATGAAAGTTTTCTGCAGGTGTCCAGCTGTATCTGTTCTATGTCAATTTAAGAAACCTTTTGTGCAGAACAAAGACTCCTTTCCTCCGACCCCACAAGACAATGACTTTTAGGCAGCATTTATCTCCTTAGATGACCTAATGAATGAAATCCATGCATGAACAGTCTTCAAAACTTTACAACCATGAAAATTTGGTATATTCCAGTCTCTAAACGACACCGCAGGATATAGACAGGAATTAAAACCTGGACAATCATCTGTAAAAGGACAATCTTAAAATCTGTTTTGTGTGCATGGTACAGTAGAAGCCAGGGTAATAAATAGGTAAACACCCATATAGATCATTCCTGAAGCAGAGTCCTATTGTATATTGCTTTGCTGTGCCTTTACACATTCAGCATATATCTCTTCTCAGAACTGGGTTAATTGAGATGTGGAACGGGTCTGCTGACATCACGGAAGAAAGCATGTGTTAGGGCTGCTTTGGCGGAGATCCTCTTGTTGGAATCATACTGGAGCATTTGCTAGAAAGAGGAGGATATGGATTAGGATAGTAGAAGCAGACACCAAGCATGACAATCTGATAAAATACAAAATAAATGCAAAACACAAAAATGCAAGTGCTGTAAATTTGAATATCAGCAGCACCAAGAAATGCGGTCATTGATTCAAAGCGCTAGGGCCAAACTTAAGTTCGTGGAAAACCGGGTTTAGCTCAGGATTGGGCTGATCTATTATCATCATGCTTGGGTTTGGACTGATATTTATCACACAAAAAAGGCAGAGATGTAGAGGGAAGGTTATTCACAAAGCATCGTTGTCTCAAACTAATAAGTTTGTGTACTGGAGTTAGATACTAAGGATTTAGATTGGTGAATGAAATGTAAATCTTGATAATTTCAATGAATATGTATGCAGCTGCAGAATAAATAGCAACAAGACATCTCCAAAATCATGACGAATGGATTTAGAAGACATACAAAAAAAAAATAAAATATATAACTATACATCAGATAAACAATAACAATCGTGAACATATATAAGAGAAGACAAAATATCACATTTTAGACACTTACAGCCAAAAGATCTCTACCATCATCATCCAGTGGTGGTGCGACCTTACTTAACTCTTGGCGTGCCCACTTGGGAAATGTAGACTTATAGTCTGGCATAGAAGTAACTCCTGGCCATGTAGTCTCATCAGGTGTTCCCAGTGTTCGGAAAATACGGAACAACTGATCAATCTCGGAGTCACCTGGGAACAGAGCCCTTCTTGTTATCTAGGATAAAATAATAGGGAAAATGTTAAAGGATTTCATGTTGTGTACACAGAATTCATTTGAAAATGCATAAAGTAGATACACATACCAACGCAAGTATTTTCTCGAGACCGCATGCGTTCTATAATTGAATTTTTACATGTGCAGCTTAAACAAAATGGAGCAGATTTATTTGAAGCGTCCTAAGGTTAGACAGTATTATTATGCACCAGATTTATTTAAGTATCTGGTGCAGTAAGGCTACATTCACACAAAACGAATGGGGGAACGTATATAGAGCAATGGGCGCACGCCTCCGTTGGGTGCAGCACTGTACCGCTCCGTAGACGTAACGTAGGACATGTCCCATCTTTCTCCAGAATATGGCGCCGTGCACCATATATCACTATGGAGAGGGGCGGGGGTGAGCAGCAGTCATCCTCTCCTCCTGTCCCGGGCGCCAACGTGTGCCCACAGTGCTACGCTACAGCAGGCACACGTTAATGTAGCCTAAGACTGTCTAGTTGTACTCTGTACCTACTATTAGTTGGCTTACTTTAAAGGGGTTATCCGGGTTTAAAAATCTTTTTATGGCCGGGCTGGGGAGGGATAGTTAAACATAATAAACATGGACTTACCTCCTCCGGCGCCGCCGATGTCCCGCGCCGCGGTCACTTCGATCCGTGCCCCTGTAAACAAACAGGGGCACGGAAGCCGCGCACAGGGAGCTTCCGGTCCGCGTTGTGGACGGCTCCTCCCATCCGTCCCTATCTCTCAGCGTTGTAAGCGCTGGGAGATGGTGCGCATGGGAGCATCCGGCCGGAAGCTCCCTGTGCGCCGGTGTAATGAAACCGGCGCACAGAGAAGACGGGCCGCGGTGCGGGACATCGGCAGCACCGGAGGAGGTAAGTACATGTTTATTGTGTTTAAATAGCGCTCCCCAGCCCGGCCATAAAAAAAAATGTTTAAACCCGGATAACCCCTTTAAGCCAGAAACTAGGACAAAACTTCTGTTGTGTCAGCAGTATTTATGATGCGAGGCCACACCCCCTTTGGCAAACTAAACAACTGAATTCTGTTGTAGACAGTTTAATAAATCTCCCCCAATGTACAATACACTGCATGGTATAAATTAATTCCAAAAATCAACTAGGAAAAGTTGCTCTGGATCTATAAAACCGCCTGCTGCAGTATACCTCAAAATCATAATACCGTAGTAATAATATACACACATATACATATATATGTGAACAGAACAGTTTACAAATAGCAGTGATGATATTTATAGAGCACAATTCCACGATGCTGTACAATTAAAAATGGGATCACATTAAGAACAAATGCAAAGACCATCCACATCTTCAAAAATCGGAAACAAGTGGGAGGAGGACCCTGCCCTTGAGGGGTCACAATCAACGTGAAACGGTAAAGGGAGACACTAGGCGAGGGAGACTTAAGGCAGTGGTGAAAAGTTAGCCATTGTGCTTAGGTCATCATAAAACCCAAAATTGGGAATCTACCATGTCAGTTAAGTTTTTGCGACTAAAACATAGCAAGAATGTAGTGTGGGGAGTAGCACAAAATGTTAGCAACCATCTCAAAACACATCTGCATCATCTTTTCCTCAATATGTGCAGGAATCTACCCCTGCTGAGGAAGTGTACATAATTTGAGTTGTCGCATGGTTTATTTGGCGTGCCATAAATTGTATATTATATGCTTGATTATGAACAGTATTTACAACATATACTATAATGTGACCTCATGTCTGCACTTGAATATATTCAATTTGTACACCAACACTACTCAATAAAGGCTATACTGTACAGCTGAAACTTTGTTATTTAAGGTGAACTAAATTACTTGTCTTCCGCTTCACAAGCTGATACTACTAGTGTAAACGTAGGTCTGTGCACCCCTTTTCTGCATGTATGAGATTTTAGGCATCCAAAAAATGCGATAAAAGAAGAATCATTCTGGTCATTCCCTTAGACGCTAATCACATGCTATTATTATAGTGCCAAAACCAGAGAAAGCTGCATCATGGTGTTGTGCCTCAAGGTACATTCTTTTATCAGCAGGGTCTAGTATGAAAGCCTATTCACAATTATTAATGCCATCCCAACCCTTAGGGAGAGGAAGAAGGAGGTCATGACTAAAGCCAACTAGCCACATTCAAGTCACACTGTGAGGAAATACACAGAAGTCCTTTTTTTCTGCACAAGATCCATATCTCAGGTGACTGCACTCAAACGACAATTTTTGTATTTATGCAGAGTGAAGCGCTTTAAACTCTGGTATGACATACCCTGAAGTCACACAGTTATAGGTTACAGACCATGTTAAATCTGCAGTACTCTTTTCTTCATGTTAAAATTCTAAGCCTTAGGTTACGTGCATGTTTTAGCGGCCGTGAACTGGCCTAACAGACTGCAGTCTCCCATACCCTATGGGTGAGGAGCGCTCAACCATCATATCTCCACCTAGTTGCAGTGAATGCAATAATAAAAAAATTTAAAAAAGACCTCCCCAAAAACACAACAAAAAATTTACTGTAGCCTAAACATGCAGTAATTGTCTGAAGGATAGTGTAAAGATTAAGCGCATTGTTCCTGGACACAATTCACAGAGTAACATCTGTATGGAAGCCCTACATAAGATTCCCCCACCCCCATTGAGAACGTATTACAATAAAACATACCATTTCCGCAAAGATGCAGCCGAGGCTCCAAATATCCACTGCTGTGGAGTAGTACTTACAACCAAGAAGAATTTCTGGAGCTCTGTACCATAGTGTGACCACCTGGAAGATAAAAATTGTGTTGTATAAAAGGTATGAAATTTGTGGCAGATGAAATTCTGTTTTTTGTATTTGTGGCAGATGTCCATTCATCAATGGGGGATAACACCTGGAATCCTTGAAAACAAGTTATCAATAGGTGGACTGTGATACAGTCTGAAATGGCACCAAGACAAGGTGCTATAAAAGAAAAAGGTGGGTGGTGGGGGAATTCTGCTTACCTCATGTGTGTAGGTTCTTACTGGAACCCCAAATGCTCGAGCCAGACCAAAGTCTGCAAGCTTGATCGCTCCATCAGAGTTAATAAGCAAGTTCTGTGGCTTTAAGTCACGGTGCAAGACACGATGTGAATGGCAGAAGGCTAAACCTTGCAAAAGTTGGAACATGTAACTCTGAAAAAGTAAGGGGACAGATTAAGTTCTCATTTGAAAATGTATAACCTACTACTAAGACCTATAGCCATATGCAAATACCATGTTTATTGGGGTAAGGCAGAAATGACAAACCACTGACAAAGTTTCACATTTTCCTCTACTGGAATGTTTAGAGAATGGTTATAAATTAAAAAAAAAAAAAAAAATTGTTTTTAAGTAGCAAAGTTTTAAGCTTCATACATCCTAGTGATGAACCCTCTGTTTTAAATAGTCTATAAAGAAAGGATTAATAAAAGGAATTTTTTTTTTTTTAACAATCTACCCGCTGGCAAAGGGCGTCTCAACTGCATCTTCAACCTCCAGACTACATGAAACCCAAATAAATACTGATACCAGATTAGAGATATTTTTTTCAAATAGCCCCACAACTTTTTCAATTTTTAGTCAATGTAGCTGTTCTGGTTTCTGGGAGACAAATTGCACTTCCCTGTGGCAGTTCTAACATTCCATGCAGTGTACTGGGACGGAGATAGAGTAACTTATGAACTTAATATCTACATTCCTAAAGTTTCTGACTACTTGGGGGCCTTCTCCCCTCCATTATATATAACCATCAGGGTTGTTCTCATCCAGGGGAGAGAGGTTCACTATAACACTAGTAAAACCTTGTTTCTTATGTCTAGGGCCAATACAACTAAACAAGAAATGTATTTACGGTTGGTGGATGCAGAAAAGTCCTTTGACCATGTGCACTGGGGTTTCCTGTGGTTCTCTCAATTATGTCAGGTCCCTTACACATTAGAAACGACGCCAGCAGGGCTGCCCCCATTATACACACACACAATATTTTTTTCTGAGGTTTATCAGCAAAGGCCAGCACTGATCGCTGGTGTTTTCCCACTGATCGCTGCCTTCAAAAAGAAGCCCATGCCCTGCCTTCTGAGGATCGTCCCTTGCCTCTACCTCCAAAATGCCTGTCTATCTGATGACATACTTGATGCTGCGTGCTCATTTGTAATGTGCTAATAAATGTGGATTACACAAATTAAAAAACTTGTGCAAAAAATATTTTAAAAACATTTGCTGTTTAACCACTCAGACCAATAACTTTTTCATGGGAAAAGCTAAATTTCTCACATATCAATTTAGGACCCACATGGTTTTATGGGTGGCGAAAGTGTGAAAATTTGGATTCTAGATTTCATTACAGCATTCATGGCGTGGGATAATATTCCGATAAAATCTGGCATTTTGGGACGCAGCAATGTTCGTGTGCATTTCTTTTTCTACATGCGTTGTGGGGAAGAGAGATGATTGGGGAAAGGAGCCGATGGCGACACCTGCCTTCAGAGCTGTTAAATGTAATTGAATCCAACTGCGGCACCAAACAGGTTAATGTTAACCACATTATAGGGCACATGTATCAGTATTTCAGCTGCCACTTTTTAAAGTTTTCTGAAAGTTGGCCTACTTAATCACTGCAAAGTTTTTCCCCTTTGTGATGCATGTGAACAGTTGGCCGTTTAGTCTCACTTTTGCAGTGTGCGACTTTTTAGTCCTGATCTAGTAGGCTCTGTTATGGGACTAGAACGAGACAATTTCAGAGCCAAAAGTCTCACAACTCACAATTCTCTGGGCTAGACATGAACCCTGAGGTGGCCAACTTTGGTACAATGCTAGACTCTGCACCTAAAAAGTCTCACAAATAGTTGAACAAAAAAAAAAAAAAGAAAAGCAAGAGGATTGATGCATGTCCCCCTATGAGGCCCTAAAATGCAGTCATTAAAGTGTTAACTTCAGATAGGTTAGCGATACTTGAACTCACTTTTACAAGAGCCAATGGGATCCCGGTAATGCTGGCACCGTCCATAAATTTCTTTAGATCTTGATTAAGAAATTCAAAGACCAGATATAATTTGTTCTCTGTGTGAATGACATCCAAAAGCCTAATAGAAGTAGAAACAAATGAAGTTGTAAAATCTATCAACACAGAAATTCATTGAAAATTTAAAACATCCAAAAATCACTTACTTTACGATGTTGGGGTGATTAAGTTCCTTGAGCAGTGAGATTTCTCTGATAGCTGTGCTCGGTACCCCTTCTGTCTCCCTAGGAGAGAAAATATTATAAAAGTTAACTTTTTTGTTACTCTGCATTAAATGGGTTCTTTATCCAACATTAGAGATGAGCAGACCCGAACACTCCATGCAGGTGTGCCCTCCGCAGTGCGGACATATTGCTGTATAGGCTGCCAATCTGGCAAATTTACACCCTTAGCTTCTAGCCATGCCTTTGATTGGCCAAGAGGACACCACTGATCAGTCAGTCAAAACTAGTTTCTAGGAGTATTAATTTACCAATCTGCTCTCCAGTCCAGCAGGGATCACAAAGGGCTTGTCACCGTCCTTGGCCTGACGTGCAGGCAGGGAGAGCTGGAGCAGGACAAGGAGCAGCAGACCCAGTCTCCCCCAGGGCCAGCACTCTTGCTCCGGGTCTCTCCCGCGCTCACAAGGACTGCCAATCCAGCTACAGCCTGCGCGCTACAGGGGATAATCACCAAGTGTACTTTTACACATGGCACGTGCAGGCAGGGAGAGCTGGAGCAGGACAAGGAGCAGCAGACCCATAGTTTCCCCCGGGGCCAGCACTCTTGCTCCAGGTCTCTCCCGCGCTCACAAGGACTGCCAATCCAGCTACAGCCGGCACGCTACAGGGGATAATCACCAAGTGTACTTTTACAGATGGCAATTATTTTTGGAGGGTAATAGCGCCTGATCATGCGTCTATGATATGGTGAGGTGTTAATGCGACCACTGCATATAAGCACTTCACACTTCTGCCTTTCATTAAAAAAAAAAAAAAAAAAAAAAAAAAAAAAAAAAAAAAAAAAAAAAAAAAACACAAAACAGCACCCAAAAGCTGTAAGTGTAAACTAGGTGTGAAACATCCACGCTCCTATTCACGTGACCAGTAACAGATGGTACTTCATCAATACCCTTAGGAAGGAACCTCCTATCACATTTCTACTCCTGTATGTACTCTGCAAATTACATTAGAAAGCAGTAGTAGTAAGGGAGCCATTAACAATACATGAAGGAATTAGCATGCCTTGTCATGGAAAGAGCAATAGAAGGACCACATAAAAGGATGGTAAAGCAAAAGGAAAACAAAGCAGCCAGAGAGCCAGACACTATACATTTGTATGCCTTGTATAGAACAATATTCAACAATAGGAGTATCTTTCAATAATGGATATTGATTTTGCAAGTGACAATTAGCCTGCATTCAGCATTAAAGGGGTATTCCGGGAATATGAACGTCTGACACAAAAATCCTTGATGATATAAATAAATGAATACAACAATACTCAATGTCATTAGTCACAAAACGGAGCTAAAATAATATGATTTTATGATTTACAAAATGTATGGCCTCTCTAAAGTAGGTGGAGTTATCACTAAGATGGCCGCCACTGGAAACTACAAGTTCCATGATCCTTTAGTTCTCAGTAACTCCTCCTACCTCTTATGCTCTGCTAACAGTGATGATGTAACAGACTTTCTTGCTCTGTTACCATAGTAATGATGTGTAACTGCCATCACCACAACACTGACCATACTGGATGCACTGCAACCAACCGACTACAGCCAAACATAGTGGTGATCACATGACCTGCCCAGACAGGTAAAGGACATGTGATGTGGACATGTGACCAGCGGCCATCTTCTTTTCTGCGACGGACCGCGCGGAGGAAATTAACGGACTGATTAAAGGGCCAGTAGCATTTTAATTCTCCATCACAGTCTATGTCACCAGCATTTTCTGCTAAGGGGAGCAAAATTTTAAATAACAACTAATTACACATTAGCTTATATTTTGAGTGCCCACTTGTATATGAATTATGCTGATTCCTGGAATACCCCTTTAATCCAACCACTGATCCCCCATTTTCCTTGATGGCTCGTTTTATTAAGAGCAGTTTTAATGGGGTCTCAGTGCCGTGTCCACCACAGATCACAAAAACGTTGAACCCCCTCGTCACTCCATCAGACTAATGGAGCAGACGGCCGCACATGACTATTCTGCTCCATTAGTCTCTATGGAGATCGCTGAACACGACGCTCAGCAATTTCCGTCTGCTCCGGTGATCTCTATGGAGCTGAACAGTCAAGTGCAACCATCTGCTCCATTACTCTGACAGTAACGAGGGGGTTAAACGGATACCTGTGGTGGTCTCAGCACTAAGACGCAAGTTAGGCCCTATCCCGTGAACAGAGCCTAAATTTTGTTTGAGGGAAAACCCCTTTAACACCCTATTTCCACAAAAAAGTAGGCATCAAAATGTGCCCTGAGAAAACAGGCTTCAGGGTGCAAGAACTTGTTTGCTTGGTTATCACCATCATGCGGCACCCGAATAATCCTTTGCCTATGATGCACCGCTGTATGACTCGCAGCCACCAACTGCGACCGCTAAGGCTGCGTTCACATGTAGCATATGAAATAAGTTTTAAACCAAAATTCCAACACATTGGAAACTACCCCCCCCCCCCCCAAATATCCTTAGACCTAAACTCTAGTGTTGGGTAAATAGCAACACCTGACTAGCCAAAACATGCGCTGCTACTTAGCGAACGCACGCGTTTAGGACTAACTGCATCTGCGTTGGGGGCAATTCCTGATTTAATTGAACTGTTTTAAAACAAAATTCTGCAAAATGTGAACGCAGCTTTGGGGAGCATGCAATAACTTGTAACACACCTAAGTGGGTCAAGATATTATCAGCACAGATGTTCTGCTATCACTGGGGCACTGGGCCATCATTTTCTAGTGTACGTCTCCGCTCCGCAGCCATGCTGATACTTGTAGTTCACCCGCACCCCATAAGGTAACGGTTTACTCACGTGTCCAGGCGGATCTTCTTCAGCGCCACAACCTCCCCGGTCTCCCGGTTCCGAGCTTTGTACACGACCCCGTACGTGCCCTCCCCGATCTTCTCCACCTTCTGAAAGTTATCCATGGCCGCTGAGGTGAAGGCACAGTACGGTTGGGCCTGAGCGGGAGACTCGGTGACGGGACTCTTCCGGAATACTTACAATGCAGACCCCCGAAAACTTCCCGCCATCGCATAGCCACGCCCCGGCAACTCGGGATTGGTGGAGCAGGAAATCCTGCCGCGACGTCACGCGCGAAATGGCGCCACCAACCGGTCCACGCGTAGGAATTATTCCGCCAACGTGTGAGGAGTTTTGTTTATAGTCGGTGCAGTGACGTCACCAACAGCGGCGCGCGCAGGCATGCATACATACCCACCTACCGGCCGCCATGTCTCCTGCATTGTAAGACTAACCTCGTGTTTATCTGTACGAGGATAAGTAACGCGTGCTGAACCCGCCTGTGTGAATTATATCCAGGACTTGAACAGGTTGTGTACTGGTTAGTGCAGTCTGCGATCCCTATGGTCTGCAAGTCCATGAAAAATAACATCATATGAGTAGTCACACATTCGGTCTGAACGTTATATGCGAAAATCAAGGGTAGTATAGTAGAAATAAAGTTCTCAATTTTAATCAGCTAGTGATGCTTATACAATAAAGATCATTTTTAGCACATTCGATTACAAGTTGACTCAGTATTATTGCTGTTTTTGCTCCTATCACTCAGTGATGGTCAGTGTTAGAGCCCAGTGTGTGGGGACTCTAAGCAGACACTTCATGATCCCTCTAGTGCTATGAGATGCTGTGTGCTGACCATGTGCTTAAATTATGAAGGTCCAGGTTTATATACACTTTCACCTGGCTTCTGAAAATTCACTAGTATCTGACACATAGAAAGAGAGAGATCAGCTGGAACAGAGATGAGATGTTGAGATGCCTATTACACACAATGACACTCTCAGCTCTGCCAGACGAAGGCTCACCCAAAACCAAAAGCACATTGGGGACACAGTCATCCTGGTCAGTGGAGCGTTTCTTCGCTTATTATCTGTTAAGGACTGGAATTTATCTTTTGTTTGGTGGCCTTTCTATTGCTTGTCCCAATATAGGTTTATTGTGTGTAATACATGCTCAATACACATCTGTGTTCTAATAGGCCCCTACTATATTCCATATTTAGTTTCACATAATGTCCAGGTTTGACTACATTTTCCCTGTGTTTCACCAATACTGATTGTACTGTATCTTCTGGGTACCTCACTTATGGTGCAATTTTTGTTAAAACAATACATAGGTTTTATTGTATACATTGTACTAATAAAGAGTAAAATAATTTTTAATTGTAACTTTTTCACGCGTTGTCCGCCTTCCCCTCGCCTGGAGGGGTACAATTTGATATATATACGAGAGAGATCAGACGGATCAGAGATGAGATGCCTACGTATTACACACAATGACTCTCTCAGCTCTGCTAACTTGCCTATGACAGACACAGTTCAGCTTTGCTATATGCCTCCTTCCCAGTCCCCTGGATAAAGACCTTATTTGATAATAGCTAATAGAGAGAGGGTGCCGTCACACGTTGCAATTTGGTTGCGTTTTGAAACGCATTACAACAGCTGAGGTGATTTGCCTAATTACATCACTGTTAACATTGATGTTTACAAAACACAATGTGATGTTTACGCATGCGCTAACATAGCGTTTTGAAAACGTGCTGTGCTGGAAACCTATATACTGGGGACCAGTGTGCTGGATACCTTTTTTTTTGGGGGGGGGGGGGGCAGTGTGCTGGATATCTATATACTAAGGGAGTGCAGTGTACTGGATACCTATATGCAGTGGATGGTCATGTGCTTGCTACCTATATACTAGGGGGTTGGTGAAGTGTGCTGGATACATATATACTGGGGGCAATGTGCTGGATACATATATATATATTGGGGGCCAGTGGGCTGGATACATATATACTGGGGGCCAGTTGGCTGGATACATATATACTGGGGGCCAGTGTGCTCAATACATATATACCGGGGGCAGTGTGCTCCATAATTGGGGGCAGTGTGTTGGATACATATATACTTGGGGGCAGTGTGTTGATACATATATACTTGGGGACAGTGTCCTGGGTACATATATACTGGGGGCACTGTGCTGGATACATATATACTTGGGGTCTGTATGCTGAATACATATATACTGGGGGCTGTGTGTTGGATACATATATACTGGGGGCAGTCTGCTGGATACATATATACTTGGAGGCTGTGTGCTAGATACATATATACTGGGGGCTGTGTGCTGGATACATATATACTGGGGCTGTGTGCTGGATACATATATACTTGGGGGATGTGTGCTGGATACATCTGTACTGGGGGCTGGATACATATATACTTGGGGACAGTGCTGGATTCATATATACTGGGGCTGTGTGTTAGATACATATATACTGGAGGCACTGTGCTGGATACATATATACTTGGGGGCTGTGTGCTGGATGGATATATATTTGGGGGCTGTGTGCAGGATACATATATACTGGGGGCTGTGTGTTGGATACATATATACTTGGGTGGGGGTGTTGTATACATATGTACTGGGGGCTGTGTGCTGGATACGTATGTACTGGGGGCTGTGTGCTAGATACATATATACTGGAGGGCAGAGTGCAAGTTTAATGTGTTTTTCTCTGTTCAATTACATAGAAAAGACCACAGCCACAAGTCTTTTTCACACACGTTTTATGCACGTGAAAAATACATTGAAGATACATTGAAATTGCAAAAACAAAATATGCATGAAAAATGCTAATGAATCAGATAAAATGAAAATTGCAGGCAAAAACATCAGGGTCTTTTTCACTTTTACGGTGATCTGCAACGCAAGTGTGAAAGAGGCCTAAAGGGAACCTGTCTCCAGGGACCTAATTTTCACTAAAGACAGGTTGTAGAAGCCTAGCACACCTACAGTGCAAATATGTCTTTCTGCATTATCTAAGCATTTGCATTACAAAAAAATTGTGCGTTATAACTTACCTTGCACCCTGACAGAATCCTCTGTGTATTTACAGGGGTTGGGCTTTGGTTTGGATGCATTTAAAAAAACAACACATGACTTGTCTGTACTGCAGGCTGTCTCCAGCTTTGTGCTCCTGTACAGCTCCTCTCCCCCACTTATATCAGCTCACTAAGCTGTGACCTCTTCGTAGGAGCAGAAGGGAGGAGCTGTACAGTACAGGAGCACAAAGGGGGGGATAAGATCTGAGGAGTGAGTAACACAGACAAGTCACATGTTTTCAAACCAAAGCCCAACCCCTGTACTCAGGTGATTTTGTCAGGGAGCAAGGTAAGTTGTAACACATCAATTATATTGTAATGCAACTTGTCTTTAGTAAAAATTAGGTCCCTGGTGACAGGTTTCCTCTAAGGCTTTCCTGCATAATTCGAAATCTCAAAAAATATATAATTACATTATTCTGATTTGATCTTAAATATAGGCAAGATATAAAGACAGAAGTAGAAGAGCACTCACCGGGCAGGATCTGACATTCAATAGTGTGAATAGCACTCGGAAGTAGCTTGTACGAGTTACATGTACCCTCACCTTATGGTGTTACGTTTAGTGCATATAATCTACTACTAGGACCTACTCACCAGGCTTTTTAGCCATGTACTAAGAAGTTTTGCACTCAGACCTCCCGTTTTAGGGTGGTTGGACACAGTGCGTCTTGGATCGTTTTTGAACGGATGCGTTTTGTATGTTTACCATACATTTGTCTGGTTTGAATCTGTTTATCTTCATTTCTAGGAGTGTAGGTAGCTGTGAAACGGATTAAATCCAGCCAAACGCATGGTAAGCTTATAAAAACGTGCGTTTTCAGTCCGTTTAAAAACGGACCAAGAACACACTGGGGGACATTTACTTAAAGTGTCGGTGTCTGCATTGGCTTTGTTACCGACCTGCTCTCGGAAAGAAGACACACATTTAATATTGTAGAGCTGTGCAGAGACATTTCTGGCGCCGAGACCATTTTCTGTCCCCGAGACCATTTTCTGTCCCTGGGACCAAAATCTGTCCCTAGCACCAGAAATGTGTCCAACAGTCCCTGCTAGACCAGTTTTCTTTTGGTCTACTTTCCGCCAGTTTACAGCGCCCAAAAATGGCTATGACACATATTAATTCTGTCTGAGTTTCCACTCCGCCAAAGCCACGCCCCTTTTCGGAGAAGAGTCGGAGCAGACGGAAAAAGTCATTTTTTCTGTCCCCGACAGCTAATAAATAGGTAGGAGAGCAGAACATGTGGTGAGAGCGCCACAAAACTGGCGGAAACACCATAGTAAATGTCCCCCACTGTGTGACAGCACCCTTAGGACAACTTTGGTACTGGGACCCAGCAGTGTATATAGCCCGGTCTGAATACATGGTGCTCTGAATTTCGAATAAAGACCAGCGAAAGGTTTACACCGCTGCTAGCACCACATTCCAACATCATGCATATGTACTCAAAGGACATCCACAACCAGGCTAGGAAGAAACTCACATACAGGCGCTCCCCTACTTCAGAACACCCAACTTACAGACGACCCCTAGTTACAAACGGCCCTCCAGTTTGTTGGTAATATACTGTACTTTAGCCTGAGGTCGGCGGCACACATGGCGTTTTCAACCCGTTTTTGGGCCGTTTTTAAGCAGTCCGTTAAAAAACGCATGCGTTTTCTGAAAACGCATCCGTTTTTGACTGGTTTTACCAATTATCTTAATTAAAACCGGTCAAAAACGGATGCGTTTTTATATGCATGTGTTTTTTAACGGCCTGCTTAAAAACGGCCCAAAAACGGGTTCAAAAGGCAACGTGTGTGGGGCAGTCTGCTGGATACATATATACTTGGAGGCTGTGTGCTGGATACATATATACTTGGGGGCTGTGTGTTGGATACATATATACTGGGGGCAGTGTGCTGGATACATATATACTGGGGGCAGTGTGCTGGATACATATATACTTGGGCGCTGTGTGCTGGATACATATATACTGGGGGCCAGTGTGCCCGATACATATATACCGGGGACAGTGTGCTCCATACTTGAGGGCAGTGTGTGCCCGATACATATATACTTGGGGACAGTGTCCTGGATACATATATACTGGGGGCTGTGTGTTGGATACATATATACTTGGGGACTGAGGCCGGCGGCACATGTGGCATTTTCAACCAGTTTTTGGGCCGTTTTTAAGCAGTCCGTTAAAAATATGCATGCATTTTTTGAAAACACATCAGTTTTTGACTGGTTTTACCAGTTATCTTAAATAAAACTGGTCAAAAATGGATGTGTTTTTTAATGCATGCGTTTTTTAACGGCCTGCTTAAAAAACGGCCCAAAAACGGGTTCAAAACGCAAAGTGTGCCACCGGCCTTAGGCTACAATAAACAGCTATAACAGTTATCACAGGTGTCTGCAATGAAGCTTTATTGTTAATCCTGGTTCTTATGACAACCCAACATTTTTAAAATCCAATTGTCACAGAGACCAAAAAAGTTCTGTCTGGAACTACAATTATAAAATATATTGTTCCGACTTACATACAGATTCAACTTAAGAACAAACCTACAGAATCTTGTATTTAACCCGGGCACTGCCTGTATAAATATATATTATGAATAGAAACTAACACTGAACTTTGTTGTGCATTAAAAATATATTCTTTATTGGTATAAATCCATCAATAAAAATTTTGAAAGAATAAAATGCAGCATTTCGGGTATCATCCAGGAGTCTATCATTATTATTTTACATTTGCGGGAAAGCAGTTTCCCTTAGGCTACATTCACAAGACCGTATGATTTCTCCAGTCCCGTATTTACGGACCGTATGAGCCCGTATATATATGTGACGTTTTTCATCCGTATGCAGCACGTATGTAACCCGTATTTTATACGTCCCCATAGACTTCTAGGCCATACGGAACTGAAATAAGGAAGAAAATACACAGTGTCAAAAACGGCAATATAAATGGTTGGACGTATTGTCCATTGAAATGAATGATCACGGCTACTAGGAGCAGCAGCTCCATTTACAGACTACCAGCGCTGTAGTGTGAGATGAGCGTGACGGCCGCGCGGGGTGCCAGTGTAAGGTCTGCACACCATTGCTGTGCGCTCCGGCACGTAAGCTCACAAACTACAGCCAGGGATAATGCAAGAGTTATTCCAAGCATGGCAATTATCCTATGGAGAGAGTAACTGGCGCCCTCATCATGAGTCTAGACGCCTTGTGTGAGGTCGTGCTAATGACGACCTTCTCTGGACCCCAGGGTGGTTCCGTGATGGTCACTATTCAGTTTCAAGTTTATACGGTTGAAAAAAAGACACTTGTCCATCACAGTTCAAACAAGGAAGGGAAGGAATTGGATGAGGAAGGGATTTAGGGGAAAACATTCTGTATAAAATAACAATCAATGTTATTTGAGTGTAAAAACGGCATCTAGACCCCTTCGTAAGCTCTCGCTGTCCTGCTGTGACCAGCGCCTGAGGCAGCTAGTACACAGACTTCGAATAGTTCCAAAGTACAAAAAGCCCTGTCGTCCTCTGTGATTAACCTTATGATTTCCAAAGGAGACCAGTGCCCCCCGTACTAAGTTTGTTCAGATTAAATAATAATCAATCCATCACTTCGTATGGACCATTCAATCATTATATAAATTACAATCTCCCTCTCGTGTCGGTCTTCTTTTCCCAGCGACTTTATTTTGCAGTGGCACCCAAGCTGAGTAGTGTAATACAATCTTTGGAGGATGTTCATAGGCTGTAGGGCGGACCCCATTGGACAAACTGGCTGTTTGAGTCATCCACTGGCAAATGGTTGAGGTGGAAAAAAATGTAATGTTATGCACCTGGTGTCGGTAAATATCAACATCCCAAACTATGTCATTGGGGGAGGTAAATCTGGGAGAGTCCCTTGATGGAAGGACATGCGTGTACTAGTAGACAATAAATTAAATAACCGCATTGCAATGTCAATCAGATGACCTCTAAAGCACAGTTAGATCTGTCATGTCATCCCAAAAGTGGTGCCGGACACGTCTGGGATAGGGACTGTTAAATTACCTTACCATGTACAAGGGCATTTGGTACGGCCTCGCCTGGAATTTGCTGTCCGTTGGGACACCACGGCCATAAAAAGTTGCCACAGAGCTGGAAAAGGGTTTTAAACGAAAAAGCACCAAAAATGATAAGGGGTCATATGGAGGGTCTCAGTTCAAAACGGAAGGAGACAAAAAAACTAGAGTTATTTAGTCTCAGAAGACGAGGAGATTCTAGCGGGGGATCGTGATTATTCTTATAAATATATGAATGAACTTAACAACAAAATATTATGGTGTTATGTTGTGTTGTTTCAGCATTCAATCAAACAAAAAGATTTGGCGGGCACGGATCTCATCTAGGAACGAAAACAGACCGTTTATAAGCACAGACAGCGGGTGTTTTACTGTAAGGAACTGTAAATATGTGGAATCAGCCTGCCTCAGACGGTATATCACCAGTAGGGAATCTAGGGGATGCGTTCAAGAAGGTCTAGATGGCCTCTTTTACACCTAAATAACTGATGTGATGGTTCATGGTAATAGAATGTGTTGTCCCCTAAATCTCCTCATCGCATCCAATCCATTCCTCTTTCTTTGGTTGACCTGATTGGTCTTGTTCTTTTATAACTGTACCTCAAAACTATGATACATACGAAGAGTAGAAGAAGTCAAGTTTTTTTGGCCCGCGGCCCATGACAGACCTTCTCACGGCCCTGTGGTTTGGAGAACACTGTTCTAAGGTGCAAGAAGCCAACTGTCGCCATTGTAATATCTGATCTCAGGCCCTCCAGTAGAGAGGAGACTTGCTCTGGAGACTTCTTCACAGATTTTACTCCTACAAAAGCGTATAGAGATATTATTTATGTTATTAAACCGAGTATACCCTTTATCACGTGGGACCTGTCAGGTGCTCACACAGCATGTGGTTTAGGAGGAGGGATATTAAAAAACAAAAACCAACAGTTTTTTAGCATACAGAAGAAAACAGGTCACAGTTGAGGTTTTATTGCCCACAGATGTGGATGGTCAGATGACATTTACACGTAGTTGAGCGCTGCCTGTCTCTCTGTTAAGGCATCTGCATACTATACAGTCACCATAATCTAACTATTTCTGGTGGTTTTTATGATGGTGTAATTTGGGAAAGTGAAATTTGTGACCATAAAGGAAAGTATCATCTATTGCTATTGGAAATATGTACCCAATAATAGCATGTGATCATTAAATTTGAGCATTTAACTCAGGAACTCTGTTTTGCGATATAGAAGCCATAACTCTTGCCCCTTCCTATTGGCCAATTTAAAAATCTGTGCAATCAAGCTCCATGCTGTAAGGTGTTTCCAAAAAACTGATGAAGATCTTAGTAGTCCATAATTAAAACATGCATGCTTTGACATTCGGACACTTCCACTATTACAACTAAAACAACTGTTGGGATGGGCACAACTGGCAATCAAGAAATTTATCGCGTCACCAGAGACGTGGACTAAACAAGTACACAGATTCTTATTTCCACTTTAACTTACATGTCTTCTCACAGGTTCTCTTTGAAGTAAGGGACCTGTCACAGGAAGGTCAGTTTTGATGACAGGTTCCAGGGCCTTTGGCATGTTGTTGATTTGAAAAATACCTTTGGTGTGGGATCTGAACAATAGGTTTCTTAAAATACCGGCCCCTGCCAGCAGCAGCGTGTGGTGAGTCCCAGGACCAGGAAAGACAAGTTCAAATGGTACAAGGACATCTTCCTCCTAGTTAAGATGAATGTGGGATACTCATACTCTTATTTTCACTCAACAGATTAGGTTTAATGTGGATAATGGTGTAAAGTTATGCTGGGTAAATGGTAAATGTTGGAAAAAAAAATGGGGGGTATTGGGGATGGAAGCAACTTAATTTCGCTGCGACCAGAGCCAGGCCGTGCTGAATAAAGCAAATAAATTATCGGGATATATAACAACAGAAAAATGAATTTCAGTATAGAGGACAAATCCCACTGGTATAGACCCACACATGGCAATATTGTTTTGGCCACCAGTGTATTAGAAAGGACATAGTAGAAACTGGTATGGGAGAGAGGAGAACACCACCAGGAGTATATGGGAAATACGGGTCCAGTAGTACGGCCAGGACAAGGGGGCATTCTGTATAGAACATAGATGTTGTGATGCTGGACTACTTGTACCCATGTTGTAGGAAGAGCCTGGTGGCCCTATTCGGAGAGCGTAATATCCACATTTGTAGGTGAATAAAACTATTGTAAGTAGTTTGTTGATCCATGGAGTTTTCTGGATACCATATTATGGATCATGAAAGGATTTTCCCGCTTTGAGCAATGCCTCAGCCTTGCAGGTTTTCTGCCTTTACCCTGGATTCACATGGTAGACACCGTGTAGGTTGAACTTGAAATGTTGTCTTTTCAGCTTTACTTCAAATACAATATAGCACGAACAGTGTAAAAAGTAATTAGCAGGTGATTTTTGTTTACAGAAAACTGAAATCATTTTTAAGATTAATAACCAACTTTTGGGGAAACCAGTTGCCATATGTCATTGTTCCTGGAGTTGGGTTTAATGTAGCGTAAATTTTTTACAAGAAGTAAAGAATGATAAATGACATCGTTTGTTGTTGGGACTCTTTCAGTTCGGTACGTGTGAAAATGTGCTGTTCTGGTTTCTACATTGTTTGTACATCTTGAAGTCCTTTGGTCAATTGCAGCATATCTCAAGCTTTGGCATCGATTTGTGCTTACCCTGTGTAAATTGGATAAACTGAGGATCTCGTTTGTAGTGTGAGTGGTCTCAGCTAAGAGCAGTAGCCCGTAATGATACTAAGAATGGTCTTGTTTTCTGTAATGTGGACGTACAAACCTTCAGAAATTACATCAGCAGTTCTTCTCCAGTGTGAAATCCAATTCTTCTTGTGGCATAAACAGTGATTCTATGACTCAAAAGTGTGACGAGCCTTTAAACGGGATCATTAGAGATTGTGATTCTATTCCTGGAGAAAGGACCTTGGGATTCACTTGTTCTTCTGGCCTATATAATTTGCACTATTTATTATATATGTACCCCATATCTGTGAATACTGCGGAATATGATGGTGGCTACTAAATAAAATATTGTTATTTCTCCTGTGTGATGGGGCTAATTAAAGAACTGCGCGAACCTCGTGATATGTATGACTATCACTCAGTGGTGGCGAACTATGGCAGCGGGTGCCAGAATTTTGGGTGCAATCAGAGCCCTCGATATGGGCCTCTTGCCTTCACACAGGGCAGAGTCCGACCAGACAGACAGGATCAAGGGTATTGCGTCCAGGCAGTCCAGGACTCCATAAGGAAGCTACATGATGATCCAAACTTCTTCTCTTCTTTTACTGTATGGGTGTCCTCCAGGTGCCTATACAATTAAACCTGTGACAGGAAGGGCGAAGTAAAGTGTAATAAGTACTGCTTAAATTGTCGCATTGGCACTTTGCGAAAAGAAAATCATGGGTTTTGGTCGTAGTGGGCTCTGTGCTAAAAGGTTGCCATCACTGGACTAGTACAACATCACAAGCAATATCCTCACACAGGAACTGGAGAGAAAGTGAATCCGGTGAGGAGTACGTAGCCTTGTTCTTTGAAGTTCTAATAGTTTGAATGGCATGGCTATTATAAAAAAATTGTGGCAGCCGTGTTCATACCAACAGTCTGGTCGTCCATTGCTCAATTCCATTAATTTTTGATGGCGGAAATAACATTAAATTAGCCAAAGACAAAAACAGATGCATTACAGCGGGTTAATGGGAGTCAATGGGATGGATGGTGAAGGGCTTCCATTTACTACGTGTATTAAGTAGTTATATTTCTAATTTGTAAAAACAAAAAAATAAATGGTAAATTCTAAAAATGTCCTAGGGGCCCAGGAAGTTTATAAATATTAAGCACCTCGCAGCACACTCCAAGTTGTGGCTGAAACCGTCAGTGGTCACACTGTTTAGTATGGATCCCACATAGGACGCTGGTTTAAGCTTGCCGTGCTCCTTGTGACTGCATACGACGAATGCTCCGCTGGATGTAGAGCAGAAGGTGTGAAGGTAGAAGGACAAAGTTAAGGATGTTTTCCCTTATGCCTGAAAAGCCCTCGGAGGGTTTCCCTGAAAACCTTTAACTGTTTTTTTTCATTAATGTTGTTAAAGGTTTGAGTGATCTTTCGTCGGGTCTTTTTAAAATTTTATGGGCGGGTGGGCCAACACCACTGGAATGCCCAAATGATCGTCAAATGGGCATACACAAGTTCCACTAATATTCTCGATACAGGACAGGGCTTCAGGCGACAGTACCCTGTAAGCCACCCTATACTTGTAATTCTTTTTAATGGGACTCTGAGCCCCTTACAAGGGTGTTGGATTATCTGAAAGTCATAGCAGTATAGATCAACTGGAACATCACCTGCAATCAGACATTTGAAAGTAGTGAAGATAAATAATATCACCGGATTGTAAGCCCATAAGTAACCATAGCTGACTGACAAACCAGACGTTGTCTTGTGATGATATAAGTGGCACAAGGGGACTTATTCAGAACAGAAGGGAATTAAATTTCGCAGGTTTTAAGCATCACACAGAAGAGTTATTAGGGTTAACAACGCCAGGAATATTAAATGTGAAATCACGAACTGTTTAATTTCAATTTCCATACGATTTCTATTGTAAGACATTTCACGCCGTTTTTAAAACTGCGTACTACTAGTGATTGAACCTACAGCATAGAAAAGCAGCTTTATAAAAGTCAAGGAAGAATTGGCAAGTCAGGTGGGGAGAGGTGAACATTTCCAATCACAGGCTAATGCTGTGTGGTCCAGAGGATTGGTTTACTAGGAATCACTACTACCACCACCTAAGAGTGTTTTTCTCTTCTAGAGGCAACGGAACGAAGACTAGTGGAAGGCCAATGATCGTTTGATTGATTACAATGAAAAGTTTAATTATGCAGTGAGTATTATTTATTCCATGTGGTATACAATTACTTCCTCACCTGTAAAAATAAATTCAAATTATTTACAAGGCAAGGTCGAATCTGGTATTGATAGTGAATTCAGTTGTATATTTTTGAAGGTGCAGCCCTTATGTGAGGGGTTTATGATGATGGTTTTTTGTTTAAGCCAAAAGAAACAGTGTGAGGATAATGGGTTGAAAAAGTTAATTAAGAGGTTGTCCTCATTTAGCTTTTTTTTTTCCATTCCAATGTTTGTTTTGGATTCAGAAACCGTATCAGAAATCCAATAATGGGCATGGCATCCTAAAAGAGTTCCTCTACGCCAAATTGCCTCCCACCCTGCTCACCTCAGGGTAAAGTATTTGCAATTTCTGGTGCATTTTTTAATTATCAGAGTAGAGTATATTTTGTTGATGACGTGCAAACACAACGTAGAAAGCAGCCTCAAGGAGGAAAATGACTATCCAGGAACGCAGCATATGAAAGCATAGTGTCCTTGTTAAAGACAATTCTGGTTGTTTGTAAAAAAAATTGCTCTGCTCCGTAGAGAGAATTTCCAGCCTAAGCGACTGTCAATGCGAGGTGCAAAAGATCCACATATAATCTCATGTGTTGGTTAAAAAGCTATAATGGGTATAACCACACACACCTGCCACCTCAGCACCTGCCAGACATGCAGACCTATGTAAAATACACCTCATGCCAACTCAGCACCTGCAAGCCATGCAGTCCCATGTAACATACAGGTCTTCCCTGCTCTTATCACATCCACTCATGTCAGGCCCCCTCACCTCCATACACTTGTATGCACACAGTACCTGTACACATACTTGCAGTCAGCCATTATAGCTCGACTTCCTGTGAGGAGACTGTGTGGTAAGCCACGCCCTTTTCCCGGAGGCTCCGCCCCCTCCCGTGACATCACGGCTACTCGGAGCAGCTCCATTCTAGAAGCTACCAGCGCTGTCGTGTGAGCTGAGCAGTGCCGGCCCGCGCGCTGCCATTGTCATGTCCTGCACACCATTGCTGTGCGCTCCGGACTGCTCAGCCCACACACTACAGCCAGGGATAATTGCCAAGCGTACTTCTACGCGGGACTCAGCGCAGTACAGCTACGGCGCAGAGCGCTAAGGGGTTAATGTTTTTTCTAATTCGTTGACGTACTGTGATGATCATCCGCTTGTAATGGCTTCTTGATGCATCTTGTTCCATGATTGGAATTTATGCCTCTACCTCCAATATGCCTGTCTATCTGATGACATACTTGATGCTGCGTGCTCATTTGTAATGTGCTAATAAATGTGGATTACACAAATTAAAAAACTTGTGCAAAAAATGTATAACAGGGTGGGGGATTGGATTTTATTGAATTTTTGATATTTTTCAAAATGGCAAAAAAGTGCCATTTTCGACTTTGGGTGCTATTTTCTGTTACAGTTTTAAACATAGTGAAAAAACGTTATTATATTTTGATAGATCGGGCATATTTGGACGCAGTGATACCTAATGGGTTCATGATTTTTACAGTTTATTTAAATCATTTCTAGGGAAAGGGGGGTTATTTGAATTTTTACCCTAGGTTGTCTGATTGATCCTACCATATACTGCCATACTACAGTGTTTTGGAACACTTTGGAAGACCCGAGGCTGTCATGGCGAACGATCGCCGCTCCCAGATGATGTCACGGGGAGAGACGATCATCACTGATTTTCTTTTGTTACCGGTAAGTCTTTTGCTGCAATTTGCAGCAAAGACTTCCTGGCTATGGAGAGGGCTCAGCCCGTGAGCCCTCTCCATGTACCCGCACTCGACATGCGCCGTAATAGTAAAGGCAGGGGTTATATATGGTATATAAAAAAAATTGTGTGCCATTTACCATTTTACACGGATTTATTGTTTTTACTGTGTATACAGTATATACCCGGTCTTACCCCTTGCCCCACCAGGACGTCCCCTAATATCATGGTGTGTCAGTAGGTGTATGAAGAGGGTTCATGGGCTCAGCATAATGCTATAAACACCAAACTCTAACACCCGAAATTGATGTCGGCATTGATTGTGGTTGTTAACCATTTAAATGCTCCTCTGCGGGATTTTCCTCCTAATTCATTACAATCTGCAAATCACACATTGTAATTAAATGGTTAAAACGAGACAGCCTGTCATGGCGAACGATCGCCGCTCCCAGATGATGTCACGGGGAGGGACGATCATCACCAAGATGGCGGTCTGATTTTGTTACCGGTAAGTCTTTTGCTGCAATTTGCAGCAAAGACTTCCTGGCTATGGAGAGAGCTCAGCCCGTGAGCACTCTCCATGTACCCGCACTCGACATGCGCCGTAATAGTAAAGGCAGGGGTTATATATGGTATATAAAAAAATAGGTTTAATTTTTCAAAGATTGTGTGCCATTTACCATTTTACACGGATTTATTGTTTTTACTGTGTATACAGTATATACCCGGTCTTACCCCTTGCCTCACCAGGACGTCCCCTAATATCATGGTGCGTCAGTAGGTGTATGAAGAGGGTTTATGGGCTCAGCATAATGCTGTAAACACCAAACTCTAACACCCGAAATGGATGTCGGCATTGATTGTGGTTGTTAACCATTTAAATGCTCCTCTGCGCACATTGTTGTTCAAAATAGCATGTGAAGAACAATATATATGTGTGAAGAACACATTGCAGATGTATTTAAACATCTGCAATGTGTTGATGTCGGCATTGATTGTGGTTGTTAACCATTTAAATGCTCCTCTGCAAAGCTGCCAGGAGCATTCAAATGCCGGCGTGCTGCCATCTTGGCCAAGATTGTCGCCCCTGTGACATCATCATGGAGGTGACGATACGTGCTGTGGCAGCTGGGAGTCTAAGTGGTAGGGCCACATAAAAATATTAAAACAGTTATTCCTGGCATTGAACCACATAATAGAAATTAGCCTCTGAATGGCCACGTTTTTTGCCATTTTGCAACACAAAATTTTGATAAAAAGGTCATGCAGTTTCCCAAATGGTTTCATCTCAACCTGCAAAAAAAAAACGACACCTTAAACAGTTCTGTACACTGAAGTATGAAAACGTAATTGGCCTCAGAATTTAGCAAAATGAATAATTTTTTTTGTACAAAAGATTTACATTTTTTAAATCAACTAAAACATAATGATACATATAAAAATTTGGTATGTTCTTAATTGTACCAACCCAAAAGGATAAAGGGGAGATTGGAGAGATCAGTGTAAGCCATAAAAACAGGACCCAAAAGAAAATGGCGCAAATGTTTTCTTTGTCAATTACACCACATTTGCCATTTTCAGGCTTCCCAGTACATGGCATGGAATATTAACCCCTTCAAGCTCTGCGCCATACATGTACTCCCCACATTCAAAAAATCCATAGCTTTTTTTATTTTTCCATGTACAGAGCTGTATGAGGGCTTGTTTCCTGCATAACAAATTGTGCTTCCTAGTGGTGGTATTTAAAGGGGTTGTCCACTTTTAACGAGTAAGGAAAAGTTATACAATTTCCAAAATACTTTCTGCACCTATTCTTCATGGTTTTCAAGATCTCTGCTTGCTGTCCTTCTGGTGTTCCGCGCCACTGTCTCCCGGTGCCCTGCTCCTGTTTGTTTACAGGGCACAGATCCTCAGCCCGCCTCAAAGGGTGTAAGGAGTCGGAGCCGAGGTGCCATGCCCCTTTTAACATGGCCCTGTTTTGTACAGCCACCCCCTCTCCTCCCCCACAAGATTTTTTTTTTAATAATGTTGGACACCCCCACAATATCCAAAGATGAGGGTCTTCGTTTTAGTGACAAAAGTTGTCATTCTATTTTTATAGAAATCCATTACATATAATGTTGCAGAGCATATTCCTGTGAATATGTGATCTTTGTGCCTTTTTAGCCACTGGGGGCTAAGACCTCAATGTGACTGATGGCCACACAGGCATGCTTTGTACTTGTGGGAGATAAAAAGAAGGTAGCACACAGATTATACAGGCATCATGTCACAGTTCAGAGGCATCAAAGGATCACATGACCTCCAATCAGGGCAAAAGCCTCTCATTAGCAGTGGCTCAGTGATGTGTAAATCAGCAGGTGAAGCAGGTCTGAGCTTAAAGGAAAAAAATCCATAATGATAAACCAGGGACGCCGACGCTGCGGTCACACGTTCCGATAGTGTTGCGTTCATAACTCAATTCAAGCGCAGCTGGGAGGAGCTTTTCACTTGTTTAGATCCAAACAATTATGATCGAGAATTGTGACACGTGCCGGTAAATAAATAAAACATCTGTTGGCTAATACCAAAAACAAGCGTTTTAGGTCTAAATGCATCTTGGCACAGCTTCTTCCCACTGCAATGGAATTAGAGGAGCAATAGGCTAGTCTTACTATGCACCTCCTATAAGTTGGCTTAGTTTATGACAGAATGCTGCGCCAAAAATGTGCAGCATTGGAATCATTTTTGGCACACAGACTTTCCCTTGAAAAGCCAACCTCTTTGTCTTTTAGTTGTGAAAGTGTCTGACAGCTGTCTTAAACCCTTAATAATCAATATTAATAATTCCTTTATTTATATAGCAAACACAGATTACGCAGCGCAACCCTTGATAAATGTGGCACAGAAAATCTTTTGGTGAAAATGATTCTGTCCTTAAAGGGTGATTTGGGACACTATACCTTATGGACTGGAGGTTAAGTGTCCCCAAACGCCCTGTTTGATTTTTATGAATTTGGAAGAAAAAAAGAAATGTTTTGCTCACCTCGTCTCTTCCTTCCCACTGCTGTTGTGTGTTTTGGGAAGTGCAGCTGGTGTATGATACCTCAGCATCGCTGTGCAAGCGTTGTTACTACGGCACATGCACAGTTAAGTCGGGATACTGTCCCGGCTCCACATCCCGCATTGCGAGAGGAGACGCAGACACTGAATCTGGAGATGTGTGCCCTATGGGACTCACATCTGGGTGAGTATAAAAGTTTAATTTAAAAAATTTTTTTTTTAATTGTAAAGACTTCAAGAAGGTCGATTTTGGACACTGTAGTTGGTTTAGGGTCCCAAATCAACCTGAGAGGTGCTCTTTAACAAATTGCTAAAACAGCACCTATATTTTCCTTTTTTTCCTTATCCCCTGTGCCCTGTATATGAGATTTTTATAGTTTGTGGTGCTGCCTAGTGTTTCCTTTTTACTATTTTGATATTGGAGGCATATTCTATTGATGTGTTATCAAAGGTTTTAGCCTGGAAAACCCTTTTTACTGAGAAGCCATATCCATCCATTACACTCAAATAGAAGCAGCCTCTTCACACAGTTATTACTTTATATAAGAGTGATGAAGGCGATCACATGAAATACCTTGCCTGAGGTCTAGAATGACTGTCCACTGGGGGCAGGGAGGCTCGTGAAATGAACAGGAATGTATTAATCCGTGTAAAGTCATGCGGGGGAGACATGATTATGCTAATGAACTCTTGCTGGGTATTTTATAGGAAACTTCCCTGTTTTTCCTCTTTCATTGTGCTGGAGTCCTGTTTTGGGGGAACAAGGCATCCGGAGACATGAGTAGAATCTGGCACCTGTCTGTCCTGTGGTTGCTGTGTGCTGGGATAAAGGCTCAGAACAGTGAGTAATACTAAGAGAACTTCTCCTGGAGGCTCCATCACAGAGGAGTGCCTAGATTTTGATATTTTACTTTTTTTAAGGACTGCATAAGAATAACTCATAAACATACATTCCTTAAATAAGAAAAAGAACTTCCTTGACATTTGGCATATCTGGTGTAACTATGGCATTTGTTCAGTTTTGATCTCAGAACTATACAAATGAAAGCTTTCTACAGTTAACCTGCAGTTGGTCTAAAATCTTAAGGTAGTCTTTCAGTTTTTTTGTGAACTACAGGCAGTCCATGGGTTATGATTCCGTAGGTTTGTTCTTATGTAAGTCAGAACAGGTATATTTTGCAAGTGTGACAAAAATAGGATTTTCTAATTTTGGGTTGTCATAAGAACAGGGACCAACAATGAAGTTTCATTATAGACACCTCTGATTACTCTTATAGCTGATCTTTGCAACCTAAGGCTAAAGTTCAGTACAATACTAGCATCCAGAGGTCACCGTGGGCAGAGAGGTCCTTCTATAAGTTCGATGTTCTTAAGATAGGAACTAACTTTCATGTATGTTTTTTTTTCTTTAAATTTTGTTTTTGTGGGAAAAGTGCTAAATACTTATATTTAAGAGAAAAGGGAAACAGGGAAGGAAATAGGCTGTGACAGATACATACTAAGAAAAATGAATCCTAAAATGTCCATAGAAATCACTGACTTCATTTTTCTAGAATAATTGCCTTTAATAGAATCAAACAAATTTGAAGTCTGTACTAAAGTATATACCTATAGCGATGGTCAGATACCACAATGCGGCCCATATTGCCCTTCAATATTTGGGGTATTATACAATGGGCAATTGTCATGCCCCTGCCTAGGCACATAAGAAGCAGGGCTAATTCAAAGTGATTTGCAGTTTTTATAAGATGGTAGCATATGCTGCACAAAAAACTTCACTTATAGGAATTTCAAGAGACACAACAATTGGGTTCTTAGCCCCCAAATATCAGTCTTAGTGCACAGCGTGAGAAGGAGATGGAATTTCGCAGTGGAGACCATGCTCAACCATCAGTCTATGGGAAGCATAATCCTGATCCTTATTTTTCTACGTCACGTTGAATCGATTTGCAGTGAATGTGCTTAAATATTACTGCATTCAGTCTCTTGCAGCTGAGGGACAATTGGTGGGGATAATATCAGTCAGACCCCCAAACGGCTTGCGTTGTTCATTTTCCATTGGAAAGGTGAAGAGGGTATAAAAGAGCATTGTAGGATATGTTTGTATGTATAGAGTGTCCTCAGTGTAAAGATTACAGTTCAGTTCAGCATTATGCTTCTATAATTTATAAAAAGACAACTGCTGATACATGGGAAAAAGCATTCACACCGTGTCATATGGTACCATATAAATGCAAAGCTCCTAGGTTCAATGTAGACTAGATAGTACAAATAACTGGACGTGCGCAGCATTGTCTTGTGCTCATCAGACTTGAGACCCTATAATCCACAATCTACTGCATGGAATGATCAAAGCAATATATAGCATTGACTTAGCTATGGTATCAGACATATCCCATGGGCAAACGTTGTACAGTATAGAAGTAGACTGTCTCCTTCTACTTAATAGGTAAATGCAGCACTGTATGGATGTGCCCTTAAAGTTGCTCACAGCTTTTCTGTCTTATGTGGCACTGTGCAGTATAGTGAAGTATTAAGCCATAGCAGATGTGTCAGACCTACTATGCATCAATTGTCTATATATACACATATATGTCAAATAAGTGACTTTGTAGACAGGTAAATTGAATTGCTGCAGCTACAAAGGTGTTGGCAGATATTCTACCTCTGCATGGCAACTTATTGAGTCACATTGTTTTTGGAGTAAAGAAAGAACCAAATTCAGTATCCAGTCAAACATTTTTTGGAACATTTGGAGAAATGCTTACGAGAAAAGCTTAAATGATTTAAAGTGTTGTAAGCTCTTTGATACTAAAGGTGTCATGGCTTATTACTTTGTGATTGTGAATAGTTCTGCATGACTTAGAACATGACTACTACCCATATTCCCTTAAAACCTCAGGTTGGACATCTCAGCTGAGGGTCACATGTAGGATTCCAAGAAGGATTGAATTTCCATGTGACCCATCTCTGCCTAGAGCCCCTCAGCACGACTCCAGATCACACATCACATGCTGATACAAAGGGGCACTACTTAGCCAAAAATTCTGCCTAAGAATAAGGGGTTATACAATAAAGCAAAGTGATTAATCCCCTGTCTCATATGACTCGTGGATTCCTTTTATCTTTCAGTAAGGCATATTGCTTTTGATGGCATGTGACACAAAGGTGGACATGAACTATTTCTAGTATTTTGTTAATATTTACTATTTCATTTTTACATGTTTTAGGATCTGGAAATAGAATCCAGCAGAGCACCTTTGAGGTACAAAGTAAGAGGCGTCTGCCCTTCAAGTCATGGAACAGCCAGATGTACCCTGTCTGGAGAGGGAGTGAAGCCCAGAAGAGGGACTGTTGGAAAGGTCAGAAGACTTTTGTTCATATGATTTATGCTTGGTTTATATGCAGCTTTTATGCATTAGAACACTATGCATGTATCCATTTACCATGATATGTACCATCAATACAAGTTTTGCTATATTTTCTGGTAAATTAGGAGGTCAGGTAACCTTTGATATCCAAAATGATGCCCCCACATTGACTGGAGCAAAGACAACTTTCTACATCCAGCTTAACTTTCCCCAAAATCAAACTGTGCTACCTGATGGACAGGTTGTATGGAATCAAAACTGCACCACTAATAGTAAGTATCATTTCTGCTTAAAAAAAGATTTGAATCAATGCAGGTTTGACTACTATATGCGCTAAACTCTGTAGGTACCTGGGTGTCAGCCGGTCAACCTGTCTACCCTGACGAGTCAGCAGAAGGTTCCCAATGTACCTTTCCAGATGGCCGTCCCTTCCCACGTGATTCTGAGAAGAAACGCAGCAAATTTGTCTACGTTTGGCAAGCATGGGGTAGGTTTTTATTTCATAACCAAAATATACTGCACATTTCGAAGGTGACATATGAATAACCAAAGTTGTAATTCATTTTAGGAAAGTATTGGCAGGTGGTTGATGGTCCCTCTTCCAATCTAACAGTGGAGACTGATGGCATCCCACTTGGCTCATACAGAATGGATGTTGTTGTGTACCACTATCGAGGGCGTCAAAAATTTATTCCCATTGGCAGCACATCCTCTCAGTTTGCCATAACTGGTATGAAATTTTGCTCCATGTTTGGTGTGAAACTATGTTTTCTATAGCTTGCTTTTGATGTAATGCTATATGTCCTCATGTTAATGTTATAGATTATTGAGTACTGACTCGGACAGTAAAGTATATATTGGATGCTGTTTAATTTTGACAAAGTTTCTGCAGGTTGTATCTGGCTTTTGTCAACCTAAGATCATATTTCTGATACAAAGTTATGTTTGTTACAGATCAGATACCATTCTCTGTTTCCATATCTCAAGTTCTTGATCTGGACCAGGAGGACCAGCGCTTCATCCAGAACAGAGCGGTGTCCTTCTCTGTAGCATTACATGACCCAAGCAGTTATCTCCAGACATCTGACATATCTTTCTCCTGGGATTTTGGAGATAAAAGTGGTACACTTATAACTCGGAATACAGGTGTTACTCATACCTATGTTTCCCCTGGTGTATTCAAGGCAAATGTTGTTGTTCAGGCTGCCATTCCCATTTCTCCATGTGGCAGTGCTGCTCCTTTGGTTCCAACGGCACAAGGGGGTGTCACTACAGAATTACCAGCAGAACCCACAACAGAAGCAGAACCCATTACAGAAGCAGAACCCACAACAGGAGCTACAACAAATGGTGGTCAATTAAGTGGTATGTAATGTTCTCACACTACGTATCAGTTTATGTAGGTTCATTTTATATTTTTATACTTTTAAACCTATACCCAGCCATGATTTAGCAGAGCTGTTTTTTTCATATGGGGGACAAATAAGCCCAGGTAGGGGGTGCCAAAAAATGCCATTTATATAGACGTATATGCCACGGGATTGTTGCCTGTTACATAAGGCTAATACAGTATGTTGTACTATCCAGTAGTAACAGCTCATCCACATGCTACTGACCCATGCTACGTGTCTAATACAGCTTTCAGTCTCTGCAATAAAAAGGTGGAAGAGCCACATCAAGTACTACCAAAATGCTGCCTTTAAAACCTGATCTTAGGCAATTTTTGGCAGCAGGTTATATGACCATTAAATATCAGTGATAAAAATAGTAGCTAAAGACTATAGATGTAGTCCTAGATAGGAATATACATTCTAGTGACCAGTCCTTTTTTTCTCCTCAGTGGTTCCCAGTGGTACAGCAGTGCCAGTTCCTAGTAACTCCACAGTGTCACTAGCTGTAGTAGTTACTCTGCCAGTAACAGAGGCTGCCATAAATGAAGAGAATGATGTGGATTCTGCATCTGTGGAGCCAGAAATTGATCAAACAAATGCACCAACACCTGTAGCAGAAGCTGGGACCTCACAAGTGGCTGTAGTCAATGAGGAGAATGCTGCAACAGAAGCTTTACCCGCTGAGGATGGTTTGCCAGCTACTGAGGATGTCATTCCAAGTGGTACAGCAGTAGGTATAACAGAAGCTGTGCCAGCTGATGAGGCTGTACCTAGTCAGGCAGTAGAAACTGAAACACCACTTACTGAGGAAAATACTACACCAAGTACTGTGGCTGCAGAAGGTTCCTCTACACCAGCACCAGCAGAAGGTATGTTCCCATAGTGTAGGTGTGCATTTCAATAAGGTGACAATGGTTCATAGAGACAGAAAAAGTAGTGCATTGTAGCATGGCCAAGTGTTGCAGTATTTGGTCAATTCTCTACCTAATGATAACACTAAGACAAAGTCATATACAGAGCCCTACCTAGAATATTTAACCACTGTGCGCAGTGTCATCAGGGAAATTGGGCCATGATAGCCCCATACACTCATGTACAAATTTGACTGTATATACGATAAGGAGGATTAGGGTCTCACTATTGATAATAACTTTTTTCGCCACAATACAATATTGTTCTCTGCAGTGACTGAATTGGTTGCCTCCATTGACTCGGTACCAGTCACAGAAGCAAATGGGGAAGTCTTATTACTTGCCAAGCGCCAGGCACCTGAGGGACCATTTGTTGGATGCCTACTGTATAGATATGGAACATTTGCCAATGACCTGGAAATTGTTTGTAAGTATCTAGTGTAATGGGAAGCAGGTGTGATGATTTTATGCCACCAACTTATTTGCTGTATTTTGTATTTTTGCAGCTGGCATTGAAAGTGTACAGATTGTGCAGGTGGAGCCACTGGTGGCCGCTGGGCTGGAGAATACTGTTGATCTCACTGTTACTTGCCAAGGAAGGTAATTATAATAAAATGAGGAAGACAATAAGGGCAATGTGTATACAAGTACTGCTGCAGACTAATAGGAATTTTGGATCTAGGCTTCTCCTTTGTGTAGATAAATATGTAGCGTCACTTAGTTTTTAGTAGCCTCCACAGCAAGTGGGCATGGAGGGGCTTGTAGTGGGCCAAGTCCAGCCATAGAATGGGCCGGAGTAAGCCAATCAGGTGTAGCAGCTATAGCTTGCGCCTGTTATAGCACAATTCTACTCCAGGCTGGATGTATTAAGATAACGATTGGACAAAGAGGCGGGGGCCTCTTCATACATTTGGGATGTACCAAAGGGTGTGGGGCATAAAATGCTGATGAAAGATTGATAGGCCCCCCATAGTTTAGTGTAAATAATTTCTCACCATGCAGCCCAACCAATAGGGGATTACTGCTGGGTGAAATACTTGAAACCCTCAACTCTTTGCTAGAAACTCCTCTGTCACAGCAGCTAAAAGCCTCCAGGAATCTGGTCTCAATATTCTGAATATTTGGAAATTGGCACTTCCCCATTGATTAGAATCCAAAGATGATGACCTCAATTCCTTTACTATTAACTTAAAGGGAACCTGTCACTGATGACCTTATTTTCACAAAACACATCTTACAGCATTTGCATTACAATATAGTTGTGTGTTTTAACCTACCTGGCTTCCTGACAAAATGCCTTGTTTGTGCTGCTCACTCCTCAGCTCTCAGCCCCCACCTTTGTGCTCCTGTACAGCTCCTCTCTCCCTTCCTGATGTCTTTTAACCAGGCTGTGAGCTCTGGTCTTGTGTGGGTGGAGGAGGAGGAGGGAGGAGCTGTACAGGAGCAGAAAGGTGGGGGCTGAGAGCTGAAGAGTGATTGAGCAGCACAGGCAAGTCACATGTGTGATTTTTTTTAAATGCATCCAAACAAAAACATACTTGCACCGAAGGATTTTGTCAGGTAACCAGATATTTTAAAACACACAATTATATTGTAATTCAAATTTTTAGAAAAGTCAGAAAGACATCTATGCAATCCAGCTGTAATCAGCTTCTGCAACCTGTCTTTAGTGAAAATGAGGTGGCAGTTTCCCTTTAAAACCATGTTAACACTTGTAAAAATTGTAAAACTGTTTGAACACTGACTTCCTATTACAGTGTGCCAAGACAAGTGTGTACAGTGATTTCTGACCCAGACTGTGAGAATCCACAGGAGACAGTCTGTAACCCAGTGGAGCCCTCATCTGATTGCCAACTAGTACTGCGGCAAGTTTTCAATGATACCGGGGTCTACTGTGTAAACGTGTCCCTTACCGATGATGTCAGCTTGGCTGTTGCTAGTGCACAAGTCAGTGTGTCAGGTAAGTCTAAAATACAATACCGGTGACCATGAACTTATTTTTTAAAAATGCTTTATATAAAGGAACATGCATTGTACCATAAAAACCTTTACTCTGTAAAAAAGTGGTGCTTCATGGCAATCTGCTTTGTGGATGGGCAATAACCCTTAAAGTTGTTCGTTATTGATTATTTCTGAACATTCTGATACTTCTGATTACTCCTATTGCTTGAACTGATGACTATTAAAAAACTAAAACTGTAGACAACTAACAGAGCTACTACATAGGTTTGTGGTGTACAACTGATCTTTAAGAAGTTATATGTAACTATCATGACACTTAATAGGTAGATCCGAGATGGTACGTTTCCTTTAAGGTAGATCCGGTGGCGGGTTCCTCTAAAAAATGCCATTGAAGCCCTTTTTAAGGCTAATCCTTCAGTGCCCAATAAGTTTCTAAATCTTTTATTGCCCTAATATGCAAATTTGTGAAAGAGGCTACTGGGGCGTGGAGTAGCCGGAGCTGAAGCTCCACGCCCAGTAGCCTCTTTCTATCCTCCTACTATATCTTCAGCGCGCAGCTCCTGGTAGCTGTGCGCACTTGTCCAGTGCGCTTTACAAGACACTGATATTACGGGACCACAATCTTAGTGATACAAGCGGAGGGCGAGGTAACTAAGGACGCGGTCACACAATACCAAGGCTTGTTCTTTATGCGCACGGAAGCGCTTTACAAGCTGTAGGTATCGCGTGACTGCGTCCTTAGTTACCTCCCCCTCCATTTGCATCACTAAGATCGCGGTCGCGTTATACCAGCGGCTTGTTCTTTATGCGCACAGAAGCTGTTATACTGTTATAACAGGACCGCGATCTTAGATCCGACTTACATACAAATTCGACTTAAGTATAAACCTACAGTCCCTATCTTGTACGTAACCCGGGGACTGCCTGTATTGTAGCTACAATTGAATAACATAGCTGGCATATGAGAGTTTATTCTTAAAAATCACTAGTGTTAGGCATGTCTATGAGGGACAGTAGGTATTTAGAAAAAATCCTGTACACCTTTGAAGAGTTTGCCAAACATAACAGGATAAGGTCAGTTTCACACTGCCGTTGTCCGTCTGTCCACGGATCATCAGAATCCTGTGTCACGAAACGACAATACTGCTGGGGATGGGACTCATTACTTCATAGCCATATATGATTTCTTCACTAAACATGATTACAATGTTGTGCTGTTTAACAGTGACGCAGGAACTCCTTACATCATATATCTATGACATAGCAGTATGTCACGGGACTCGCCAGGAGCTGCGGATTCCGGGGCAGCAGGATTGACTACTTGTGACATTCATGTCATGTGGCTTCTGGGGGATAGATGGGGCTTGCAGTCATTACAACAAATATAGTGCAAGTGTGAAATTTATTTTATTATAATTTGAAACCAAGAAGGCATTGTACTGAAACACTAAGCAAGGGATGTGTCTCCGATGAAGATCATATACTATACACAGTCCAGGTTTTATTACATTATTGGCAAAACAATGTCAAGCTTGAATGAAAATGCCTTTTGTCCTCAATTAGAGTGTAGAATGCACCATGCTCCCATGGTGAAACATTTTACAGCCACGTGCTGCTTTACACATGCTAGATGTCTCTAAAATGAATAACTGTTGTCCCCTTCTCTGTACGGCCTTCTGGAACGGAGAATGCTTTACCCTGCATTTGATCAAACCACCCGACCATTTAAGAGGGGGCTGTTTTCCCACTCAAAGAGCGTCCAAGAGCATTCTGAATGAAGAGACGAAGAGACGGACGGTCGGGGAACCAGTTAGCAGAGGAGTGTTCTGTTCTCAGAGGTGTGTAGCTCTTCAGGTGTCTAAAATTATAGTAAAGAAGGAGGGAAAAAATATTTTAAAAAAGTAGACAATGAAAAATTAGAGAAGATAAGCCACAAGATCTGGGAGGAACTGGAAAGAAGCAGTTCCCCCCCCTCCCACCCTTGGGGAACAGCTTCTCCATGTGGACCTTTTCAAATATATGAAAACACCCATCACTGGCTTAGCGACGCCCCTGCTCCTCTACAGCCAATCCCGAGTGTGGGGAGTTATTCATACATTTGAAAAGGTCACATGTTTCCCGAGGGGGGGGGAAATGCTCCTTTCCAGCCCTCCCATTGGCAACTGCCAGTCACACAGCAGATGCTAATGAAAGGTACAATATAACATATCTTTTTTTCTGTAAAACCAATTATACAAAAAAACTTGGCGGTGTATGTACTATGCTCTGTGGGGACTGGGGGAGTGCTAAAAATAGGTCTCCTGGTAACAGGTTCCCTTTAAGAAAGGTGTGTGGAATTCTTTGATTCCCAGCAATCACTGAAAATCAGGTTTTCATCCTTAGAATCCATGTAGAAGAAATTCTCTCAGCTCCAGGGACATGGCCACAACTATGTTTCTATTTTAATCTTTTTATGCCTCCTAGCCCCATCCTTTTTACTTAATGATTGACATCACCCATAGAAAGAAAGTATTAAAAAAGAAAGTATACATATAACTGGGAAAACATAAAAAATGCCCAGCATAATGAGAGAAATACCACCAATGAAAGAAAAGCATGGACTCACTTGTAAGTGTAAGCTACTACAGCAACAGCCAGGGCAACCACTAGCACACCGACCGTTACAGCAATTCCATTGACTGAAGATGCGGCACCTGAAGTAAAACACAGTTACATTATGCTGCAAGCATACAAAGATCTGAAAGTGTATTTTAAGTAAATTTATAATATAATTCTGGTTCTTAGATACCGACACAGACATCAGCTACACAAGTACCTGACATGCTGTGTTCTCCTATACACATGTGAGAGACACAGACATCAGCTACACAAGTACCTGACATGCTGTGTTCTCCAATACACATGGGATAGACACAGACATCAGCTACACATGTACCTGACATGCTGTGTTCTGCTATACACATGGGATAGACACAGACATCAGCTACACATGTACCTGACATGTTCTCTGAAACACATGTGAGAGACACAGACATCAGTTACACAACTACCTGACATGTTTTACTATACACATGAGAGACACAGACATCAGCTACACAACTACCTGACATGCTGTGTTCTCCTATGTAGAGGAGCAGGGGGCGTCGCTAAGCCCAGTGATGGGTGTTTTCATATATTTGAAAAGGTCACATGAAGAAGCTATTCCCCAAGGGTGGGGGGGGGGGAAACTGCTCCCTTCCAGTTCCTCCCAGATCTTGTGGCTTCTCTTCTCTAATTTTTCATTGTCTAAATATTTTTTTCCCTCCTTCTTTACTATAATTTTAGACACCTGAAGAGCTACCTCCATTAGTCTCTATGGAGATCTCTGAACAGGACGCTCAGCAATTTCCCCTCCACCTGCTCCGTGATCTCTATGGAGCTGAATAGTCAAGCCAGCATCTGCTCATACTCTGACAGTAACGAGGGGGTTCAACGGATACCTGTTGTGGTCTCCAGCACGAATACGCAAGTTAGGCCCTATCCCGTGAAAGAGCCTCAAATTTTGTTTGAGGCAACCCTTAACACCCTCTTTCCACAAAAAAGTGGCAATCAAAATGTGCCTGTGAAACAGGCTTCAGGGTGGCAAGAACTTGTTGCTTGGTTATCACCATCATGCGGCAGCACCTCTAATAAATCTTTGCCTTGGCGCACTCGCTGGATACAGGATTATATGCGAGAACAACGGCGAACCGCTAAGGCTTGCGTTCACTGTACATATGAAATAGTTTTTGAACCAAAATTCCAACACATTGGAAACTACCCTTACCACCCCCCCCCCCCCCAATATCCTAACCTCCTCAATCTCTGTGTTGGTAAATAGCAAACACCTGACTAGTCCGACACAATGCGCTGCTAACTTCCGACTCACGCGTTTAAGAACTACTGCATCTGCGTGGGGGCAATTCCGGATTTATTGAACTTTTTTAAAAACAAAATTCTGGCAAAATGTTGAACGCATCTTTGAGGAGCAGGCAATAACTTGTACACACCTGTGGGTGGGGTCAAGACTATTGTCAGCACAGTGGTCTTCTATCAATGGGGGCACTGGGCCATCATTTTCTAGTGTACGTCTCCGCTCCGCAGCCATGCTGATCTCATATTTCACCCTGCACCCCAAAGGGTAACGGTTTACTCACGTGTCCATGCGATCTTCTTCAGCGCCACCTACCTCCCCGGTCCTCCCGGTTCCGGAGCTTGGTACACGACCCCGTACGGTGCCCCTCCCCGATCTTTCTTTCTCCACCTTCTGAAAGTTATCCATGTCCCTGAGGGAATGCACAGTACTGTTGGGCCTGAAGCGGGAGACCGGTGACTTGACTCTTCCGGATACTTCCAATGCAGACCCCCGAAAACTTCCGCGCCATCGCAAGCCACCCCCGGCACCTCGGGATTGGGGATCATGAATCCTGCCGCGAACGTCACGCGCGAAAGGCGTCCCCTGAACCGGTCCACGCGTAGGAATTATTCCCGGCCAACGTGTGAGGATTTTGTTTATAGTCGTGCGTGACTTCCTCCACTAGCGGCGCGCGCAGTCATGCATACACTCCCCACCTACCGCCGCCATGTCTCCTGCATGTAAGACTAACCTCGTGTTTATCTGTAGAGATAAGTACGCGTGCTGAAGAACCCGCTGTGTGAATTAATATCCAGACTTGACAGGTTGTGTACTGGTTAGTTCGTCGCGATCCCTATGGTCCTGCAAAAGTCCATGAAAAATAACAGCATATGAGAGTCAACACATTCGGTCTGAACGTTATATGCGAAAATCAAGGGTAGTAAGTAAGAACTTAAAGCGTTCTCAATTTTTAATCAGCTAGTGTGCTTTAGACAATAAAGACTTTTTATTAGCGCCCATTCGATTCCAAGTTTGGACTCAATTTATGCTGTTTTTGCTCCTATCACTCAGTGATGGTCAGTGTTTCGAGCCCAGTGGTGTGGGGACCTCTACGCAACACTTCATGATCCCTCTAGTGCTATGAGATGCTGGTGGTGCTGACCATGCTTAAATTATGGGATGTCCCGGTTTATATACCTTTCACCTGGCTCTGAAAATCACTAGTTATCTGACACATAGAAAGAGAGAGATCAGCTGGAACAGAGATCGATGTTGAATGCCTATTCACACAAGGACACTCTCAGCTCTGCCCGACGAAGGCTCGGTCCAAAACCAAAAGCACATTGGGGGACGCATTCTCCTGGTCAGTGGAGCGTTTTCTTTTCTTCGCTTATTTATCTGTTAAGACTGGAATTATCTTTTTGTTGGCGGCGGCCTTTCTATGCTTTGTTCACATATAGGTTTATTGTGTGGTATACAATGCTCATACACATCTGTGTCTATAAGGCCCCTACTTAGTCCTCCATATTTTAGTTTCACATAATTTCCAGGTTTGACTACATTTTCCCCTGTGTTTCAACCAATAACTGATTTGTACTGTTCTTCTTGGTACCTCACTTATTGTGCATTTTTGTTAAAACAATACATATGTTTTAATTGTGTATACATGTACCATAAAGAGTAAATAATTTTAATTGGTAACTTTGTTCACGCGTTGTCTTGTCCGCCTTCCCCTCGCCTGGAGGGGTACAATTTGATATATATCGAGAGAGATCAACGGATCAGAGATGAGATGCCTACTATTACACACATGACTCTCTCAGCTCTGCTAACTTGCCTATGACAGACACAGTTCAGCTTTGCATAATGCCTCGCCTTCGTCCCATTCCCCTGGATAAAGACGCTAGTTGATAATGCTAAAGAGGAGGGTGGCCGTCACACTTTGCAATTTTGTTGCGTTTTGAAACGCTTACACACATCTTGATATTGCCTAATTACATCACTGTTACATTGGTGTTTACAAAACACAATTGTTATGTTTACGCATGCGCTAACATAGCGTTTTGAAAATCTTGCGTTGCTGGAAACCTATCTACTTGGACCATTGTGCTGGATACCTTTTTTTTTGGGGGGGGCAGTGTGCTGGAATATCTAATATACTAAGGTATGCAGTTACTGGATCCTATATGCTGTGGAATGTCATGTTCTTGCTACCTATATACTAGGGGTTTGGTGAAGTGTGCGGATACATATAATACTGGGGCAGTGTGCTGGATACATATATATATATACTCTTGGGGCCAGTGGCTGATACTATAATACTGGGGGCCCGTGGCTGGAACATTATACGGGGGGCCAGTGTGCTCAATACATATTTACCGGGGGCATGTGCTCCATAATTGGGCGCAGTGTGTTGGATACATATATACTTGGGGGCAGTGTGTTATACATATATACTTGGGACGTTCCTGGGTACATATACTGGGGGCACTGTGCTGGATACATAGATACTTGGGGTCTGTATTCTGAATACTCTATCTGGGGCTGTTGTTGTAATACATATATACTGGGGGCATCTGCTGTGATACATATATACTGAGGCTGGTGGTGCTCGATACCTATATACTGGTGCTGTGGTGCGGATACATATATACTGGGGGGCTGTGTTGGATACATATAATACTGTTGCTGTTGCTGATACATATATACTTGGGGGATTTGCTGGATAGCATATGTACTGGGTGCTGTGGGCTGGATCCTCTGTACTGGGGGATGGGGCTGGATACCTATTGACTTTGGGTGACCGGCTGGATTCGTATATACTGGGGCTGTGTGTTAGATACTATATACTGGAGGCAACTGTGCTGATACATATATACTTGGGGGCTGTGTGCTGGAATGGATTATATATTTGGGGGCTTGTGTGCAGATACATATATACTGGGGGCTGTGTGTTGGATACATATATACTTTGGTGGGGGGTTTTATACATATGTCCTGGGGCTGTGTGCTGGGATACGTATGTCTGGGGGCTGTGTGCTAGATACATCTATACTGGAGGTAAGAGTGCAAGTTTAAATGGTGTTTTTCTCTGGTTCAATTACATAGAAAGACCACAGCACAAGTAGTTTTCACACACGTTTTATGCACGTGAAAAATACATTGACGATACATTGAATGCAAAAACCAAATTGCCTGAAAATGCTAATTATCAATAAATGAAAATGCAGGCAAAAACATCATGGTCTTTTTCACTTTTTTCACGTGATCTCACGCAAGTGTTGAAAGAGGCCTCAAGGGAACCGTTTTCCAGGGACCTAATTTCACTAAAGACAGGGTTGTAGAAGCCTAGCACCCTACAGTGCAATATGTGCTTTCTGCCATTATCTAGCATTTGCATTACAAAAAAAATTGGCGTTATAACTTTTACCTACCTTCAACCTGACGAATCCTCTGTGTATTTACCGGGTTGGGCTTTTGTTTGGATGCATTTAAAAAAACAACACATGACTTGTCTTACTGCAGGCTGTCTCCAGCTTTGTGCTCCTGTAGCAGCTCCTCTCCCCCACTTCTATCAGCTCGTTCTACGCTGTGGACCCTCTTCGTATGAACAGAGGGAGGAGCTTACAGTAACCAGGAGCACAAAGGGGGGGAAATAAAATCGAGGATGAGTACACATACAGTCACATGTTTTCAAACCAACGCCCAACCCCTTTCTCAGGGTGATTTGTCAGGGAGCAAGGTAAGTTGTAACACATCAATTATATTGTAATGCAACTTGTCTTTAGAGTAAAATTAGGTCCCTGTGACAGTTTCCTCTAGGCTTTCCTTCTGCATAATTCGAAATCTCAAAAAATATATAATTACATTATTCTGATTTGATCTAAATACTTAGGCAAGTATAAAGACCGAAGTAGAAGAGCACTCACCGGGCGGATTTTGACATTCAATAGTGTGAATACACTCGAAGTAGCTTGTAACGAGTTACCTTTACCCTCACCTATGGTGTTTACGTTTATTGCATATAATCTACTACTGTACCTCCTACTCCACCAGGCCTTTTTTAGCCATGTACTAGAAGTTTGCACTCAACAGACATCAGACCTCCCGTTTTAGGTGGTTGGACATACAGTGGTCTTGGATCTTTTTGAAACTGATGCCGTTTTTGTATGTTTTACCATACATTTGTCCTGGTTTAATCTGTTTATCTTCATTGTCTCTCTAGAGTGTAGGTAGCTGTTAAACGGTATTAATCAAGTTCCATCCAAACGCATGGTAAGCTTATAAAAACTGCGTTTTTCAGTCCGTTTAAAAACGACCAAGAACACACTGGGGGTCATTCTACTAAAGAAGTGTCGGTGTCTGCATTGGTTTGTTACGACCTGCTCTCGGAAAAAACGAAAGGAAAAAAAAAAACCCCACCGCATTAATATTGTAGAGCTGTGCGAGGACATTTCTGGCGCCGAGACCATTTTCTGTCCCCGAGACCATTTGTCCTGTCCCCTGGGACCAACTCTGTCCCTAGCACAGAAATGTGTCCAACAGTCCCTGCTAGACCCAGTTTTTCTTTTGGTCTACTTTCCGCCAGTTTACACGCCCAAAAATGCTGTGACATATAATTCTTTCTGAAGTTTTCCACTTCCTCCAAAGCCACGCCCCTTTGCGGAGAAGAGTCGGAGCAGACGTAAAACTCATTTTTTCTGTCCCCGACAGCTAATAATAGGTAGGATAGCAGAACATGTGGTGATAGCTCCACAAAACTGGCGGAAACCCCATGTAAATGTCCTCCCACTGTGTGAACAGACCCTTAGGACAACTTGGTACGGACCTTGTATATAGCCCGTCCTGAATACCTGTTGCTCTGATTTTGATAAAGACCAGCGAAAGGTTTACAAAACCGCGCTAGCCAAAACATTCCAACCTCATGCATATGTATCTCAAGGACATCCACACCAGGCTCGGAAGAAACTCACATACAGCCCCGCTCCCCTACTTCAGAATCACCCAACTTACAGACGACCCTAGTTCAAACAGCCCTCCATTTTGTTGGTAATATACTGTACTGTTCCCTGATGTCTGGCGGCACCAATGGCGTTTTCACCCTTTTTGGCCTTTTTAAGCAGTCGTTTAAAAACGCATCGTTTTTCTGAAAACGCATCCGTTTTTGACTGTTTTACCAATTATCTTATTAAAACCTCAAAAACGAATGCGTTTTTATATTCATTGTTTTTTTTTCACGCCTGCTTAAACTCCCAAAACGGGTTCCAAAGCAAGTGTGTGTGCCCGTCTGCTGATACATATATACTTGAGGCTGTCGGTGCTGGATCCTATATACCTGGGCTGTGGTGTTGGATACATATATACTGGGGGCAGTGGTGCTGGATCATATATACTGGGGCCGTTGTGCTGATACATATATACTTGGGCGGCTGTTGCTGATACCTATATACTGGGGGCCATTGTGCCCGTACATATATACCGGGGAGCAGTGGTCTCCAACTTGAGGGCAGTGGTGTGCCCGATACATTATACTTGTGGACAGTTGTCCTGGATACTATTACTGGGGGCTGTGTGTTGGAATACATATAGACTTGGGGGTACTGAGGTGAGGCCGCTGCACATGTGGCATTTTCACCAGTTTTTTGGGCCCTTTGTAAAGCATCCGTTAAAAATTGCATGCATTTTTTGGAAACACATCCCGTTTTTTGACTGGTTTTTACCAGTTATCTTTAGTTAAAACTGGTCAAAAATGGATGTGTTTTTTATGCATGCGTTTTTAAACGGCCTGCTTAAAACAAGCGTCCCAAAAACGGGTTCAAAACGCAAAGTGGCCACGCCTTAGCTACAAATACACGTATAACAGTTATCACGGTGTCTGCAATGAAGCTTTATTGTTAATGCCTGGTTCTTAGGACAACCCAACATTGTTTTAAAATCCAATTGGTCAACAGAGACCAAAAAGTTCTGTCTGGTTACAATGATAAAAATTCATTTCCATTACTACAAACTCAACTAGAAACAACCTACATGACCCTAATCTTGTATTAACCCGGGACTGCCCTGTTTTTTATACTCCGCCAGATGAACACAGCATACGTTTCAACCTGCAAACTGCTTTAAATTTGGGCTGCACTAACTACTGTATATCATAATAATTAGCTTTAATAATTAAATTGGCCCATCGTTGAACATACATAATCTACTTGAGTATACGCCCGACCCAGGTATACGCCGAGGCACCTAATTTGTAAACGCCCTAAATTGTTTTTGTTTTTTTTTAAAAAAACCCCCCCCTTAACAACCACCCCTAAAAAATCCGGTAACTTTTTTTATTAAGAGTTCTTTTATGTAGAGTCTGTGTGGAAACGCTTTGTTTCTGCGTAACAAATTGACTTCATAAGTGCAGATTTAATATTTCCATTTCTGGTACTGGGGAGCAGAAAAAAAATTCTAACTGCAGTGAAAATGGTTGAAAATTCATTTGCACAGTTTTCCTTGTGGGCCAGGGATGTTATAACCGGGTGGGGGGATGGATTTTATTGAATTTTTTTGATATTTTTCAAAATGCAAAAAGTGCCATTTCGACTTTGGGTGGCTATTTTCTGTTACAGTTTTAACATGTGAAAAACGTTATTAGATTTTGATAGATCGGCATATTTGGACGCAGTGATCCCTAATGGTGTTCATGATTTTACAGTTTATATTAAATCATTTCTAGGGAAAGGTGGTTATTTGAATTTTTTTTTAACTTTTTGTTATTTTACTTTTACTATTTTTTCGAGACATCCCTAGGCTACTTTAACCCTAGGTTGTCTGATTGATCCTACCTACCATATAAACTGCCATACTAACAGTGTGCAGTATATGGGGGATTTTCCTCCTACTTCATTACATCCTGCAAATCACACATTGTATTAAAATGGTTAAAACGAGAACAGCCTCGGGTCTTTTGGAAGACCTGAGCTTGTCATGCGAACTATCGCCGCTCCCAATGATGTCACGGGGAGACGATCATCACCAAGATGGCGGTCCTGATTTTGTTACCGGTAAGTCTTTGCTGCAATTTGCAGCAATACTTCCTTGCCTGGCTATGGAGAGAGCTCAAGCCCGTGAGTCACTCTCCAGTACCGCACTCGACATGCGCTGTAATAGTAAAGGCAGGGTTATATATGTTATACAAAATAGTGTTTATTTTTCAAAGATTGTGTGCATTACCATTTTACCGGATTTATTGTTGTTACTTTTATACAGTATAACCCGGTTCTTACCCCCTTGCCTTAAAACAAAAACACCAGTACGTCCCCTAATATCATGGTGCGTCATAGGTGGAGGAAGAGGTCCATAGGCTCAGCATAATGCGTAAACCACAACCTAACAACACCCGAAATGGATGTCGGCCTTGATGTGTTGTTCAACGCATTTAAATGCTCCTCTGCAAAGCTGGCAGAGCATTCAAATGCCGGCGTGCTGCCATCTTGGCCAGATTGTCGCCCCTTTACATCATCAGGAGGTTACGATACGTGCTGTGGCAGCTGGGATCTAAGTGGTGAGGGCCACATAAAATATAAAACATTTTCTGGCCGTGACCACATAATGGAAATTAGCCTCTGGAATGGCCACGTTTTTTTGGCCAGTTGCAACCAAAATTTGGATAAAGGTCATGCAGTTCCCAAATGGTTTTCATCTCATCCTGCAAAAAAAAAAAAACCGACACCTTAACATTTCTGGTACACTGAAGTATAAAACGTAATTGGCCTCATAATTAGAGCAAATGAATAATGTTTTTGTACAAAAGGATTTAACATTTTTTTAAATCACTAAAACAAGAGGATACATATAAATTGGTATCTCTTCTTAATGTATCCAACCCAAAAGGATAAAGGGAATTGGAGAGATCAGTGTAAGCCATAAAAACCTGGACCAAAAAATGGCGCAATGTTGTTTTTGTCAATTACACGCATTTGCATTTTTTTTTCAGGCTTCCCCATTACATGGCATGGAAATTAACCCCCTTCAAGCTTGCGCCATAATGTACTCCCCACCTTCAAAATCCATAGCTTTTTTTTATTTTCGCAATGTACATGCTGTATGATGGCTTGTTTCCTGCATAACAAATTGGTGCGTCTGTGGTGGTCTTTAAAGGGGTTTCCCTTTTTTTTTTTTTAACGAGTAAGGAAAAGTTATACAATTTCCAAATACTTTCTGCAACCTATTCTCATGCTTTTCCAGATCTCTTGCTTGCTGTCCCTTCTGGGTTCCGCGCCGCGCTCCCGTGCCCTGCTCCTTTTTGTTTTACAGGGCACAGATCCCAGCCCGCCTCCAATGGGTAAGGATCGATCCGATCCTGCCAGCCACCCCCTCTCCCTCCCCCCCAAGATTTTTTTTTAATATGTTGGACACCCCCACAATTCCAGAGATGAGGGTCCTCGGTTTAGTGACAAAAGTTGTCATTCTGTTTATAGAAACCCATTTATATAATTTGCAGATCATATTCCTGTGCATATGTTATCTTTGTGCCTTTTTTATAAAGCCACTGGGGGCTAAGACCCTCATGTGACTGAGGCCACACAGGCCTGCTTTGTTACTTGTGGGAGAATAAAAAGAAGAAGGTATCACTACAGATTCTACAGGCATCATGTTCCGTTCAGAGGCATCAAGGATCACATTACCTCCAATCCATAGGCAAAAGCTCTCATTAGCAGTGGCTCATTGTGTGTAAATCAGCAGGTGAGCAGGTCTGATCTTAAAGGAAAAAAATCCATAGAATTCACCAGGACGCCGACGCTGCGGTCACACGTTCCGATGTGTTGCGTTCATAACCTAATGCAAGCGCAGCTGGGGAGCTTTTCACTTGTTTAGATCCCAACAATTAGATCGAGAATTTGATCCGTGTCGGTAAATAAATAAAACATCTGTTGGCTAATACCAAAACAGCGTTTTAGGTCTAAATGATCTTGTCACAGCTCTCTTCCCACTGTCAATGGAATGGAGAGCATAGCTTTCTTACTATGCACCGTCTGATAAGTTTGGGCTTAGTTTATGACAGAATGCTGCGCCAAAAATGGCAATCATGTGGAATATTTTTGGCACACAGACTTCCCTTGAAAGACACCTCTTTGTCTTTTAGTTGTGAAAGTGTCTTACAGCTGTCTTAACCCTTATAATCAATATTAATAATTCCTTTATTATTAGGCACCACAGATTTATCAGCGCCACCCTTTATAATGTGGCACAGAAAATCCTTTTGGTGAAATGATTCTGTCCTTAACCGCCTAACGCTCTTCGCCGTAAGCGTCTACGCGCGAGGTATAATGGATGTAGAGAGGGCTCACGGGCCTGAGCCTCTTCATACAGAGGTGGGTGTTTTTTGCATTTGCACAAAACCCCCCGCTAATAACCGCGGTCGTCTTGCACCGATCGCGGCTATTACCCCTAAACCCGCCCGCAAAGTCCGCGGGCGGCGTTAAAAAAGACGGCGGCGCGCGGGCGCCGCCATCGTTTTTTCGGTCGCCACCCCCCGCAGTCATCGTGGGGCGCGATCGGTTACCATGTAGCCTCGGGTCTTCTTTTACACAGGCTACATGGTTATGCCTGTTCGTTACAATGACCAGTGGTCATGTAATGTTGACCGCAAAAACGCATATATTGCAATACTGTGTATTTCATTATATTGTAGGGGAAGTGGGCGGGGATTTCCCCTGATCATCTAGGGTTTAATGTAACCCTAGATGACTAAAAACTAGTGAAAAAAAAAAGAAAAAAAAAAGTTTAAAAAATAAAAAATTAATAAAATAATTAAAAGTTCAATCACCCCCCTTCCCTATAGAACGGATATAAAACATACAACAGTAAAAATCACAGACATCTGAAGGTATCGCCGCGTCCCAAAATGGCCCGATCTATCAAAATCTAAAAACGGTTACGCTGGCGGTGACCTCCAGGCGGGAATTCGCCCAAATGTCCGCAATCTACTTTTACACCTTTTTACAATAACTAAAAAATGACATAAAAAATGATCAACATGTCCGCACAGACCTCAAAATGGTAGCAAATGAAACGTCGTGCCTCATTTCGCAAAATGACCCCTCACACATTTCAGTGCGCCAAAGTAGGAAAAGTTATTAGCGTCAGCAGATTGCAAATTTTGTTTCTTTTTGTACACCATTCGTTTAATTTTTGAAAATGTATTAAAACACAATAAAACCTATATAAATTGGTATCAACAAAAAACCAGGCGATCGCACAAAACCGAACCTAAAGAATAAGTAGGCGTGTTTATTTGGGAGCGAAGAGTGAAAGGTCTTAAAAACTGATCCCACAAAAACGTGACGACACGTTTCTTGCTGTTTTTTATTTCAATTTTCCACATTTGGAATTTTTTTTTTTCAGCTTCGCAGTAGCACGGCATGTTCACAATAAATAACATTACGGGAAAGTAAAATTTGTTACGCACAAAATAAGCCCTCACACAGGTCTGTACACGTAAAAATGAAAAAGTTATGATTTTTTGAAGTTGGAGATCGAGAATTTGCCCGAAAACCCCCGTCTCTTAAGGGTTAAAGGAACCCTACCACCACAATCTAGCCTATAAAGGTAGATTGGTGGTAGGTGAATCAATGGGACTTGAGGATAGCCCTTTTTAGGCTATCCTCACGTCCCTGGCCTTTTGTAATAACTTTTATTAGATATTTATTTAAATTTAACATTATATGCGGTCTCTGGTGCTGGAGTACCGCAAATATTGGGATATTACACTGAGGCGGCTACTCCACGCCCCGGTATCCACTTACCTTATACCCCTCTACTCACCCATCTTCGGCGCGCGCTCCGCGTAGCTGCGCGCCCTCGTCCGGCGATCCTGCCGTCTGCACAGCGCAGAAAGCAGGCCCGCGCCTTGCGCGTCACTACTCCGAACAGGCGCGGCCTGCTCTTCTTCGCATCGCAGACACGGCAGGATCGCCGACGAGGCGCGCAGCTACGGCGGAGCTGCGCACCGAGAGGGTGAGTAGAGGGGTAAAGTGGCTACCGGGGGCGTGGAGTAGCCCCTCGTGTAACCTTCAAGATGCGGCTACTCCACGCCCCGTAGCCGCATAATAAATTGAATAATATCTAATAAAGTTTTAAAAAAGTGCAGGGACGTGAGGATTAGCCCTTAAAAGGCTATCTCACGTCCCATTGATCACTACCACCGCATCTAACTTTAATTGTAGAGTGTGGTGTAGGTGTTCCCTTTAAAAGGGTGATTTGGACCTATAATAACCGTATGGACTGGAGGTTAATGTCCCCAAACGCCCTGTTTGATTTTTGAATTTGGAAGAAAAAAGAAATGTTTTGCTCACCTCGTCCTTCTTCCCATACCCACTGCTGTTGTGTGTTTTGGGAAGTGAAGCTGTGTATGATACTCAGCTCGCTGTGCAAGCGTTGTTTCTGCTACGGCACATGCACAGTTAATTCGGGATACTGTCCGGCTTCCACATCCCCCGCATTGCGAGAGGAGACCAGACACTGATCTGGGATGTGTGCCCTATGGGACTCACATCTGTGGTGAGTTAAAAGTTTAATTTAAAAAAAAAATTTTTTAATTGTAAGACTTCAAGAAGGTCGATTTTTGGACACTGTCGTTGGTTTAGGGTCCCAAATCACCTGAGAGGTGCTCTTTTAACAATTGCTAAAACTGCACCAAGATTTTCCTTTTTTTTTTTGTTTCCTTATCCCTGATTTTTTTTTCCCTCCCAGATTACTGTGGAACCCTTTCCGTTTAGAAAGAAATGTGTGCCCTGTATATGAGATTTTTAATAGTTTGTGGTGCTGCCTAGTTGGTTTCCTTTTTTACTAGTTTGATATTGGAGGCATATTCCTATTGATGTGTTATCAAAGGTTTTGCCTGAAACCCTTTTTAACTGAAACCATATCCAATAATCCACCATTACACTCAAATGGAAGCAGCCTCTTCACACAGTTTTACTTTAATAAGAGTGATGAAGGCGAATCACATGAAATACCTTGCCTGAGGTCTATATGACTGTCCACTGGGGGAAGGGAAGGCTCGTGAAATGACCGGGAATTTATTATCCTGTAAGTCATGCGGGGGAGGTATGATTATGCTAATGGATCTCTGCTGGGTATTTTATAGGAAACTTCCCTGTTTTTCCCTCTTCATTGTGTCTGGAGTCCCTGTTTTTGGGGGAACAAGGCAGTCCGAGACTGAGTAGATCTGCACCTGCTGTCCTGTGGTTCTGTGTGCTGGGATAGAGCTTCATGAACCAGTGAGTATACTAAGAGAACTTCTCTCTCGAGGCTCCATCCCGACGTGGTCTAGATTTTTTATATTCTTTTTTTAAGGACTGCTAAGACATGCTCAGAACATACATTCCTTAAATAAGAAAAGAACATTCCTTGACATTTGGCATATCCGTGTTAACTATGGGCATTTGTTCAGTTTTGATCTCAAAACATACAAATTGAAGCTTTCTGCAGTTTACCGCAGTTTGGTGCTAAAATCTTAAGGTGTTCCTTTCAGTTTTTTGTGAACTTACATGGAGTCCATGGTTATGATTCCGAGGTTTGTTCTTATTAGTCAAACTAGTATTGCAGTGTGCAAAGTTTTGAGCCTGGAAAATAGGATTTATCTCATTTTGGTGTCCTATAAGCAGGGACAAGCATAAGCTTCATTCAGACCCTCTGATCTTACTCTTATGCTGATCTTTGCAACCTAAGGCTAAAGTTCAGTACATACTAGCTCCAGATGTCACCGTGGGCAGCAGGATCCTTCTATAAGTTCGATGTTCTTAGATAGGAACTAACCTTTCATGTCTATGTTTTTTTTTTCTTATAAATTTTGTTTTGTGGGACAAAGTGCGTAATACTTATGATTTAGAGAAAAGGAATCGGGAAGGAAATAGGAGCCTGTGACATGATACATCTAAGAAATGAATCCTAACACGTCCATAGAAAATCACTGGCTTCATTTGTTCTGCTGGTTCCACAATGGACTTAAAATACAGATGTAACGTTGCAGAAACTTAAATGAGCTACCTCATGTCAATCTTGCAAATAAGAATATTGCCTTTAAAGAATCAAACAAATTTGAAGTCTGTACTAAAGTATTCCCTATACGATGGTCAATAACCACAATGCAGCCCATATCGCCCTTCAATGATTGGGTATTATACAATGGGCAATTGTCATGCCCTGCCTATGCACATAAAGAGTGCAGGTTAATTCGAAGTGATTTGCAAGTTTTTATAAGATGTAGCATAGCTTGCACAAAAACTTCACTTATAGGAATTTCAGAGGACAACAAACAATTGGGTTCTTAGCCCCAAATTCAGTCTTAGTGCACAGCGTGAGAGGAGATGGAATTTTCGCCGCTGGAGACCAGCTCAACCATCAGTCTATGGAAGCATAATCCTATCCTTATTTGTTCTACGTCACGTTGAATCGATTTGCAGTGAATGTGCTTAAAATCTGCATTCAGTCTCTTGCAGCTGAGGGACAATTGGTGGGGATAATATCAGTCAGACCCCCAAACGCTTGCGTTGTTCATTTTCCATTGGAAAGGTGAAGAGGTATAAAGAGCATTGTAGATATATTTGTATGTATAGAGTGTCCTCAGTGTAAAGATTATAGTTCAGTTTCAGCATTATGCTTCTATAATTTATAAAAAGACAACTACTGATACATGGGAAAAAGCATTCCACCTCGTTCATATGGTACCATATAATGCAAAGCTCCTAGGTTCAATGTAGACCACAGTATACAAATAACTGGACTTGCGCAGCATTGTCTTATGCTTATCAGCACCCTATAATCCACAATCTACTGCATGAATGATGTCTGACCAAGCAATATAAGCATTGGCTGAGCTATGGTATCAGACATATCCCATGGGCAACGTTGTACAGTAAGAAGTAGACTGTGCTCCTTCTACTTAATAGGTAAATGCAGCACTGTATGGATGTGCCCTAAAGTTGCTCACATCTTTTTCTGTCTTATGTGGCACTGTGCAGTATAGTGAAGTATTAAGCCATAGCTATTGTCAGACCTACTATGCATCAATTTCTATATATACACATATGTCAAATAAGTGACTTGGTAGACAGGTAAATTGAGTTCTGCAGCTACATTCAATATTCTACCTCGCTATGGAACTTATTGAGTCACATTGTTTTTGGAGGTAAGAAAAAGAACCAAATTCGTATCCAGTCAAACATTTTTTTGGAACATTTGGAGAAATGCTTACGAGAAAAGCTTAAATGTTTAGTGTTGTAAGCTCTTTGATACTAAAGGTGTCATGTCTTATTACTTTGTGATTGTGAATTTTCTGCATGACTTAGAACATGACTACTACCCCTATTCCCTTAAAACCTCAGGTTGGACATCTCAGCTGAGGGTCACATGTAGGATTCCAAGAAGGATTGATTTCCATGTGACCCATCTCTGCCTAGAGCCCTCAGCACGACTCCAGATCACACATCACATCTGATACCAAGGGGCACTACTTAGCCAAAATTCTGCCTAAGAATAAGGGGTTATACAATAAGCAAAGTGATTAATCCCCTGTCTCATATGACTCGTGGATTCCTTTTATCTTTCAGTAAGGCATATTGCTTTTGATGCATGTGACACAAAGGTGTGACATGAACTATTTCTAGTATTTTGTTAATATTTACTATTTCATTTTTACATGTTTTAGGATCTGGAAATAGAATCCAGAGAGCACCTTGAGGTACAAGTAGAGTAGCGTCTGCCCTTCAAGTCATGGAACAGCCGATGATACCCGTGTCCTGGAGAGGGAGTGAAGCCCAGAAGAGGACTGTTGGAAAGGTCAGAAGACTTTTGTACATATGATTTATGCTTGGTTTATATGCAGCTTTTTATGCTTAGAACACTATGCTGTATCCATTTACCATGATATGGTACCATCAACGTTTTTATTTTTCTGGTAAATTAGGAGGTCAGGTAACCTTTGATATCCAAAATGATGCCCCCACATTGACTGGAGCAAAGACAACTTTCTACATCCAGCTTAACTTTCCCCAAATCAACTGTGCTACTGATGGCAGGTTGTATGGAATCAAAACTGCACCACTAATAGTAAGTATCATTTCTGCTTAAAAAAGATTTGAATCAATGCAGGTTTGACTACTATATGCGCTAAACTCTGTAGGTACCTGGGTGTCAGCCGTCAACCTGTACCACCCTGACGAGTCAGCAGAAGGTTCCCATGTACCTTTCCAGATGGCCGTCCCTTCCCCACGTGATTCTGAGAAGAAACGCAGCAAATTTGTCTACGTTTTGGCAAGCATGGGGTAGGTTTTTTATTCATAACCAAAATATACTACACATTTCGAAGGTGGCATATGATAACCAAGCTGTAATTCATTTTAGGAAAGTATTGGCAGGTGGTGTTGATGGTCCCCTTCCAATCTAACATGGAGACTGATGGCATCCCACTTGGCTCATACAGAATGGATTGTTTGTGTACCACTATCCGAGGGCGTCAAAAATTTATTCCATTGGCAGCACATCCTCCAGTTTGTGCCATAACTGGTATGAATTTTGTTCCATGTTTGGTGTGGAAATATGTCTTCTATAGCTTGCTTTTGATGTAATGCTACATGTCCTCATGTTAATGTATAATTATTGAGTACTGACTCAGACAGTAAAGTATACATTGGATGCTGTTTAATTTTGACAAAGTTTCTGCGGGTTGTATCTGGCTTTTGTCACCTAAGATCATATTTCTGATACAAAGTTATGTTTGTTACAGATCAGATACCATTCTCCTGTTTCCATATCTCAAGTTCTTGATCTGGACCAGGAGGACCAGCGTTCATCCAGAACAGAGCGTGTCCTTCTCTGTAGCATTACATGACCCAAGCAGTTATCTCCAACATCTGACATATCTTTCTCCTGGGATTTTGGAGATAAAAGTGGTACACTTTAACTCGGAATACAGCGTTACTCTACCTATGTTTCCCCTGTGTATTCAAGGCAAATGTTTTGTTTCAGGCTGCCATTCCCATTTCTCCATGTGGCAGTGCTGCTCCTTTGGTCCAACAGCACAGGGGGTGTTCTACAGAATTACCAGCAGAACCCACACAGAAGCAGAACCCATAACAGAAGCAGAACCTACAACGGAAGCAAACCCACAACAGGAGCTACAACAAATGGTGGACAATTAAGTGGTTATGTATGTTCTCACACTAGTATCAGTTATGTAGGTTTCATTTTATATTTTTATACTTTTAAACCTATACCCAGCCATGATTTAGCAGAGCTTTTTTTTCATATGGGGGACAAATAAGCCAGGTAGGGGGGGCCAAAAATGCCATTTATATAGACATATATGCCACGGGATTGTTTGCCTGTTACATAAGGCTAAAAGTATGTTGTACTATCCAGTAGTACACTCATCCACATGCTACTGACCCATGCTACGTGTCAATACAGCTTTCAGTCTCTGCAATAAAAAGGTGGAAGAGCCACATCAGTACTACCAAATGCTGCCTTTAAAACCTGACTTAGGCAATTTTTGGCAGCAGTTATATGACCATTAATATCAGTGATAAAAATAGTAGCTAAGACTATAGATGTAGTCCCTAGATAGGAATATACATTCTAGTGACCGGTCCTTTTTTCTCCTCAGTGGTTCCCAGTGGTACAGCAGTGCCAGTTCCTAGTACTCCACGTGTCGCTAGCTGTATGTAGTTACTCTGCCTAACAGAGGCTGCCATAATTGAAGAGATGATGTGGGATTCTGCATCGTGGAGCCAGAAATTGATCAAACAAATGCACCACACACCTGTAGCAGAACTGGACCTCACAAGTGGCTGTAGTCAATGAGGAGAATGCTGCAACAGAAGCTTAACCCGCTGAGGATGTTTGCCAGCTACTGAGGATGTCATTCCAAGTGGTACAGCAGTAGGTATAACAAGCTGTGCCAGCTGACGAGGCTGTGCCTAGTCAAGCAGTAGAAACTGAAACACCACTTACTGAGGAAAATACTACAACCAGTACTGTGGCTGCAGAGGTTCCTCTACCCACCCAGCAGAAGTATGTTCCCATAGTGTAGGTGTGCATTTCAATAAGGTGACAATGGTTCATAGAGACAAAAAAGTAGTGCATTATAGCATGGCCAAGTGTTGCAGTATTTGGTCAATTCTCTACCTAATGATAACACTAGACAAAGTCATATACAGAGGCCCTACCTAGAATTTTACCACTGTGCGCAGTGTCATCAAGGGAAATGGGCCATGATAGCCCATACACTCATGTACAAATTTTACTGTATACGATAAGGGAGTAGGGTCTCACTATTGATAAGAACTGTTTTTCGCCACAATACAATATTGTTCTCTGCATGTACGGAATTGGTCCTCCAGTGACTCGTACCAGTCACAGAAGCAAATGGGGAAGTCTTATTACTGGCCAAGCGCCAGGCACCTGAGGGACCATTTGTGGGGATGCCTACTGTATAGATATGGAACTTTTGCCAATCTACGGAAATGATTTGTTTTGTACATATTAGTAATGGGAAGCAGGGGTGATGGTTTTATGCCACCAACTTTATTTCTGTATTTGAGCACTGGCATTGAAAGTGTACAGATTGTGCAGTGGAGCCACTGGTGGGCCGGCGGTGGCTGGAAATACTGTGGATCTCACTGTTACTTGCCAAGGAAGGTAATTCTAATAAAATGAGAAGACAATAAGGGCAATGTGTATACAATACTGCTGCAGACTAATAGGAATTTTGGATCTAGGCTTCTCCTTTGTGTAGATAAATATGTACGTCACTTAGTTTTTAGTAGGCCTCACAGCAAGTGGGCATGGAGGGGCTTGTAGTGGGCCAAGTCCAGCCATAGAATGGCCGAGTAGCCAATCAGTGTAGCAGCTATAGCTTGCGCCTGTTTATAGCACAATTCTACTCCAGGCTGGATGTATTAGAGAACGATTGGACAAAGAGGCGGGGGCCTCTTCATACATTTGGGATGTACCAAGGGTGTGGGGCTAAAATGCTGATGCAAGATTGAGAGGCCCCCCATAGTTTGGTGTAAATAATTTCTCACCATGCAGCCCAACCAATAGGATTACTGCTGGGTGAAATACTTGAAACCCTAACATCTTTGCTAGAACTCCTCTGTCACAGCACTAAAAGCCTCCAGGAAATCTGGTCTCAAGATTCCTGAATATTTGGAAATTGGCACTTCCCATTGATTAGAATCCAAAGATGATGACCTCAATTCCTTTACTATTAACTTAAAGGGAACCTGTCACTAATGACCTTATTTTCACAAAACACATCTTACAGCATTTGCATTACAATATATGTGTGTTTTTAACTACCTGGCTTCCTGACAAATGCCTTGTTTGCTGCTCACTCCTCAGCTCTCAGCTCCCACCTTTGTGCTCCTGTACAGCTCCTCTCTCCCTTCCTGATGTCTTTAACCAGCTGTGAGCTCGGCCTGTGTGGGTGGAGGAGCAGGAGGGAGGAGCTGTACAGGAGCAGAAAGGTGGGTGCTGAAGCTGAAGAGTGATTGAGCAGCACAGTCAAGTCACATGTGTGATTTTTTTTAAATGCATCCAAACAAAAACATACTTGCACCGAAGGATTTTGTCAGGTAACCAGATATTTTAAAACACACAATTATATTGTAATTCAAATTTTAGAAAAGTCAGAAAGACATCTATGCAATCCAGCTTCTGCAACCTGTCTTTAGTGAAAATGAGGTGGCAGTTTCCCTTTAAAACCATGTTACACTTGTAAAATTGTAAAACTGTTTGAACACTGACTCCTATTACAGTGTGCCAAGACAAGTGTGTACAGTGATTTCTGACCCGACTGTGAAATCCACAGGAGCAGTCTGTAACCCAGTGGGCCCTCATCTGATTGCCAACTAGTACTGCGCAAGTTTTGCAATGATACCGGGGTCTACTGTGTAAACGTGTCCCTTACCGATGATGTCAGCTGGCTGTTGCTAGTGCACAATTCAGTGTGTCAGGTAAGTCTAAAATACAATACCGGTGACCATAAACTTATTTTTTAAAATGCTTTATATAAGGAACATGCATTGTACCATAAAAACCTTTACTCTGTAAAAAAGTGGTGCTTCATGGCAATCTGCTTGTGGGTGGGCAATAACCCTTAAGTTGTTCGTTATTGATTATTTCTGACATTCTGATACTTCTGTTTACTCCTATGCTTGCTGATAACTATTAAAAAAATAAAACTGTAGACAACTAACAGAGCTCTACATAGGTTTGTGGTTACAACTGATCTTTAGAAGTTTATGTAACTATCATGACACTTAATAGGTAATCCGAGATGGTACGTTTTCCTTTAAGGGATCTGGTGGCGGGTTCCTCTAAATAATGCATTGGAGCCCCTTTTAAGGCTAATCCTTCAGTGCCCAATAGTTTCTAAATCTTTTATTGCCCTAATTGGCAAATTTGTGAAAGAGGCTACTGGGTGTGGAGTAGCCCGGAGCTGAAGCCCCACGCCAGTACCTCTTTCTATCCTCCTACTATATCTTCAGCGCGCAGCTCCTGGTAGCTGTGCGCACTTGTCCATGTGCGCTTTACAAGCCACTGATATTACGGGACCACGATCTTAGTGATACAAGCGGAGGGCGAGGTAACTAAGGACGCAGTACACAATACCAAGGCTTGTTCTTTATGCGCACTGAAGCGCTTTACAAGCTGTAGGTATCGCGTGACTGCGTCCTTAGTTACCTCCCCCTCCACTTGCATCACTAAGATTGCGGTCGCGTTATACCAGCGGCTTGTTTCTTTATGCGCACAGAAGCTGTATACTATTATACGGGACCGCGATCTTAGATCCGACTTACATACAAATTCGACTTAAGTATAACCTACAGTCCCTATCTTGTACGTAACTCGGGGACTGCCTGTATTGTGCTACAATTGAATACATAGCCTGCAGAGCCTGCAGAGTTTATTCTTAAAAATCACTAGTGGTATATAAGAAAGAATTTATATTTATAAATTTACTTAAAATACACTTACAGATCTTTGTATGCTTGCATCATAATGTAACTGTGTTTTACTTCATGGCCCGCATCTTCAGTCATGGAATTGCTGTAACGGTCGGTGTGCTAGTGGTTGCCCTGGCTGTTGCTGCAGTAGCTTACACTTACAAGTGAGTCCATGCTTTTTCATTGGTGGCAATTCTCATTATGCTGGGCATTTTTTATGTTTTCCCAGTTATATGTATACTTTCTTTTTTTTTTTAATACTTTCTTTCTATGGGATGTCCAATCATTAAGTAAAAGGATGGGGCTAGGAGGCATAAAAAGATTAAATAGAAACTAGTTGTGTGGCCATGTCCCTGGAGCTGAGAGAATTTCATCTACATGGATTCTAAGGATGAAAACCTGATTTTCAGTGATTGCTGGGAATCAAAGAATTCCACACACCTTTCTTAAGGGAACCTGTCACGAGGAGACCCATTTTTAGCACTCCCCAGTCCCCACAGAGCATAGTACATACACCGCCAAAGTGTTTTTGTATAATTGTTTTACAGAAAAAAGATATGTTATATTGTACCTTTCATTAGCATCTGCTGTGTGACTAGGCAGTTGCCAATGGGAGGGCTGGAAAGGAGCATTGTTTCCCCCCCCCTCGGGAAACATGTGACCTTTTCAAATGTATGAATAACTCCCCACACTCGGGATTGGCTGTAGAGGAGCAGGGGGCGTCGCTAAGCCAGTGATGGTTGTTTTTCATATATTTGAAAAGTTGGGGGGTGGGAGGGGCATGGGAAGATGTGTGGGGGTGGGGTCGGGGGGGGAACTGCTTCTTTCCAGTTCCTCCCGATCTTGTGGCTTCTCTTCTCTAATTTTTTCTGTCTACTTGTTTAAATTTTTTTCCCTCCTTCTTTACTATAATTTTAGACACCTGAAGAGCTACACACCTCTGAGAACAGAACACTCCTCTGCTAACTGGTTCCCCGACCGCCCGTCTCTTCGTCTCTTCATTCAGAATGCTCTCGGACGCTCTTTGAGTGGGGAAAACAGCCCCCTCTTAAATGGTCGGGTGGTTTGATCAAATGCAGGGTAAAGCATTCTCCGTTCCAGAAGGCCGCACAGAGAAGGGTGACAAGCAGTTATTCATTTTAAGAGACATCTAGCATGTGTAAAAGCAGCACGTGGCTGTAAATGTTTCACCATGGGAGCATGGTGCATTCTACACTCTAAATTGAGGACAAAAGGCATTTTCATTCCAAGCTTGACATTGTTTTGCCAATAAATGTAATAAAACCTGGACTGTGTATAGTATATGATCTTCATCGGATACACATCCCTTGCTTGGTGTTTCAAGTACAATGCCTGCTTTGGTTTCAAAGTTATAATAAAATAAATTTCACACTATACACTATATTTGTTGTAATGACTGCACAGCCCCATCTATCCTCCATTAGTCTCTATGGAGATCTCTGAACAGGACGCTCAGCAATTTCCCCTCCACCTGCTCCGTGATCTCTATGGAGCTGAATAGTCAAGCCAGCATCTGCTCATACTCTGACAGTAACGAGGGGGTTCAACGGATACCTGTTGTGGTCTCCAGCACGAATACGCAAGTTAGGCCCTATCCCGTGAAAGAGCCTCAAATTTTGTTTGAGGCAACCCTTAACACCCTCTTTCCACAAAAAAGTGGCAATCAAAATGTGCCTGTGAAACAGGCTTCAGGGTGGCAAGAACTTGTTGCTTGGTTATCACCATCATGCGGCAGCACCTCTAATAAATCTTTGCCTTGGCGCACTCGCTGGATACAGGATTATATGCGAGAACAACGGCGAACCGCTAAGGCTTGCGTTCACTGTACATATGAAATAGTTTTTGAACCAAAATTCCAACACATTGGAAACTACCCTTACCACCCCCCCCCCCCCCAATATCCTAACCTCCTCAATCTCTGTGTTGGTAAATAGCAAACACCTGACTAGTCCGACACAATGCGCTGCTAACTTCCGACTCACGCGTTTAAGAACTACTGCATCTGCGTGGGGGCAATTCCGGATTTATTGAACTTTTTTAAAAACAAAATTCTGGCAAAATGTTGAACGCATCTTTGAGGAGCAGGCAATAACTTGTACACACCTGTGGGTGGGGTCAAGACTATTGTCAGCACAGTGGTCTTCTATCAATGGGGGCACTGGGCCATCATTTTCTAGTGTACGTCTCCGCTCCGCAGCCATGCTGATCTCATATTTCACCCTGCACCCCAAAGGGTAACGGTTTACTCACGTGTCCATGCGATCTTCTTCAGCGCCACCTACCTCCCCGGTCCTCCCGGTTCCGGAGCTTGGTACACGACCCCGTACGGTGCCCCTCCCCGATCTTTCTTTCTCCACCTTCTGAAAGTTATCCATGTCCCTGAGGGAATGCACAGTACTGTTGGGCCTGAAGCGGGAGACCGGTGACTTGACTCTTCCGGATACTTCCAATGCAGACCCCCGAAAACTTCCGCGCCATCGCAAGCCACCCCCGGCACCTCGGGATTGGGGATCATGAATCCTGCCGCGAACGTCACGCGCGAAAGGCGTCCCCTGAACCGGTCCACGCGTAGGAATTATTCCCGGCCAACGTGTGAGGATTTTGTTTATAGTCGTGCGTGACTTCCTCCACTAGCGGCGCGCGCAGTCATGCATACACTCCCCACCTACCGCCGCCATGTCTCCTGCATGTAAGACTAACCTCGTGTTTATCTGTAGAGATAAGTACGCGTGCTGAAGAACCCGCTGTGTGAATTAATATCCAGACTTGACAGGTTGTGTACTGGTTAGTTCGTCGCGATCCCTATGGTCCTGCAAAAGTCCATGAAAAATAACAGCATATGAGAGTCAACACATTCGGTCTGAACGTTATATGCGAAAATCAAGGGTAGTAAGTAAGAACTTAAAGCGTTCTCAATTTTTAATCAGCTAGTGTGCTTTAGACAATAAAGACTTTTTATTAGCGCCCATTCGATTCCAAGTTTGGACTCAATTTATGCTGTTTTTGCTCCTATCACTCAGTGATGGTCAGTGTTTCGAGCCCAGTGGTGTGGGGACCTCTACGCAACACTTCATGATCCCTCTAGTGCTATGAGATGCTGGTGGTGCTGACCATGCTTAAATTATGGGATGTCCCGGTTTATATACCTTTCACCTGGCTCTGAAAATCACTAGTTATCTGACACATAGAAAGAGAGAGATCAGCTGGAACAGAGATCGATGTTGAATGCCTATTCACACAAGGACACTCTCAGCTCTGCCCGACGAAGGCTCGGTCCAAAACCAAAAGCACATTGGGGGACGCATTCTCCTGGTCAGTGGAGCGTTTTCTTTTCTTCGCTTATTTATCTGTTAAGACTGGAATTATCTTTTTGTTGGCGGCGGCCTTTCTATGCTTTGTTCACATATAGGTTTATTGTGTGGTATACAATGCTCATACACATCTGTGTCTATAAGGCCCCTACTTAGTCCTCCATATTTTAGTTTCACATAATTTCCAGGTTTGACTACATTTTCCCCTGTGTTTCAACCAATAACTGATTTGTACTGTTCTTCTTGGTACCTCACTTATTGTGCATTTTTGTTAAAACAATACATATGTTTTAATTGTGTATACATGTACCATAAAGAGTAAATAATTTTAATTGGTAACTTTGTTCACGCGTTGTCTTGTCCGCCTTCCCCTCGCCTGGAGGGGTACAATTTGATATATATCGAGAGAGATCAACGGATCAGAGATGAGATGCCTACTATTACACACATGACTCTCTCAGCTCTGCTAACTTGCCTATGACAGACACAGTTCAGCTTTGCATAATGCCTCGCCTTCGTCCCATTCCCCTGGATAAAGACGCTAGTTGATAATGCTAAAGAGGAGGGTGGCCGTCACACTTTGCAATTTTGTTGCGTTTTGAAACGCTTACACACATCTTGATATTGCCTAATTACATCACTGTTACATTGGTGTTTACAAAACACAATTGTTATGTTTACGCATGCGCTAACATAGCGTTTTGAAAATCTTGCGTTGCTGGAAACCTATCTACTTGGACCATTGTGCTGGATACCTTTTTTTTTGGGGGGGGCAGTGTGCTGGAATATCTAATATACTAAGGTATGCAGTTACTGGATCCTATATGCTGTGGAATGTCATGTTCTTGCTACCTATATACTAGGGGTTTGGTGAAGTGTGCGGATACATATAATACTGGGGCAGTGTGCTGGATACATATATATATATACTCTTGGGGCCAGTGGCTGATACTATAATACTGGGGGCCCGTGGCTGGAACATTATACGGGGGGCCAGTGTGCTCAATACATATTTACCGGGGGCATGTGCTCCATAATTGGGCGCAGTGTGTTGGATACATATATACTTGGGGGCAGTGTGTTATACATATATACTTGGGACGTTCCTGGGTACATATACTGGGGGCACTGTGCTGGATACATAGATACTTGGGGTCTGTATTCTGAATACTCTATCTGGGGCTGTTGTTGTAATACATATATACTGGGGGCATCTGCTGTGATACATATATACTGAGGCTGGTGGTGCTCGATACCTATATACTGGTGCTGTGGTGCGGATACATATATACTGGGGGGCTGTGTTGGATACATATAATACTGTTGCTGTTGCTGATACATATATACTTGGGGGATTTGCTGGATAGCATATGTACTGGGTGCTGTGGGCTGGATCCTCTGTACTGGGGGATGGGGCTGGATACCTATTGACTTTGGGTGACCGGCTGGATTCGTATATACTGGGGCTGTGTGTTAGATACTATATACTGGAGGCAACTGTGCTGATACATATATACTTGGGGGCTGTGTGCTGGAATGGATTATATATTTGGGGGCTTGTGTGCAGATACATATATACTGGGGGCTGTGTGTTGGATACATATATACTTTGGTGGGGGGTTTTATACATATGTCCTGGGGCTGTGTGCTGGGATACGTATGTCTGGGGGCTGTGTGCTAGATACATCTATACTGGAGGTAAGAGTGCAAGTTTAAATGGTGTTTTTCTCTGGTTCAATTACATAGAAAGACCACAGCACAAGTAGTTTTCACACACGTTTTATGCACGTGAAAAATACATTGACGATACATTGAATGCAAAAACCAAATTGCCTGAAAATGCTAATTATCAATAAATGAAAATGCAGGCAAAAACATCATGGTCTTTTTCACTTTTTTCACGTGATCTCACGCAAGTGTTGAAAGAGGCCTCAAGGGAACCGTTTTCCAGGGACCTAATTTCACTAAAGACAGGGTTGTAGAAGCCTAGCACCCTACAGTGCAATATGTGCTTTCTGCCATTATCTAGCATTTGCATTACAAAAAAAATTGGCGTTATAACTTTTACCTACCTTCAACCTGACGAATCCTCTGTGTATTTACCGGGTTGGGCTTTTGTTTGGATGCATTTAAAAAAACAACACATGACTTGTCTTACTGCAGGCTGTCTCCAGCTTTGTGCTCCTGTAGCAGCTCCTCTCCCCCACTTCTATCAGCTCGTTCTACGCTGTGGACCCTCTTCGTATGAACAGAGGGAGGAGCTTACAGTAACCAGGAGCACAAAGGGGGGGAAATAAAATCGAGGATGAGTACACATACAGTCACATGTTTTCAAACCAACGCCCAACCCCTTTCTCAGGGTGATTTGTCAGGGAGCAAGGTAAGTTGTAACACATCAATTATATTGTAATGCAACTTGTCTTTAGAGTAAAATTAGGTCCCTGTGACAGTTTCCTCTAGGCTTTCCTTCTGCATAATTCGAAATCTCAAAAAATATATAATTACATTATTCTGATTTGATCTAAATACTTAGGCAAGTATAAAGACCGAAGTAGAAGAGCACTCACCGGGCGGATTTTGACATTCAATAGTGTGAATACACTCGAAGTAGCTTGTAACGAGTTACCTTTACCCTCACCTATGGTGTTTACGTTTATTGCATATAATCTACTACTGTACCTCCTACTCCACCAGGCCTTTTTTAGCCATGTACTAGAAGTTTGCACTCAACAGACATCAGACCTCCCGTTTTAGGTGGTTGGACATACAGTGGTCTTGGATCTTTTTGAAACTGATGCCGTTTTTGTATGTTTTACCATACATTTGTCCTGGTTTAATCTGTTTATCTTCATTGTCTCTCTAGAGTGTAGGTAGCTGTTAAACGGTATTAATCAAGTTCCATCCAAACGCATGGTAAGCTTATAAAAACTGCGTTTTTCAGTCCGTTTAAAAACGACCAAGAACACACTGGGGGTCATTCTACTAAAGAAGTGTCGGTGTCTGCATTGGTTTGTTACGACCTGCTCTCGGAAAAAACGAAAGGAAAAAAAAAAACCCCACCGCATTAATATTGTAGAGCTGTGCGAGGACATTTCTGGCGCCGAGACCATTTTCTGTCCCCGAGACCATTTGTCCTGTCCCCTGGGACCAACTCTGTCCCTAGCACAGAAATGTGTCCAACAGTCCCTGCTAGACCCAGTTTTTCTTTTGGTCTACTTTCCGCCAGTTTACACGCCCAAAAATGCTGTGACATATAATTCTTTCTGAAGTTTTCCACTTCCTCCAAAGCCACGCCCCTTTGCGGAGAAGAGTCGGAGCAGACGTAAAACTCATTTTTTCTGTCCCCGACAGCTAATAATAGGTAGGATAGCAGAACATGTGGTGATAGCTCCACAAAACTGGCGGAAACCCCATGTAAATGTCCTCCCACTGTGTGAACAGACCCTTAGGACAACTTGGTACGGACCTTGTATATAGCCCGTCCTGAATACCTGTTGCTCTGATTTTGATAAAGACCAGCGAAAGGTTTACAAAACCGCGCTAGCCAAAACATTCCAACCTCATGCATATGTATCTCAAGGACATCCACACCAGGCTCGGAAGAAACTCACATACAGCCCCGCTCCCCTACTTCAGAATCACCCAACTTACAGACGACCCTAGTTCAAACAGCCCTCCATTTTGTTGGTAATATACTGTACTGTTCCCTGATGTCTGGCGGCACCAATGGCGTTTTCACCCTTTTTGGCCTTTTTAAGCAGTCGTTTAAAAACGCATCGTTTTTCTGAAAACGCATCCGTTTTTGACTGTTTTACCAATTATCTTATTAAAACCTCAAAAACGAATGCGTTTTTATATTCATTGTTTTTTTTTCACGCCTGCTTAAACTCCCAAAACGGGTTCCAAAGCAAGTGTGTGTGCCCGTCTGCTGATACATATATACTTGAGGCTGTCGGTGCTGGATCCTATATACCTGGGCTGTGGTGTTGGATACATATATACTGGGGGCAGTGGTGCTGGATCATATATACTGGGGCCGTTGTGCTGATACATATATACTTGGGCGGCTGTTGCTGATACCTATATACTGGGGGCCATTGTGCCCGTACATATATACCGGGGAGCAGTGGTCTCCAACTTGAGGGCAGTGGTGTGCCCGATACATTATACTTGTGGACAGTTGTCCTGGATACTATTACTGGGGGCTGTGTGTTGGAATACATATAGACTTGGGGGTACTGAGGTGAGGCCGCTGCACATGTGGCATTTTCACCAGTTTTTTGGGCCCTTTGTAAAGCATCCGTTAAAAATTGCATGCATTTTTTGGAAACACATCCCGTTTTTTGACTGGTTTTTACCAGTTATCTTTAGTTAAAACTGGTCAAAAATGGATGTGTTTTTTATGCATGCGTTTTTAAACGGCCTGCTTAAAACAAGCGTCCCAAAAACGGGTTCAAAACGCAAAGTGGCCACGCCTTAGCTACAAATACACGTATAACAGTTATCACGGTGTCTGCAATGAAGCTTTATTGTTAATGCCTGGTTCTTAGGACAACCCAACATTGTTTTAAAATCCAATTGGTCAACAGAGACCAAAAAGTTCTGTCTGGTTACAATGATAAAAATTCATTTCCATTACTACAAACTCAACTAGAAACAACCTACATGACCCTAATCTTGTATTAACCCGGGACTGCCCTGTTTTTTATACTCCGCCAGATGAACACAGCATACGTTTCAACCTGCAAACTGCTTTAAATTTGGGCTGCACTAACTACTGTATATCATAATAATTAGCTTTAATAATTAAATTGGCCCATCGTTGAACATACATAATCTACTTGAGTATACGCCCGACCCAGGTATACGCCGAGGCACCTAATTTGTAAACGCCCTAAATTGTTTTTGTTTTTTTTTAAAAAAACCCCCCCCTTAACAACCACCCCTAAAAAATCCGGTAACTTTTTTTATTAAGAGTTCTTTTATGTAGAGTCTGTGTGGAAACGCTTTGTTTCTGCGTAACAAATTGACTTCATAAGTGCAGATTTAATATTTCCATTTCTGGTACTGGGGAGCAGAAAAAAAATTCTAACTGCAGTGAAAATGGTTGAAAATTCATTTGCACAGTTTTCCTTGTGGGCCAGGGATGTTATAACCGGGTGGGGGGATGGATTTTATTGAATTTTTTTGATATTTTTCAAAATGCAAAAAGTGCCATTTCGACTTTGGGTGGCTATTTTCTGTTACAGTTTTAACATGTGAAAAACGTTATTAGATTTTGATAGATCGGCATATTTGGACGCAGTGATCCCTAATGGTGTTCATGATTTTACAGTTTATATTAAATCATTTCTAGGGAAAGGTGGTTATTTGAATTTTTTTTTAACTTTTTGTTATTTTACTTTTACTATTTTTTCGAGACATCCCTAGGCTACTTTAACCCTAGGTTGTCTGATTGATCCTACCTACCATATAAACTGCCATACTAACAGTGTGCAGTATATGGGGGATTTTCCTCCTACTTCATTACATCCTGCAAATCACACATTGTATTAAAATGGTTAAAACGAGAACAGCCTCGGGTCTTTTGGAAGACCTGAGCTTGTCATGCGAACTATCGCCGCTCCCAATGATGTCACGGGGAGACGATCATCACCAAGATGGCGGTCCTGATTTTGTTACCGGTAAGTCTTTGCTGCAATTTGCAGCAATACTTCCTTGCCTGGCTATGGAGAGAGCTCAAGCCCGTGAGTCACTCTCCAGTACCGCACTCGACATGCGCTGTAATAGTAAAGGCAGGGTTATATATGTTATACAAAATAGTGTTTATTTTTCAAAGATTGTGTGCATTACCATTTTACCGGATTTATTGTTGTTACTTTTATACAGTATAACCCGGTTCTTACCCCCTTGCCTTAAAACAAAAACACCAGTACGTCCCCTAATATCATGGTGCGTCATAGGTGGAGGAAGAGGTCCATAGGCTCAGCATAATGCGTAAACCACAACCTAACAACACCCGAAATGGATGTCGGCCTTGATGTGTTGTTCAACGCATTTAAATGCTCCTCTGCAAAGCTGGCAGAGCATTCAAATGCCGGCGTGCTGCCATCTTGGCCAGATTGTCGCCCCTTTACATCATCAGGAGGTTACGATACGTGCTGTGGCAGCTGGGATCTAAGTGGTGAGGGCCACATAAAATATAAAACATTTTCTGGCCGTGACCACATAATGGAAATTAGCCTCTGGAATGGCCACGTTTTTTTGGCCAGTTGCAACCAAAATTTGGATAAAGGTCATGCAGTTCCCAAATGGTTTTCATCTCATCCTGCAAAAAAAAAAAAACCGACACCTTAACATTTCTGGTACACTGAAGTATAAAACGTAATTGGCCTCATAATTAGAGCAAATGAATAATGTTTTTGTACAAAAGGATTTAACATTTTTTTAAATCACTAAAACAAGAGGATACATATAAATTGGTATCTCTTCTTAATGTATCCAACCCAAAAGGATAAAGGGAATTGGAGAGATCAGTGTAAGCCATAAAAACCTGGACCAAAAAATGGCGCAATGTTGTTTTTGTCAATTACACGCATTTGCATTTTTTTTTCAGGCTTCCCCATTACATGGCATGGAAATTAACCCCCTTCAAGCTTGCGCCATAATGTACTCCCCACCTTCAAAATCCATAGCTTTTTTTTATTTTCGCAATGTACATGCTGTATGATGGCTTGTTTCCTGCATAACAAATTGGTGCGTCTGTGGTGGTCTTTAAAGGGGTTTCCCTTTTTTTTTTTTTAACGAGTAAGGAAAAGTTATACAATTTCCAAATACTTTCTGCAACCTATTCTCATGCTTTTCCAGATCTCTTGCTTGCTGTCCCTTCTGGGTTCCGCGCCGCGCTCCCGTGCCCTGCTCCTTTTTGTTTTACAGGGCACAGATCCCAGCCCGCCTCCAATGGGTAAGGATCGATCCGATCCTGCCAGCCACCCCCTCTCCCTCCCCCCCAAGATTTTTTTTTAATATGTTGGACACCCCCACAATTCCAGAGATGAGGGTCCTCGGTTTAGTGACAAAAGTTGTCATTCTGTTTATAGAAACCCATTTATATAATTTGCAGATCATATTCCTGTGCATATGTTATCTTTGTGCCTTTTTTATAAAGCCACTGGGGGCTAAGACCCTCATGTGACTGAGGCCACACAGGCCTGCTTTGTTACTTGTGGGAGAATAAAAAGAAGAAGGTATCACTACAGATTCTACAGGCATCATGTTCCGTTCAGAGGCATCAAGGATCACATTACCTCCAATCCATAGGCAAAAGCTCTCATTAGCAGTGGCTCATTGTGTGTAAATCAGCAGGTGAGCAGGTCTGATCTTAAAGGAAAAAAATCCATAGAATTCACCAGGACGCCGACGCTGCGGTCACACGTTCCGATGTGTTGCGTTCATAACCTAATGCAAGCGCAGCTGGGGAGCTTTTCACTTGTTTAGATCCCAACAATTAGATCGAGAATTTGATCCGTGTCGGTAAATAAATAAAACATCTGTTGGCTAATACCAAAACAGCGTTTTAGGTCTAAATGATCTTGTCACAGCTCTCTTCCCACTGTCAATGGAATGGAGAGCATAGCTTTCTTACTATGCACCGTCTGATAAGTTTGGGCTTAGTTTATGACAGAATGCTGCGCCAAAAATGGCAATCATGTGGAATATTTTTGGCACACAGACTTCCCTTGAAAGACACCTCTTTGTCTTTTAGTTGTGAAAGTGTCTTACAGCTGTCTTAACCCTTATAATCAATATTAATAATTCCTTTATTATTAGGCACCACAGATTTATCAGCGCCACCCTTTATAATGTGGCACAGAAAATCCTTTTGGTGAAATGATTCTGTCCTTAACCGCCTAACGCTCTTCGCCGTAAGCGTCTACGCGCGAGGTATAATGGATGTAGAGAGGGCTCACGGGCCTGAGCCTCTTCATACAGAGGTGGGTGTTTTTTGCATTTGCACAAAACCCCCCGCTAATAACCGCGGTCGTCTTGCACCGATCGCGGCTATTACCCCTAAACCCGCCCGCAAAGTCCGCGGGCGGCGTTAAAAAAGACGGCGGCGCGCGGGCGCCGCCATCGTTTTTTCGGTCGCCACCCCCCGCAGTCATCGTGGGGCGCGATCGGTTACCATGTAGCCTCGGGTCTTCTTTTACACAGGCTACATGGTTATGCCTGTTCGTTACAATGACCAGTGGTCATGTAATGTTGACCGCAAAAACGCATATATTGCAATACTGTGTATTTCATTATATTGTAGGGGAAGTGGGCGGGGATTTCCCCTGATCATCTAGGGTTTAATGTAACCCTAGATGACTAAAAACTAGTGAAAAAAAAAAGAAAAAAAAAAGTTTAAAAAATAAAAAATTAATAAAATAATTAAAAGTTCAATCACCCCCCTTCCCTATAGAACGGATATAAAACATACAACAGTAAAAATCACAGACATCTGAAGGTATCGCCGCGTCCCAAAATGGCCCGATCTATCAAAATCTAAAAACGGTTACGCTGGCGGTGACCTCCAGGCGGGAATTCGCCCAAATGTCCGCAATCTACTTTTACACCTTTTTACAATAACTAAAAAATGACATAAAAAATGATCAACATGTCCGCACAGACCTCAAAATGGTAGCAAATGAAACGTCGTGCCTCATTTCGCAAAATGACCCCTCACACATTTCAGTGCGCCAAAGTAGGAAAAGTTATTAGCGTCAGCAGATTGCAAATTTTGTTTCTTTTTGTACACCATTCGTTTAATTTTTGAAAATGTATTAAAACACAATAAAACCTATATAAATTGGTATCAACAAAAAACCAGGCGATCGCACAAAACCGAACCTAAAGAATAAGTAGGCGTGTTTATTTGGGAGCGAAGAGTGAAAGGTCTTAAAAACTGATCCCACAAAAACGTGACGACACGTTTCTTGCTGTTTTTTATTTCAATTTTCCACATTTGGAATTTTTTTTTTTCAGCTTCGCAGTAGCACGGCATGTTCACAATAAATAACATTACGGGAAAGTAAAATTTGTTACGCACAAAATAAGCCCTCACACAGGTCTGTACACGTAAAAATGAAAAAGTTATGATTTTTTGAAGTTGGAGATCGAGAATTTGCCCGAAAACCCCCGTCTCTTAAGGGTTAAAGGAACCCTACCACCACAATCTAGCCTATAAAGGTAGATTGGTGGTAGGTGAATCAATGGGACTTGAGGATAGCCCTTTTTAGGCTATCCTCACGTCCCTGGCCTTTTGTAATAACTTTTATTAGATATTTATTTAAATTTAACATTATATGCGGTCTCTGGTGCTGGAGTACCGCAAATATTGGGATATTACACTGAGGCGGCTACTCCACGCCCCGGTATCCACTTACCTTATACCCCTCTACTCACCCATCTTCGGCGCGCGCTCCGCGTAGCTGCGCGCCCTCGTCCGGCGATCCTGCCGTCTGCACAGCGCAGAAAGCAGGCCCGCGCCTTGCGCGTCACTACTCCGAACAGGCGCGGCCTGCTCTTCTTCGCATCGCAGACACGGCAGGATCGCCGACGAGGCGCGCAGCTACGGCGGAGCTGCGCACCGAGAGGGTGAGTAGAGGGGTAAAGTGGCTACCGGGGGCGTGGAGTAGCCCCTCGTGTAACCTTCAAGATGCGGCTACTCCACGCCCCGTAGCCGCATAATAAATTGAATAATATCTAATAAAGTTTTAAAAAAGTGCAGGGACGTGAGGATTAGCCCTTAAAAGGCTATCTCACGTCCCATTGATCACTACCACCGCATCTAACTTTAATTGTAGAGTGTGGTGTAGGTGTTCCCTTTAAAAGGGTGATTTGGACCTATAATAACCGTATGGACTGGAGGTTAATGTCCCCAAACGCCCTGTTTGATTTTTGAATTTGGAAGAAAAAAGAAATGTTTTGCTCACCTCGTCCTTCTTCCCATACCCACTGCTGTTGTGTGTTTTGGGAAGTGAAGCTGTGTATGATACTCAGCTCGCTGTGCAAGCGTTGTTTCTGCTACGGCACATGCACAGTTAATTCGGGATACTGTCCGGCTTCCACATCCCCCGCATTGCGAGAGGAGACCAGACACTGATCTGGGATGTGTGCCCTATGGGACTCACATCTGTGGTGAGTTAAAAGTTTAATTTAAAAAAAAAATTTTTTAATTGTAAGACTTCAAGAAGGTCGATTTTTGGACACTGTCGTTGGTTTAGGGTCCCAAATCACCTGAGAGGTGCTCTTTTAACAATTGCTAAAACTGCACCAAGATTTTCCTTTTTTTTTTTGTTTCCTTATCCCTGATTTTTTTTTCCCTCCCAGATTACTGTGGAACCCTTTCCGTTTAGAAAGAAATGTGTGCCCTGTATATGAGATTTTTAATAGTTTGTGGTGCTGCCTAGTTGGTTTCCTTTTTTACTAGTTTGATATTGGAGGCATATTCCTATTGATGTGTTATCAAAGGTTTTGCCTGAAACCCTTTTTAACTGAAACCATATCCAATAATCCACCATTACACTCAAATGGAAGCAGCCTCTTCACACAGTTTTACTTTAATAAGAGTGATGAAGGCGAATCACATGAAATACCTTGCCTGAGGTCTATATGACTGTCCACTGGGGGAAGGGAAGGCTCGTGAAATGACCGGGAATTTATTATCCTGTAAGTCATGCGGGGGGAGGTATGATTATGCTAACTGAGTCTTGCTCGGGTTTTTATAGGAAACTTCCCTGTTTTTTCCCTCTTCATTGTGTCGGAGTCCCTGTTTTGGGGGAACAGGCAGCCGAGACGAGTAGAACTGGCACCTGCTGTCCTGTGGTTCTGTGTGCTCGGGATAGAGCTCATGAACCGTGAGTTACTAAGAGAACTTCTCTCTCGAGGCTCCATCCCGAGTAGTGTCTGATTATTTTTATTTCTTTTTTTAAGGACTGCCTAAGACATGCTCATAACATACATTCCTTAATAAGAAAAGAACCACTTCCTTGAGCATTTGGCATATCGGTGTAACTATGGCATTTGTTCAGTTTTGATCTCAAAACATACAAATGAAAGCTTTCTACGCGTTTAACCCTGCAGTTGGTCTAAAATCTTAAGGTAGTCCTTTCGTTTTTTGTGAACTACAGAGTCCATGGTTATGATTCCGTAGGTTTGTTCTTATGTAGTCAAACTGGTATTTGAATGTGAACAAAAAGTTTTGAGCCCTGAAAATAGGATTTTCTATTTGGGTGTCACATAAGCAGGGACCAACATAAGTTCATTTAGACACCTCTGATCTTTCTAGCTGATCTTTGCAACCTAAGTGCTAAAGTTAGTACATACTAGCTCGATGTCACCGGGGCAGAGGTCCTTCTTAAGTTCAATGTTCTCAGATAGGAACTACTTTCATTTATGTTTTTTTTTTATCTTAAAATTTTGTTTTGTGGGAGTAAATGTGTAAATACTTATTTTAGAGAAAAGGGAATCACGGAAGGAAATAGGGCCTGTGACATGATTACATCTAAGAAATGAATCCTAAACGTCCATAGAAAATCACTGGCTTCATTTGTTCTGCTGGTTCCACAATGGACTTAAAATACAGATGTAACGTTGCAGAAACTTAAATGAGCTACCTCATGTCAATCTTGCAAATAAGAATATTGCCTTTAAAGAATCAAACAAATTTGAAGTCTGTACTAAAGTATTCCCTATACGATGGTCAATAACCACAATGCAGCCCATATCGCCCTTCAATGATTGGGTATTATACAATGGGCAATTGTCATGCCCTGCCTATGCACATAAAGAGTGCAGGTCTAATTCGAAGTGATTTGCAAGTTTTTATAAGATGTAGCATAGCTTGCACAAAAACTTCACTTATAGGAATTTCAGAGGACAACAAACAATTGGGTTCTTAGCCCCAAATTCAGTCTTAGTGCACAGCGTGAGAGGAGATGGAATTTCGCCCATGGAGACCATGCTCAACCATCAGTCTATGGAAGCATAATCCTATCCTTATTTGTCTACGTCACGTGAATCGATTTGCAGTGAATGTGCTTAATAATCTGCATTCAGTCTCTTGCAGCTGAGGGACAATTGGTGGGGATAATATCAGTCAGACCCCCAAACGCTTGCGTTGTTCATTTTCCATTGGAAAGGTGAAGAGGTATAAAGAGCATTGTAGATATATTTTGTATGTATAGAGTGTCCTCAGTGTAAAGATTATAGTTCAGTTTCAGCATTATGCTTCTATAATTTATAAAAAGACAACTACTGATACATGGGAAAAAGCATTCCACCTCGTTCATATGGTACCATATAATGCAAAGCTCCTAGGTTCAATGTAGACCACAGTATACAAATAACTGGACTTGCGCAGCATTGTCTTATGCTTATCAGCACCCTATAATCCACAATCTACTGCATGAATGATGTCTGACCAAGCAATATAAGCATTGGCTGAGCTATGGTATCAGACATATCCCATGGGCAACGTTGTACAGTAAGAAGTAGACTGTGCTCCTTCTACTTAATAGGTAAATGCAGCACTGTATGGATGTGCCCTAAAGTTGCTCACATCTTTTTCTGTCTTATGTGGCACTGTGCAGTATAGTGAAGTATTAAGCCATAGCTATTGTCAGACCTACTATGCATCAATTTCTATATATACACATATGTCAAATAAGTGACTTGGTAGACAGGTAAATTGAGTTCTGCAGCTACATTCAATATTCTACCTCGCTATGGAACTTATTGAGTCACATTGTTTTTGGAGGTAAGAAAAAGAACCAAATTCGTATCCAGTCAAACATTTTTTTGGAACATTTGGAGAAATGCTTACGAGAAAAGCTTAAATGTTTAGTGTTGTAAGCTCTTTGATACTAAAGGTGTCATGTCTTATTACTTTGTGATTGTGAATATTTCTGCATGACTTAGAACATGACTACTACCCCTATTCCCTTAAAACCTCAGGTTGGACATCTCAGCTGAGGGTCACATGTAGGATTCCAAGAAGGATTGATTTCCATGTGACCCATCTCTGCCTAGAGCCCTCAGCACGACTCCAGATCACACATCACATCTGATACAAGGGGCACTACTTAGCCAAAATTCTGCCTAAGAATAAGGGGTTATACAATAAGCAAAGTGATTAATCCCCTGTCTCATATGACTCGTGGATTCCTTTTATCTTTCAGTAAGGCATATTGCTTTTGATGCATGTGACACAAAGGTGTGACATGAACTATTTCTAGTATTTTGTTAATATTTACTATTTCATTTTTACATGTTTTAGGATCTGGAAATAGAATCCAGAGAGCACCTTGAGGTACAAGTAGAGTAGCGTCTGCCCTTCAAGTCATGGAACAGCCGATGATACCCGTGTCCTGGAGAGGGAGTGAAGCCCAGAAGAGGACTGTTGGAAAGGTCAGAAGACTTTTGTACATATGATTTATGCTTGGTTTATATGCAGCTTTTTATGCTTAGAACACTATGCTGTATCCATTTACCATGATATGGTACCATCAACGTTTTTATTTTTCTGGTAAATTAGGAGGTCAGGTAACCTTTGATATCCAAAATGATGCCCCCACATTGACTGGAGCAAAGACAACTTTCTACATCCAGCTTAACTTTCCCCAAATCAACTGTGCTACTGATGGCAGGTTGTATGGAATCAAAACTGCACCACTAATAGTAAGTATCATTTCTGCTTAAAAAAGATTTGAATCAATGCAGGTTTGACTACTATATGCGCTAAACTCTGTAGGTACCTGGGTGTCAGCCGTCAACCTGTACCACCCTGACGAGTCAGCAGAAGGTTCCCATGTACCTTTCCAGATGGCCGTCCCTTCCCCACGTGATTCTGAGAAGAAACGCAGCAAATTTGTCTACGTTTTGGCAAGCATGGGGTAGGTTTTTTATTCATAACCAAAATATACTACACATTTCGAAGGTGGCATATGATAACCAAGCTGTAATTCATTTTAGGAAAGTATTGGCAGGTGGTGTTGATGGTCCCCTTCCAATCTAACATGGAGACTGATGGCATCCCACTTGGCTCATACCGAATGGATTGTTTGTGTACCACTATCCGAGGGCGTCAAAAATTTATTCCATTGGCAGCACATCCTCCAGTTTGTGCCATAACTGGTATGAATTTTGTTCCATGTTTGGTGTGGAAATATGTCTTCTATAGCTTGCTTTTGATGTAATGCTACATGTCCTCATGTTAATGTATAATTATTGAGTACTGACTCAGACAGTAAAGTATACATTGGATGCTGTTTAATTTTGACAAAGTTTCTGCGGGTTGTATCTGGCTTTTGTCACCTAAGATCATATTTCTGATACAAAGTTATGTTTGTTACAGATCAGATACCATTCTCCTGTTTCCATATCTCAAGTTCTTGATCTGGACCAGGAGGACCAGCGTTCATCCAGAACAGAGCGTGTCCTTCTCTGTAGCATTACAGACCCAAGCAGTTATCTCCAACATCTGACATATCTTTCTCCTGGGATTTTGGAGATAAAAGTGGTACACTTTAACTCGGAATACAGGCGTTACCTACCTATGTTTCCCCTGTGTATTCAAGGCAAATGTTTTGTTTCAGGCTGCCATTCCCATTTCTCCATGTGGCAGTGCTGCTCCTTTGGTTCCAACAGCACAGGGGGTGTTCTACAGAATTACCAGCAGAACCCACACAGAAGCAGAACCCATAACAGAAGCAGAACCTACAACGGAAGCAAACCCACAACAGAGCTACAACAATGGTGGACAATTAAGTGGTTATGTATGTTCTCACACTAGTATCAGTTATGTAGGTTTCATTTTATATTTTTATACTTTTAAACCTATACCCAGCCATGATTTAGCAGAGCTTTTTTTTCATATGGGGGACAAATAAGCCAGGTAGGGGGGGCCAAAAATGCCATTTATATAGACATATATGCCACGGGATTGTTTGCCTGTTACATAAGGCTAATAAGTATGTTGTACTATCCAGTAGTACACTCATCCACATGCTACTGACCCATGCTACGTGTCAATACAGCTTTCAGTCTCTGCAATAAAAAGGTGGAAGAGCCACATCAGTACTACCAAATGCTGCCTTTAAAACCTGACTTAGGCAATTTTTGGCAGCAGTTATATGACCATTAATATCAGTGATAAAAATAGTAGCTAAGACTATAGATGTAGTCCCTAGATAGGAATATACATTCTAGTGACCGGTCCTTTTTTCTCCTCAGTGGTTCCCAGTGGTACAGCAGTGCCAGTTCCTAGTACTCCACGTGTCGCTAGCTGTATGTAGTTACTCTGCCTAACAGAGGCTGCCATAATTGAAGAGATGATGTGGGATTCTGCATCGTGGAGCCAGAAATTGATCAAACAAATGCACCACACACCTGTAGCAGAACTGGACCTCACAAGTGGCTGTAGTCAATGAGGAGAATGCTGCAACAGAAGCTTAACCCGCTGAGGATGTTTGCCAGCTACTGAGGATGTCATTCCAAGTGGTACAGCAGTAGGTATAACAAGCTGTGCCAGCTGACGAGGCTGTGCCTAGTCAAGCAGTAGAAACTGAAACACCACTTACTGAGGAAAATACTACAACCAGTACTGTGGCTGCAGAGGTTCCTCTACCCACCCAGCAGAAGTATGTTCCCATAGTGTAGGTGTGCATTTCAATAAGGTGACAATGGTTCATAGAGACAATAAAAGTAGTGCATTATAGCATGGCCAAGTGTTGCAGTATTTGGTCAATTCTCTACCTAATGATAACACTAGACAAAGTCATATACAGAGGCCCTACCTAGAATTTTACCACTGTGCGCAGTGTCATCAGGGAAATGGGCCATGATAGCCCATACACTCATGTACAAATTTTACTGTATACGTAAGGGAGTAGGGTCTCACTATTGATAAGAACTGTTTTTCGCCACAATACAATATTGTTCTCTGCATGTACGGAATTGGTCCTCCAGTGACTCGTACCAGTCACAGAAGCAAATGGGGAAGTCTTATTACTGGCCAAGCGCCAGGCACCTGAGGGACCATTTGTGGGGATGCCTACTGTATAGATATGGAACTTTTGCCAATCTACGGAAATGATTTGTTTTGTACATATTAGTAATGGGAAGCAGGGGTGATGGTTTTATGCCACCAACTTTATTTCTGTATTTGAGCACTGGCATTGAAAGTGTACAGATTGTGCAGTGGAGCCACTGGTGGGCCGGCGGTGGCTGGAAATACTGTGGATCTCACTGTTACTTGCCAAGGAAGGTAATTCTAATAAAATGAGAAGACAATAAGGGCAATGTGTATACAATACTGCTGCAGACTAATAGGAATTTTGGATCTAGGCTTCTCCTTTGTGTAGATAAATATGTACGTCACTTAGTTTTTAGTAGCCTCACAGCAAGTGGGCATGGAGGGGCTTGTAGTGGGCCAAGTCCAGCCATAGAATGGCCGAGTAGCCAATCAGTGTAGCAGCTATAGCTTGCGCCTGTTTATAGCACAATTCTACTCCAGGCTGGATGTATTAGAGAACGATTGGACAAAGAGGCGGGGGCCTCTTCATACATTTGGGATGTACCAAGGGTGTGGGGCTAAAATGCTGATGCAAGATTGAGAGGCCCCCCATAGTTTGGTGTAAATAATTTCTCACCATGCAGCCCAACCAATAGGATTACTGCTGGGTGAAATACTTGAAACCCTAACATCTTTGCTAGAACTCCTCTGTCACAGCACTAAAAGCCTCCAGGAAATCTGGTCTCAAGATTCCTGAATATTTGGAAATTGGCACTTCCCATTGATTAGAATCCAAAGATGATGACCTCAATTCCTTTACTATTAACTTAAAGGGAACCTGTCACTAATGACCTTATTTTCACAAAACACATCTTACAGCATTTGCATTACAATATAATGTGTGTTTTTAACTACCTGGCTTCCTGACAAATGCCTTGTTTGCTGCTCACTCCTCAGCTCTCAGCTCCCACCTTTGTGCTCCTGTACAGCTCCTCTCTCCCTTCCTGATGTCTTTATACCAGCTGTGAGCTCGGCCTGTGTGGGTGGAGGAGCAGGAGGGAGGAGCTGTACAGGAGCAGAAAGGTGGGTGCTGAAGCTGAAGAGTGATTGAGCAGCACAGTCAAGTCACATGTGTGATTTTTTTTAAATGCATCCAAACAAAAACATACTTGCACCGAAGGATTTTGTCAGGTAACCAGATATTTTAAAACACACAATTATATTGTAATTCAAATTTTAGAAAAGTCAGAAAGACATCTATGCAATCCAGCTTCTGCAACCTGTCTTTAGTGAAAATGAGGTGGCAGTTTCCCTTTAAAACCATGTTACACTTGTAAAATTGTAAAACTGTTTGAACACTGACTCCTATTACAGTGTGCCAAGACAAGTGTGTACAGTGATTTCTGACCCGACTGTGAAATCCACAGGAGCAGTCTGTAACCCAGTGGAGCCCTCATCTGATTGCCAACTAGTACTGCGCAAGTTTTCAATGATACCGGGGTCTACTGTGTAAACGTGTCCCTTACCGATGATGTCAGCTGGCTGTTGCTAGTGCACAATTCAGTGTGTCAGGTAAGTCTAAAATACAATACCGGTGACCATAAACTTATTTTTTAAAATGCTTTATATAAGGAACATGCATTGTACCATAAAAACCTTTACTCTGTAAAAAAGTGGTGCTTCATGGCAATCTGCTTGTGGGTGGGCAATAACCCTTAAGTTGTTCGTTATTGATTATTTCTGACATTCTGATACTTCTGTTTACTCCTATGCTTGCTGATAACTATTAAAAAAATAAAACTGTAGACAACTAACAGAGCTCTACATAGGTTTGTGGTTACAACTGATCTTTAGAAGTTTATGTAACTATCATGACACTTAATAGGTAATCCGAGATGGTACGTTTTCCTTTAAGGGATCTGGTGGCGGGTTCCTCTAAATAATGCATTGGAGCCCCTTTTAAGGCTAATCCTTCAGTGCCCAATAGTTTCTAAATCTTTTATTGCCCTAATTGGCAAATTTGTGAAAGAGGCTACTGGGTGTGGAGTAGCCCGGAGCTGAAGCCCCACGCCAGTACCTCTTTCTATCCTCCTACTATATCTTCAGCGCGCAGCTCCTGGTAGCTGTGCGCACTTGTCCATGTGCGCTTTACAAGCCACTGATATTACGGGACCACGATCTTAGTGATACAAGCGGAGGGCGAGGTAACTAAGGACGCAGTACACAATACCAAGGCTTGTTCTTTATGCGCACTGAAGCGCTTTACAAGCTGTAGGTATCGCGTGACTGCGTCCTTAGTTACCTCCCCCTCCACTTGCATCACTAAGATTGCGGTCGCGTTATACCAGCGGCTTGTTTCTTTATGCGCACAGAAGCTGTATACTATTATACGGGACCGCGATCTTAGATCCGACTTACATACAAATTCGACTTAAGTATAACCTACAGTCCCTATCTTGTACGTAACTCGGGGACTGCCTGTATTGTAGCTACAATTGAATACATAGCCTGCAGAGCCTGCAGAGTTTATTCTTAAAAATCACTAGTGGTATATAAGAAAGAATTTATATTTATAAATTTACTTAAAATACACTTACAGATCTTTGTATGCTTGCATCATAATGTAACTGTGTTTTACTTCATGGCCCGCATCTTCAGTCATGGAATTGCTGTAACGGTCGGTGTGCTAGTGGTTGCCCTGGCTGTTGCTGCAGTACTTACACTTACAAGTGAGTCCATGCTTTTTCATTGGTGGTATTTCTCTCATTATGCTGGGCATTTTTTATGTTTTCCCAGTTATATGTTACTTTCTTTTTTTTTTTAATACTTTCTTTCTATGGGTGTCCAATCATTAAGTAAAAGGATGGGGCTAGGAGGCATAAAAAGATTAAATAGAAACTAGTTGTGTGGCCATGTCCCTGGAGCTGAGAGAATTTCATCTACATGGATTCTAAGGATGAAAACCTGATTTTCAGTGATTGCTGGGAATCAAAGAATTCCACACACCTTTCTTAAGGGAACCTGTCACGAGGAGACCCATTTTTAGCACTCCCCAGTCCCCACAGAGCATAGTACATACACCGCCAAAGTGTTTTTGTATAATTGTTTTACAGAAAAAAGATATGTTATATTGTACCTTTCATTAGCATCTGCTGTGTGACTAGGCAGTTGCCAATGGGAGGGCTGGAAAGGAGCATTGTTTCCCCCCCCCTCGGGAAACATGTGACCTTTTCAAATGTATGAATAACTCCCCACACTCGGGATTGGCTGTAGAGGAGCAGGGGGCGTCGCTAAGCCAGTGATGGTTGTTTTTCATATATTTGAAAAGGTAGGGCTGGGTTGTGGGGGTGGGGGGGGGGGGAACTGCTTCTTTCCAGTTCCTCCCGATCTTGTGGCTTCTCTTCTCTAATTTTTTCATTGTCTACTTTTTAAATTTTTTTCCCTCCTTCTTTACTATTATTTTAGACACCTAAGAGCTACACACCTCTGAGAACAGAACACTCCTCTGCTAACTGGGTTCCCCGACCGTCCGTCCTTCGTCCTTCATTCAGAATGCTCTTGGACGCTCTTTTGAGTGGGAAACAGCCCCCCTCTTAAATGGTCGGGTGGTTTTGATCAAATGCAGGGTAAGCATTCTCCGTTCCAGAAGGCCGTACAGAGAAGGGTGACAACGTTATTCATTTTAAGAGACATCTAGCATGTGTAAAAGCAGCACGTGCTGTAAATGTTTCACCAGGGAGCATGGTGCATTCTACACTCTAATTGAGGACAAAAGGCATTTTCATTCAAGCTTGACATTGTTTTGCCAAAAATGTAATAAAACCTGGACTGGTATAGTATATGATCTTCATCGGAGACCATCCCTTGCTTAGTGTTTCAAGTACAATGCCTTCTTTGGTTTCAAGTTATAATAAATAAATTTCACACTATGCACTCTATTGGTTTGTAATGACTGCACACCCCTCCTATCCCCAAAGCCATCATGCATGGAATTCACAAGTATTCAAGTCCTGCTTGCCCCGAATCCGCAAGCTCCTTGCGAGTCCCGTGACAATACTGCTATGTCCTAGATATATGATGTAAGGAGTTCCTGCGTCACTGTTAAAACATGCAGAACATTGTAATCATAGTTTAGTGAGAAATCATATATGGCTAGAATTAATGAGTCCCCATCCCCAGCATAAATTGTCCTTTCGTGCACAGTAGTCGGATGATCCGTGGACAGACTGACAACGGCAGTGTAAACTACTGCCTTATCCGTGGATTTTGGCCAAACTCTTCAAGTGTACAGATTTTTTCAAAAACTACTGTCCCTCATGCATGCCTAACTGAGCTTAACAAATGACACCTGTCGGTAAACTAAGTCTGTCACCACTACCTGTTATGCAGCCTCAAGGCTTCTAGTGGTCTGGCTGCATGAGAGACACAGACATCGTATACAACAATTACCTTACATGCTGTGTTTCTCCTATACACATGTGCGAGAGACACCGACATCAGCTACACAAGTAACTACTGCTGTTTCCTCCCATACACATGTAGAGAACACACATCATCTGCATACTAACCTGCATGCTGTGTTTCTCCTATAACACATGTGAAGACACAGACATCGCTACCAAGTACCGTGACATGCTGTGGTTCTCCTATACACATGGGATAGACACAGACTCATCTACACAGTATCTGACATGCTGTGTTCTCTTATAACCATGGTGGATACACAGCCCATCAGCTAAAAGTACATGCTGCTGTGTTCTCCATACCGATGTGAGATCACGAGACATCAGCTCCACAAGTACCTGACATGCCGTGTTCTACCTCCTAACACATGTGAGAGACACAGACATCACCCACACAAGTACCCTGACATGTTTTTCCCATCGCCTGAGAGAACGCAGACATCAGCTACATAAGTACCTGACATGCGTGGTTCTCCTATACACATGTTAGAGACCCAGACATCACTCCAACAAGTCCTCTTTCCATGCTGTTTTTCCCTCTATAACTTGGATAGATACGACATCAGCTACACATGTACTGACCTGTTCTCCATACACCTGTGAGGAGACACGGGCATCAGGTACACCGTACCATGACAATGCTGTGTTTTCTCCTATCCACATGTGAGAGACACAACATCAGCTACACAGTACCTGACCTGCTGTGTTCTCCCTATACCATGTTGAAGACACAGACATCAGCCTTCAAAGTACCTGACCATGCTTGTGTCTGCATACACAGGTGAGATACACAGACATCCCACTACAACAAGTACTGACATGCTGTGTCTCCTTACCATGTGAGAGCCAGACTCACTACACAATTACGCTGACTATGCTTTGTTCTGCTATACGCTGTGAGAGACACAGACACAGCTACACAATACCAGACATGCTGTGTTCTACTATACCATGGTGAGAGACACAGGCATAGGCTACACAGGTCCCTACAGCTTGTCTCCCATATACATGCCCAGACACGACAATCACGTTCGCACGTTCCTCACGTACACATGGCTGGATCCTTTATCAGTTGTTCTCGTCATATACACAGGTTAGGGGGCCACAGAATGTCCACATCATTATATAGGCTTCAGTCCTGTGTATAGGATAATCCCGCCAGAAGCCAGCATGACATGAATGTCCACAAGTAGTCATCCTGCTGCCCCGGAATCCGCAGCTCCTGGCGAGTCCCGTGACATACTGCTATGTCATAGATATATGATGTAAGGAGTTCCTGCGTCACTGTTAAACAGCACGAACATTGTAATCATGTTTAGTGAAGAAATCATATATGGCTATGAAGTAATGAGTCCCATCCCCAGCATATTGTCGTGTTCGTGACACAGATTCTGTGGAATGATCCGTGGACAGACGGACAACGGCAGTGTGAAACTGACCTTATCCTGTTATTTTGGCAACTCTTCAAAGGTGTACAGGATTTTTTCTAAATACCTACTGTCCCTCATAGACATGCCTAACACACTATACACTATATTTGTTGTAATGACTGCACAGCCCCATCTATCCGCCAGAAGCCAGCAGGACATGGAATGTCACAAGTAGTCAAGTCCTGCTGCCCCGGAATCCGCAGCTCCTGGCGAGTCCTGTGACAATACTGCTATGTCATAGAGATATATGATGTAAGGAGTTCCTGCGTCACTGTTAAACAGCAGCAACATTGTAATCATGTTTAGTGAAGAAATCATATATGGCTATGAAGTAATGAGTCCCATCCCCAGCAGTATTGTCGGTTCGTGACACAGGCCCCCCAAAGTCTCTTAGTGCCAGCGTGAGGAGGAGTGGAATTTCGTCACATGGAGACCAGCTCAACCATCAGTCTATGGGAAAGCATAATCCTATCCTTATTTTTCCTAACGTCACGTGGAATCGATTTGCAGTGATGGCTTAAATATTTGCATCAGTCTCTTGCAGCTGAGGGACAATTGGTGGGATAATTCAGTCAGACCCCCAAACGCTTGCTTTGTTCATTTTCATTGGAAAGGTGAAAGGTATAAAAGAGCATTGTAGATATGATGTTTGTATGTATAGAGTGTCCTCAGTGTAAAGTTATAGTTCATTCAGATATTGCTTCTATAATTTATAAAAAGCCAACTACTGATACATGGGAAAAGCATTCACACCCTTCATATGGTACCATTAAATGCAAAGCTCCTAGGTTCAATGTAGACCCATAGTACAAATAACTGGACTCGCAGCATTGTCTTATGCTTATCAGGCACCCTATAATCCACATCTACTGCATGAATGATGTCTGACCAAATCATATATGCATTGGCTAGCTATGTATCAGACATCATCCCATGGGCAAACGTTGTACAGTAAGAAGTAGACTGGCTCCTTCTACTTAATAGGTAAATGCGCACTGTTGGATGTGCCTAAAGTTTTCACATCTTTTCCTGTCTTATGTGGCCTGTGCAGTATAGTGAGTATTAAGCCATAGCATTGTTCAGACCTACTAGCATCAATTATCTATATAACACATATGTCAATAAGTGACTTTGTAGACAGGTAAATTGAGTTCTGCGCTACATTCTACCTCAGCTATGGTAACTTATTGAGTCACATTGTTTTTGGAGTAAAGAAAGAACCAAATTCGTATCCGTCAACATTTTTTGGAACATTTGGAAATGCTTACGAGAAAAGCTTAATTGTTGTAAGCTCTTTGATACTAAAGTGTCATGTCTTATTACTTTGTGATTGTGAATTTCTCTGCATGACTAGAACATGACTACTACCCATATTCCCTTAAAACCTCAGTTGGACATCTCAGCTAGGGTCACATGTAGGATTCCCAAGAAGATTGAATTTCCATGTGACCCATCTCTGCCTAGGCCCTCAGCACGACTCCAGATCACACATCACATCTGATACAAGGGGCACTACTTAGCCAAAATTCTGCCTAAGAATAAGGAGTTATACAATAAGCAAAGTGTTAATCCCCTGTCTCATATGACTCGTGGATTCCTTTTATCTTTTCAGTAAGGCATATTGCTTTTGATGGCATGTGACACAAGGTGTGACTGAAACTATTTCTAGTATTTTGTTTAATATTTACTATTTCATTTTTACATGTTTTAGGATCTGGGAAATAGAATCCAGCAGAGCACCTTTGAGGTACAATAATAGGCGTCTGCCCTTCAAGTCATGGAACACCAGATGACCCTGTCCTGGAGAGGGAGTGAAGCCCAGAAGAGGACTGTTGGAAAGGTCAAAGACTTTTGTACATATGATTATGCTGTTTATATGCAGCTTTTATGCTTAGAACACTATGCAATGTATCCATTTACCATGATATGTACCATCATACAAGTTTTGCTATATTTTTCTGGTAAATTAGGAGGTCAGGTAACCTTGATATCCAAATGATGCCCCCACATTGACTGAGCAAAGACAACTTTCTACATCCAGCTTAACTTTCCCCAAAATCAAACTGTGCTACCTGATGGCAGGTTGTATGGAATCAAAACTGCACCACTAATAGTAAGTATCATTTCTCTTAAAAAAGATTTGAATCAATGCAGTTTGACTACTATATGCGCTAAACTCTGTAGGTACTGGGTGTCAGCCGTCAACCTGTCTACCCTGACGAGTCAGCAGAAGGTTCCCATGTACCTTTCCGGGCATGTCCCTTTCCCGTGATTCTGAGAAGAAACGCAGCAATTTGTCTACGTTTTGGCAAGCATGGGGGTAGTTTTTATTTCATAACCAAAATATCTACACATTTCGAAGGTGGCATATGAAAACCAAGCTGTAATTCATTTTAGGAAAGTATTGGCAGGTGGGTTGATGGTCCCCTTCCAATCTAACGGAGACTGATGGCATCCCACTTGGCTTCATCCAGAATGGATGTTTGTGTGACCACTATCGGAGGGGCGTCAAAAATTTATTCCCATTGCAGCAATCCTCTCAGTTTTGCCATAACTGTATGAAATTTTGTTCCAGTGTTTTGGTGTGAAATATGTCTTCTATAGCTTGCTTTTGATGTAATGCTATATGTCCATGTTAATGTTATAGATTATTGAGTACTGACTCAGACAGTAAGTATACATTGGATGCTGTTTAATTTTGACAAAGTTTCTGCGGGTTGTATCTGGCTTTTGTCAACCTAAGATCATATTTCTGATACAAAGTTATGTTTGTTACAGATCAGATACCATTCTCCTGTTCCATATCTCCTAAGTTCTTTGATCTGGACCAGGAGGACCAGCGTTTCATCCAGAACAGAGCGTGTCCTTCTCTGTAGCATTACATGACCCAAGCAGTTTATCTCCAACATCTGACATATCTTTCTTCCTGGGATTTTGGAGATAAAAGTGGTACACTTAAACTCGGAATACAGGCGTTACTCTAACCTATGTTTCCCCTGTGTATTCCAAGGCAAATTTTGTTGTTCAGAGCTGCCATTCCCATTTCTCCATGTGGCAGTGCTGCTCCTTTGGTTCCAACCGCACAAGGGGGTGTCACTAACGAATTACCAGCAGAACCCACACAGAAGCAGAACCCATAACAGAAAGCAGAACCTAACAGAAGCATAACCCACAACAGGAGCTACAACAAATGGTGGACAATAAGTGGTATGTATGTTCTCACACTATGTATCAGTTTTGTAGGGTCATTTTATATTTTTATACTTTTAACCTATACCCAGCCATGATTAGCAGAGCTTTTTTTTCATATGGGGGACAAATAAGCTGCAGGTACGGGGTGCCAAAAAATGCCATTTATATAGACATATATGCCCGGGATGTGTTGCCTGTTACATAAGGCTAATAAGTATGTTTGTACTATCCAGTAGTACATCTCATCCACATGTCTACTGACCCATGCTACGTGTCTATACATGCTTTCAGTCTCTGCAATAAAAGGTGGAAGAGCCACATCAGTACTACCAAAATGCTGCCTTTAAAACCTGATCTTAGGCAATTTTTGGCAGCAGTGTTATATGACCATTAAATATCAGTGATAAAATAGTAGCTAAAGACTATAGATGTAGCCCTGATAGGAATATACATTCTAGTGACCGGTCCTTTTTTCTCCTCAGTGGTTCCCAGTGCTACAGCAGTGCCAGTTCCTAGTACTCCACATGTCGCTAGCTGTAGTAGTTACTCTCTGCCAGTAACAGAGGCTGCCATAATGAAGAGATGATGTGGATTCTGCATCTGTGAGCCAGAAATTGATCAAACAAATGCCCAACACCTGTAGCAGAACTGGACCCTCACAATTGTGCTGTAGTCAATGAGGAGAATGCTGCAACAGAAGCTTACTAACCCGCTGAGGATGGTTTTGCCAGCTACTGAGGATGTCATTCCAAGTGGTACAGCAGTAGGTAAACAGAAGCTGTGCCAGCTGATGAGGCTGTGCCTAGTCAAGCAGTAGAAACTGAAACACCACTTACTGAGGAAAATACTACACACCAGTCTGTGGCTGCAGAAGTTCCTCTACACCGGCACCAGCAGAAGGTATGTTCCCATATGTAGGTGTGCATTTCAATAAGGTGACAATGGTTCATAGAGACAAAAAGTATGCATTATAGCATGGCCAAGTTGTTGCGTATTTGGTCAATTCTCTACCTATGATACACTAAGACAAAGTCATATACAGAGCCCTACCTAGAATTTTACCCTGTGCGAGTGTCATCGGGAAATAGGGCCATGATAGCCCATACACTCATGTACAATTTTTACTGTATACGTAAGGGATGTAGGTTCTCACTATTGATAAGAACTGTTTTCCCACAATACAATATTGTTCTCTGCAGTCACTGAATTGGTACCTCCAGTGACTCGTAACCAGTCACAGAAGCCATATGGGGAAGTCTTATTACTTGCCAGCGCCAGCACCTGAGGGACCTTTGTTGGATGCCTACTGTATAGATATGGAACTTTTGCCAATTGACTGGAAATTGTTTTTTGTAAGTATCTAGTGTAATGGGAAGCAGGGGTGATGGTTTTATGCCACCAACTTATTTCTGTATTTTGTATTTTTGCAGCTGGCATTGAAAGTGTACAGATTGTGCAGGTGGAGCCCTGGTGGCCGCTGGGCTGGAGAATACTGTGGATCTCACTGTTACTTGCCAAGGAAGTAATTCTAATAAAATGAGGAAGACATAAGGGCAATGTGTTATACAGTACTGGCTGCAGACTAATAGGAATTTTGGATCTAGGCTTCTCCTTTGTGTAATAAATATGTAGCGTCACTTAGTTTTTGTAGTAGCCTCCACAGCAAGTGGGCATGGAGGGGCTTGTAGTGGGCCAAGTCCAGCCATAGAATGGCCGGAGTAAGCCAATCAGGTATGCAGCTATAGCTTGCGCCTGTTTATAGCACAATTTACTCCAGGCTGGATGTATATAGAGAACGATTGGACAAGGCGGGGGCCTCTCATAATTTGGGATGTACCAAAGGGTGTGGGGCATAAAATGTCTGATGCAAGATTGAAGAGGCCCCCCATAGTTTTGGTGAATAATTTCTCACCATGCAGCCCAACCAATAGAGGATTACTGCTGGGTGAAATACTTGAAACCCTCAACTCTTGCTAGAAACTACTCTCTGTCACAGCATCTAAAAGCCTCCCAGGAAATCTGGTCTCAAGATTCCTGAATATTTGGAAATTGGCACTTCCCCCATTGATTAGAATCCAAAGATGAGACCTCAATTCCTTTACTATTAACTTAAAGGGAACCTGTCACTAATGACCTTATTTTCACAAAACACATCTTACAGCATTTGCATTACAATAATTGTGTGTTTTTAATACCTGGCTTCCTGACAAAATGCCTTGTTTGTGCTGCTCACTCCTCAGCTCTCAGCTCCACCTTGTGCTCCCTGTAAGCTCCTCTCTCCCTTCCTGATGTCTTTTCACCAGCGTGAGCTCTGGCCTTGTGTGGGTGGAGGAGCAGGAGGGAGGAGCTGTACAGGAGCAGAAAGGTGGGTGCTGAGAGCTGAAGAGTGATTGACAGCACGTCAGTCACATGTTGATTTTTTTAAATTGCATCAAACAAAAACATACTTGCACTTGCACCGAGGATTTTGTCATGTAACCAGATATTTTAAAACACACAATTATATTGTAATTCAAATTTTAGAAAAGTCAAAAGACATCTATGCAATCCAGCTTCTGCAACCTGTCTTTAGTGAAAATGAGGTGGCAGTTTCCCTTTAAAACCATGTTACACTTGTAAAATTGTAAAACTGTTTGAACACTGACTCCTATTACAGTGTGCCAAGACAGGTGTACAGTGATTTCTGACCCAGACTGTGAGAATCCACAGGAGACGTCTGTAACCCATGTAGCCCTCATCTGATTGCCAACTAGTACTGCGCAAGTTTTGCAATGATACCGGGGTCTACTGTGTAAACGTGTCCCTTACCGATGATGTCAGCTTGGCTGTTGCCTAGTGCACAATTCAGTGTGTCAGGTAAGTCTAAAATACAATACGGTGACCAAAACTTATTTTTTAAAAATGCTTTATATAAAGGAACATGCATTGTACCATAAACAACCTTTACTCTGTAAAAAGTGGTGCTTCATGGCCAATCTGCTTTGTGGGTGGGGCATAACCCTTAAGTTTGTTCGTTATTGATTATTCTGAACATTCTGATACTTCTGTTTACTCCTATTGCTTGAATGATAACTATTAAAAAAATAAAACTGTACAACTAACGAGCTACTACTAGGTTTGTGGTGTACAACTGATCTTTAAGAATTATATGTAACTATCATGACCTTAATAGGTAGATCCGGATGGTACTTTTCCTTTAAGGTAATCTGGTGGCGGGTTCCTCTAAATAATGCATTGGAGCCCTTTAATAAGGCTAATCCTTCAGTGCCCAATATTTCTAAATCTTTTATTGCCCTAATATGCAAATTTGTGAAAGAGGCTACTGGGGTGTGGAGTAGCCCGGACTGAAGCTCCACGCCCAGTAGCCTCTTTTCTATCCTCCTACTATATCTTCAGCGCGCGAGCTCCTGGTAGCTGTGCGCACTTGTCCAGTGCGCTTTACAAGCCACTGATATTACGGACCACGATCTTAGTGATACAAGCGGAGGGCGAGGTAACTAAGGACGCAGTCACACAATACCAAGGGCTTTTCTTTATGCGCACTGAACGCTTTACAAGCTGTAGGTATCGCGTGACTTGCGTCCTTAGTTTACCCCCCCCCACTTGCATCACTAAGATTGCGGTCGCGTTATACCAGCGGCTTGTTTCTTTATGCGCACAGAAGCTGTGTAACTATTATACACGGGACCGCGATCTTAGATCCGACTTCAACAAATTCGACTTAAGTATAACCTACAGTCCCTATCTTGTACGTAACTCGGGGACTGCCTGTATTGTAGCTACAATTGAATACATAGCCTGCAGAGCCTGCAGAGTTTATTCTTAAAATCACTAGTGGATATAAGAACAGAATTTATTTATGAAATTTACTTAAAATACACTTACAGATCTTTGTATGCTTGCATCATAATGTAACTGTGTTTTACTTCAGTGCCGCATCTTCAGTCAATGGAATTGCTGTAACGGTCGGTGTGCTAGTGGTTGCCCTGGCTGTTGCTGCAGCTTACACACTTACAAGTGAGTCCATGCTTTTTCATTGGTGGTATTCTCTCATTATGCTGGGCATTTTTTATGTTTTCCCAGTTATATGTATACTTTCTTTTTTTTTTTAATACTTTCTTTCTATGGTGATGTCAATCATTAAGTAAAAGGATGGGGCTAGAGGCATAAAAAGATTAAATAGAAACATAGTTGTTGGCCATGTCCCTGGAGCTGAGAGAATTTCATCTACAGGATTCTAAGGATGAAAACCTGATTTTCAGTGATTGCTGGGAATCAAAGAATTCCACACACCTTTCTTAAGGGAACCTGTCACGAGGAGACCCATTTTAGCACTCCCCCAGTCCCCACAGAGCATAGTAACATACACCGCCAAAGTGTTTTTGTATAATTGGTTTTACAGAAAAAAATATGTTATATTGTACCTTTCATTAGCATCTGCTGTGTGACTGGCAGTTGCCAATTGGGAGGGCTGGAAAGGAGCATTTCCCCCCCCCCTCGGGAAACATGTGGACTTTTCAAATTATGAATAACTCCCCACACTCTGGGATTGGCTGTAGAGGAGCAGGGGCGTCGCTAAGCCCAGTGATTGGGTGTTTTCATATATTTGAAAAGGTCCACATGGAGAGCTGTTTCCCCAAGGGTGGGAGGGGGGGGGGAACTGCTTCTTTCCAGTTCCTCCCAGATCTTGGGCTTCTCCTTCTCTAATTTTTCATTGTCTACTTTTTTAATATTTTTCCCTCTTCTTTACTATTATTTTAGACACCTGAAGAGCTACACACCTCTGAGAACAGAACACCCTCTGCTAACTGTTCCCCGACCGTCCGTCTTCGTCCTTCATTCAGAATGCTCTTGGACCTCTTTGAGTGGGGAAAACACCCCCTCTTAAATGGTCGGGTTGGTTTGATCAAATGCAGGGTAAAGCATTCTCCGTTCCAGAAGGCCGTACAGAGAAGGGTGACAAGCAGTTATTCATTTTAGAGACATCTAGCATGTGTAAAGGCAGCACGTGGCTGTAAAATGTTTCACCATGGGAGCATGGTGGCATTCTACACTCTAATTGAGGACAAAAGGCATTTTCATTCAAGCTGACATTGTTTTGCCAATAATGTAATAAAACCGGACTGTGTATAGTATATGACTTCATCGGAGACCATCCCTGCTTAGTGTTTTCAGACGTACATGCCTTCTTTGGTTTCAAAGTTATAATAAAATAAATTTCACACTCTGCACTATATTTGTTGTAATGACTGACACCCCATCTATCCCCAGAAGCCAGCATGACATTGGAATTCACAAGTAGTCAAGTCCTGCTGCCCCGAATCCGCAGCTCCTGGCGAGTCCCGTGCAATACTGCTATGTCATAGATATATGATGTAAGGAGTTCCTGCGTCACTGTTAAACAGCACAATTGTAATCATGTTTAGTGAAGAAATCATATATGGCTATGAAGTAATGAGTCCCATCCCCAGCAGTATTGTCGGTTCGTGACACAGGAGTCTGAATGATCCGTGGACAGACGGACAACGGCAGTGTGAAACTGACCTTATCCTGTTATAGTTGGCCAAACTCTTCAAAGGTGTACAGGATTTTTTCTAAATACCTACTGTCCCTCATAGACATGCCTAACTGAGCTTAACAAATGACACCTGTCATGGGGTAACTAATTCTGTCACCACTACCTGTTAGTGCAGCCTACAAGGATTGCTAGTGTCAGCTGCATGGGAGAGACACAGACATCAGCTACACATGTACCTGACATGTTCTCCAATACACATGTGAGAGACACAGACATCAGTTACACAAGTACCTGACATGCTGTGTTCTCCTATACACATGTGAGAGACACAGACATCAGCTACACAAGTACCTGACATGTTCTCCTATACACATGTGAGAGACACAGACATCAGCTACACAAGTACCTGACATGCTGTGTTCTCCCATACACATGTGAGAGACACAGACATCAGCTGCATAACTACCTGACATGCTGTGTTCTCCTATACACATGGGATAGATACAGACATCAGCTACACAAGTATCTGAAATGCTGTGTTCTCCTATACACATGTGAGAGACACAGACATCAGCTAC